>LPNX010365436.1:0-12246 GCA_001517045.1 Pseudotsuga menziesii
GGACAACAAGTTGCTACTGAAACCCTAGAGCGTATTGTTGATGCACTAGATGATAGAAATCCAACCCCCTTACCTCCATTAGAAAGCACACGTCAAAGAACCCCGAAGCGTATACAAGTTGATGAAGGACTCCTCAATTCCATTGAAGGTACGCTATCTAAACGTAGTATTGCTTATCAAACTCAACAGATACTAAATAAATATTTTGATTCTAAATGTGATGGAGATAAACGTAGACTATTTTTATCATTGTTAAAATCTAGGGGCATGAATATTGTTAGGAAATCGTTAGGGATAAAGATGATAAAGGATTCTGGACCAAGTTCTCATATAGTTAAAAGCTTAGTAGATGCCTTTGGTAAAATTGGTAAGAACACACGGTCAAAGGACCGCAATGCGACTCGTTGTGTGTTGTCACAAGCAATTGTGAATAAGAACACCAGGGTCCTTGGTTTTCTCAAGCCTACATCTAAACTAGTCAATTTGAATGTAAAAACCCTCCATAGGTATTCTATTAGAAGAGAACATCTCGACACAACCGGCCAGACAGATTTTTGGGCCTTTATTGGTCAATTGCCACATCGTGACATGAAGCTAGTTTATGCAGTAAAGGGACTAGTGCAGATTTTTTGGCATGATCACACAAGGCCTTCTTCAAACCGGAAGGATGTACTAAAACTGAGAAGGGTTTCAAAGGACCGTGAACCACATATTAAGCAGTTTATTGATATAACACAAACAGAACTATACAAGAAATTTAGGAATGAACATAGACAATTGAATTTGGGGCAAAGATCTTTTGAGAAATGTAAGCCTTGGTATGTTAGAATAAATACTCTTCGTAACACTTGTTGTTGTAGATACCATGTAGAATATGAATATTACTATGAAACATTTTTGTACATTCATCGTGTGTTGCATACTAACCATGTGCAGGATTGCTCCTTGACAATACCACCGACCTCATCAAGAGAATTCATTCATAGTATCATGTGCAATAGGCCTGAGGGGAAAACTTACTATGCAAAATCCTGTTTGGATGGAACTTGCTCCAACTGTGCTGGAATGGCATTATTGAGCCAATGTATGCACGAGACTGGAGACAATGAATTTGGGAATATGGTTACAGACATGAAAAGTTTCAAATATATCAGCTATGAAATAGTCCCAGGGAAATAAAGCAAAAAAATACAATTGGTGACATCTCAGGTACATACATGTATCTATAAAATTATGTTCAGAACAGTTGCATTTCATTCCTTACTTACCAAAAAACCTGATATTGAGAACATTTTGTGTCAACAGGTACAAGTTAGTGTCTTCGTCAAGGAATTTATTGAAAAGACACGTCAATATGTTCAGCATGTCCACTTGGCACGATGGCAGGATGAGAAGTTTAGAATATGCAGAGATACATTTCCTCGTGGTACTATACTTTCAGTTGTTGATTTTGCCGAGAACTACACTCTGCAACCTCAAAATGAGATCCAAAGTCAGTATTATCACTCTGAGCAGGTTTCCTTGATGGTGCATATCACATATAGGCATGGCCCGAATAGTAGTGAAGAGCAAAGAGAAATTCTAAAGGAATATCACTTCTACATAAGTGATGATAGGTGCCATGACTTCCACTATGTACGTCATTGCGTCATCATGTTCTATGATCATTTGAAGGGTAGGAACATACAGATGGATCAACACTGGATTTGGTCTGATGGATGTGCTGGTCAGTTCAAAAATGCATGCATATTTCAATGGTTGTGTTCATTGCATAAAAACTAGAAAGTTCCACATATGTGGAACTATTTTGAGACTGGGCATGGTAAAGGAGAGCATGATGGAGCCGGAGCATGTGTCAAAATAGCCCTACGAAGAGAGGAATTGAAATTATCTACAATATCTACTATTCGAAATGCTCAATCTATAGTCAGGTGGTGCACGTCAATAATGGGAGAGGAATCATCTATGCGAGCATAATCCACAAGAAAGAGACATGTGGAGAGATTTTTTTGGGAGGTGGTAGACATAGATCGTTCACATGCATGGGAATGCAAGACTATTCCTGGCACTCGTGGCTTTCATTCGGTTCGAAGTTCTGATAACCCAGTATTTGAAATTTGGACCAGAAAACTCGCTTGTTTTTTTCCGCCTTGCTGTGATGGTGACTGGGATGTGTGTGAATCATTGGATTGGGTTGATGGATGGGATCGCATATCACTTCCACTTGATCAGCGTGCAATTGTTGAGTTAACTCCGTTGGAAGAAGACCAATCGTCTATTTCTATAGATTTTGATCATGTATCAGACCTTGTACAACCTGGTATGATGCATTTCCTTAACATTTTTTTGTTAAATTTGTGTAGCCTTGAAACTCACATTAATGGCCTTGTATCACACGAAAAAAATTTGATCATATACCTACAATCATACTATGCAGGACACATATACGCAGTGGTTTCCTCAAAAGATAGTGAATGGGGTGGTGATTACTGGTTGGCACGCTGTATAGAGGGAAAACAAACCCTCATTATGCCCATGACTGATGATGAAAACAACCACTTCCCCACTGGGTCTATGGTTGTTAAAGGTGAATACCTTACACATGACAACAATGCAAGAAAGAAGAGTGGATATGTTTACAGGGATTACAAACTAGGTGCAAGTGTGTATCACTTTACCAACTTAATCATTGGTACAAACCTCCAGGTACGAACAATGCCTAGCCGAAATTCATCGAAGGTACGCTACTTCTGACCGGATACAGAGCACGAGAGACTAATGGAGACCATTTTTATAAGAGATGATCTGGAGGTCTTGGTTGTATGATAATAGGTGGGATCTAGCATGATGAGGTATGCATCATAATTTAAATTTCCCCATGTATGTTTCTTATGAATATGTCAATTTTGTGTTCTTGATATGCAAAATTTTCCATAATGTTGTTTATAAATATGCCATAATTTTGTAAATTTTCCTCATCAACATCATCAACAACATCAACATTATCCTCATCATCAGCCTCATCATCATCATCATCCTCATCATCATCATCTCCAACAACATCATGAACATCATCATCATCCTCATCATCACCATCAACATCGTTACCATCAACATCATGAACATCATCATCATCATCCTCATCATCACCATCAACATCGTTACCATCAACATCATGAACATCATCATCATCATCCTCATCATCACCATCAACATCGTTACCATCAACATCATGAACATCATCATCATCATCCTCATCATCACCATCAACATCGTTACCATCAACATCATGAACATCATCATCATCATCCTCATCATCACCATCAACATCGTTACCATCAACATCATGAACATCATCATCATCATCCTCATCATCACCATCAACATCGTTACCATCAACATCATGAACATCATCATCATCATCCTCATCATCACCATCAACATCATCACCATCACCATCATCCTCATCATCATCACCTTCATCATCCTCATCATCATCATCCTCATCATCATCATCTCCAACAACATCATGAACATCATCATCATCATCCTCATCATCACCATCAACATCGTTACCATCAACATCATGAACATCATCATCATCATCATCATCATCATCATCATCCTCATCATCATCACCGTCAACATCATGAACATCATCATCATTCATCATTATGAGTAATAGGGTTCTTTCATTCCTTCAACAATATAATATCTATTATGTGATAATTCCCTTTAGACAATGGCATTTTGTAGGGAAAAGCATGCAACATATGTAAGTAAACACAAAGTATATGTGGGTGGAAGCAATATTTTTCCTTTTCCCAGTACCCTAAAGAAAAATCTCGAGAGTGTAACCCTTAACCTAACAAGTTCTATAATATGCATGGTGTAGGTTTATATCTATAAACAAAAGCTATATTAAAGCAAAACCAATGTTTTTAACTCAAAATTTAAATTATACTGTTGATGCAACATGTTAACACTAGTACATGTGTATATTTTTTCCGAGATGCCACTTGCCATGCATGGACTGTAACGCACCATATTTTTACTTAGGCATGTTTATCAGCCAGACTTGCTAGGGTTTCGCTTAGTAGGGTAAAATGCAATCACGCCAACGAGGGCCAAAGTTGGAAAGCCACGGATGGTGGGGGTGCGGTTGGCATTTCCATATTTCCCATGCCCAAACACACTAGCAGGAGTTGACAGAATTCAAAATTGCCGCTCCGTGAGGTTTTTTACGCACCGGGCCCAAGTCCACCAGGTGTCCCTGAACGGTATCTGGAGGTGACTTGCAATTCGCCATAGATCGATGCTCGGACCTCCGATCGACGAACCGTCAATTCCGTTGGATTCGTGACGTGGGATTTTAGCTAGGGGGGGGTCTCTCCCTCCTGTCCATTGCCCGATGACCTCCATCTACGGTGGTTTATGAAGCTAGGGTTTTTCTCAGTAGGGGACAATGCAGTCACACCAACGAGGGCCAAAGCTGGAAAGCCACGGATGGTGGGGGTGCGGTTGGCATTGCCATATTTCCCATGCCCAAACACACTAGCAGGAGTTGACAAATTTCAAAATTGCCGCTCCGTGAGGTTTTTTGCGCACCGGGCCCAAGTCCACCAGGTGTCCCTTAACGGTATCTGGAGGTGACCTGCAACTCACCATAGATCGATGGTCGGGCCTCCGATCGATGAACCGTCGATTCCATTGGATTCATGACGTGGGATTTTATCTAGGGGGGGGCCTCTCCCTCCTGTCCATTGCCCAATGCCCTCCGTCTACAGTGGTTACTGAAGCTATGGTTTCGCTCGGTAGGGGACAATGCAGTCACGCCAACGAGGGCCAAAGCTGGAAAGCCACAAATGGTGGGGATGCGGTTGGCATTGCCATATTTCCCATGCCCAAACACACTAGCAGGAGTTGACAGAATTCAAAATTTCCACTCCGTGAGGTTTTTTGCGCACCGGGCCCAAGTCCACCAGGTGTCCCTGAACAATATCTGGAGGTGACCTGCAGCTCGCCATAGATTGATGCTCGGGCCTTTGATCAACGAACCGTCAATTCCGTTGGATTCATGACATGGGATTTTAGCTAGGGGGGGGTCTCTCCCTCCTGTACATTTCCCGATGACCTCCATCTACGGTGGTTTCTGAAGCTAGGGTTTCACTCGGTAGGGGACAATGCAGTCACGCCAACGAGGGCCAAAGCTGGAAAGCCACGGATGGTGGGGGTGTGGTTGGAATTGCCATATTTCCCATGCCCAAACACACTAGTAGGAGTTGACAGAATTCGAAATTGCTGCTTCGTGAGGTTTTTTGCGCACCGGGCCCAAGTCCACCAGGTGTCCTTGAACGGTATCTGGAGGTGACTTGCATCTCGCCATAGATCGATGCTCGAGCCTCCAATCGACGAACCGTCAATTCCGTTGGATTCGTGACGTGGGATTTTAGCTAGGGGGGGGCCTCTCCCTCCCGTCCATTGCCCGATGACCTCCGTCTACAGTGGTTTCTGAAGCTATGGTTTCGCTCGGTAGGGGACAATGCAGTCACGCCAACGAGGGCCAAAGCTGGAAAGCCATGGATGGTGGGGTGGCGGTTGGCATTGCCATATTTCCCATGCCCAAACACACTAGTAGGAGTTGACAGAATTCAAAATTACCGCTCCATGAGGTTTTTTGCGCACCGAGCCCAAGTCCACCAGGTGTCCCTGAACGGTATCTGGAGGTGACTTGCAACTCGCCATAGATCGATGCTCGGGCCTTCGATCAACGAACCGTCAATTTCGTTGGATTCGTGACGTGGGATTTTATCTAGGGGGGGGCCTCTCCCTCTTGTCCATTTCCCGATGCCCTCTGTCTACGGTGGTTTCTGAAGATATGGTTTCGATCAGTAAGGGACAATGCAGTCACGCCAACGAGGGCCAAAGCTGGAAAGCCACAGATGGTGGGGATGCGGTTGGCATTGCCATATTTCCCATGCCCAAACACACTAGCAGGAGTTGACAGAATTCAAAATTGCCGCTCCGTGAGGTTTTTTGCGCACCGGGCCCAAGTCCACCAAGTGTACCTGAATAGTATCTGGAGGTGACCTGCAACTCGCCATAGATCGATGCTCGGGCCTCCGATCGACGAACCGTCGATTCCATTGGATTCGTGACGTGGGATTTTACCTAGGGGGGGGCCTCTCCCTCCTGTCCATTGCATGATGCCCTCCGTCTACGGTGGTTTCTTAAGCTAGGGTTTCGCTTGGTAGGGGACAATGCAGTCACGCCAACGAGGGCCAAAGCTGGACATCACACATGCATTGAATACAGAACCTTTGGCATGCTAGTTTGGTATGGTGGTGATTTCAAGGTTTGAAAGGATTGATATGTTTCTTGGGGATAAGGGCATAGTTTGGTGCAAAATAATTATAGGTTCTAATCCGTGGAATCTATATTTAACCTTACATGACATGTGTGGGGCATTAAGCCACAACATAGGCCATGCATACGAAATCTTTGTCATGTGAGTAATATGTTGTGTGGAATTTGAAGCTAGGTTTAATACACCAGGGATGGTTCTCACGACCCAAGTCATGGTCCAGGGTGAAGATACATAATTTTAGTCCATAACATGTGGCTTTTGGGTTATACATAGGCCATCCATGAGGCCCTAGCTCATGTTTTCCCCATGACATGGTTATGGTGGATATATTTAGGTTTGTCACATTATGGACATCTATTAGTCATTAATCCATCATTTGATACAAAAACCCATGTTGTCAGGATAAAAAATTTGTTAATGGGGATCGTGGTCTTCGCATAATAACCCACGCCATTACATAGGGTCTGTATAGGGAATCCTTACCATACCCGTGATATATGGCCACCACATTGAGGGAGGGAACACTAGGGATGGACCTTGAGGACCATTACATGGAATAATGAAAAATATAGGACCTTATGTTTCATGGTCCATGAGTAAGTCCCTATAGATAATTACTTTACCTTACAAGTGAGATATGGTGGCCTATAACATGGTCCACGAAATAAATTTAGGGTCTTATGCCATATTAATTTTCTATGGAGTTGATGGTCCATGCATGCTAACCTAGAATACGACATAAGAACTATGTATGGAATCTATAGCCTACATGTCACAATTCCCTTTGTGGCTCATGGTTGATCTGTTGTAAGGCCTTGAGAAACCACATAATCTCTATGGAGGGAATATTCTTTTAACTACAAGTGGTATATGTTGGTATTTTGAGATTTATAACATCGATAATGGATATTTTGGTCCACATCATGGTATAAGGTTTAATTTTATGTCCTAAGTTCACACCATTTGCTTACAGGGTCATGGACAATTACAATGCCCTTGACCATCACATAACATGCATCTGTGTAGAAACTATCTAGTGTAGATGTGATATATGGTCATCATTTTGAAAACATGTGAATAGAGGACGGTTCTTGATGCGTGACTTAAAATATAGTAAAAAATATGGTCTTAGGCTGTAAAATTTGCCTCTAAATCTCATGATCCATAAGTGGGGCCCCAAATTACAACCACAAGCCCTCCATAGGTAATATTTGGCATGTAAGTTGGATATAGTCCTGGCCATTTTGAGGTTTAGAACAACATGTATGGTTATAAATGATACACAAGTAAATGTTTCATGAGCCACAACTTGTTGGGGCCTTAGCCACCATGTAGGCCTTCTAAATGAGAACTTTGTCATGTGAGTAGGATATGGTGTCCATTTAAAGTCTATGACACCATGTCAAGTTCAATGCCAAAAAATGTAGGTTGTTGGCTCAAAACGTTATTCTACTCTAAGTATCTTCATGGGCACCAGGGATGTTTCTCATGGTCTGAGCTATCATTCATGGAAAACATTTAGGTCCTTGTGTCATATCATTTATGTTTGGGGGATCATGTTCCATGTGTGGTGTTTGAAGCTGCGACATATACTCTGTATTTTGAATCTAATTTTTCTCATGTGCAAGATATGGTGGTCAGTTCAAATTTTTACACATAATGGATAGTTCACATACAATGGGCCATAGTCCGAGAAGAAAAGTGAGGTTCTTAGGTGATAAAATGTTCCTTTGAGACTCACAAGCACCTATGCACATGAGGTCCCAAGGAGTCCATACAAGGCCTACATATGTAATATTATTTAGGCTATAAGTAGGATATGGTGGGAATAAATATTCCTTATCCCACAAGTGAGATATGATCCACGTGTTATTTTTTGGCAAAGAAAGGATAATTCTTATTTTCGATGCCATGGTCTAAATAGAAAACTTTATAATTTTCAGCATAAAACTTGTTACCGGGGCTCATGGGACATGTGTGGACCCTTGGACCATCTCACATGTAGTCTTCAATATGAAATTTTTCTTTCCAGTTTCAACAAGCTAGTTGTTTTCTCTCCATCACCCTTTATTCTTGTTGTTTTCCCCTTTCTGTGAAGGGTGACTCATGTGGTTTCCAATGGACAACAATGGTAGCAAGAGGAGAGATAACGAGGACAAAGTTGGCGAGGGTGATTAATATTTTATAAGGATGGTCGAGAGGTAATTTTTTTTTTGTATATCAAATATATCAAGGGCACTTCTAGTGTCTTATGGTCTTGGGGAAAAAGATGGAAAAACAACCCATGGGAGAAATTTCACCCCTCAAATTTTCTCAATACCATGACTTAATATTCCGTGAAAACATATATAGCACAGGAAACCTTGAAATGACATCCATATCCCACTTATAGGTCAAATATTCATTATACAGGACATGTGCAATGGCTATGTCAACACCATGCATGTCCCATGAACCCCAAGGGTTAATGTTAATCCTTTAATACTTTTTTGTTTGATGTTGGATCGTGGATTGGCATATGAGAATAATTTGTTTTATCTAAAACCTTGAAATGAGCACCATTATATCAAAATCATCATACAAATATATCTTATATAGGGTATATGTGGTGGCCTAGGGTTAATCCATACATTTCCCATGATCCCCAAAGACAAATGTTAAAGGCCTTGCACATCAGGGATGGATCTCAAGGAACACGAGAGGAAGAACACTAATGTATTATGGCCTAACATATGTTTTTATGGATCATGGACCATACATTGAGCGGGGGAACACTAGGGATGGATCTTGAGGACCATTACATGGCATAAGGAAAAATATAGGACCTTATGTTTTCATGGTCCATGAGTAGGTCCCTACACATAATTACTTTACCTTACAAGAGAGATATGGTGGCCTATAACATGGTCTGCAAAATAAATTTAGGGTCTTATGCCATATTAATTTTCTATGGGGTTGATGGTCCATGCATGTTAACCTAGAATATGACATAAGAACTATGGGGGGACCTCTCTCTTTTGTCCATTGCCCGATGCCCTCCGTCTACAGTGGTTTCTGAAGCTAGGGTTTTGCTCGGTAGGGGACAATGCAGTCACGCCAACAAGGGCCAAAGCTGGAAAGCCACGGATGGTGGGGATGTGGTTGGCATTGCCATATTTCCCATGCCCAAACACACTAGCAGGAGTTGATAGAATTCAAAATTGCCGCTCCGTGAGGTTTATTGCGCACCGGGCCCAAGTCCACCAGGTGTCCCTGAACGGTATCTGGAGGTGACCTGCAACTCGCCATATATCGATGCTCGGGCTTCCGATCGACGAACCATCGATTTCCTTGGATTTGTAACGTGGGATTTTAGCTTGGGGGGGGCCTCTCCCTCCTGTTCATTGCCCGATGCCCTCTGTCTACGGTGGTTTCTGAAGCTAGGGTTTTGCTCGGTAGGGGACAATGCAGTCATGCCAACGAGGGCCAAAGATGGAAAGCCATGGATGGTGGGGGTGCGATTGGCATTGCCATATTTCCCATGCCCAAACACACTAGCAGGAGTTGACATAATTCAAAATTGCCGCTCCGTGAGGTTTTTTGCGCATCGGGCCCAAGTCCACCAGGTGTCCCTGAACGATATCTGGAGGTGACCTGCAACTCGCCATAGATCGATGATCAGGCCTTCGATCGACGAACCGTCGATTCCGTTGGATTTGTGACGTGGGATTTTAGCTATGGGGGGGCCTCTCCCTCCTGTCCATTGCCCGATGCCCTCCATCTACGGTGGTTTCTGAAGCTAGGGTTTAGCTCAGTAGGGGACAATGCAGTCACGCCAACGAGGGCCAAAGATGGAAAGCCACGGATGGTGGGGATGCGGTTGGCATTACCATATTTCCCATGCCCAAACACACTAGCAGGAGTTGACAGAATTCAAAATTGTCGCTCCATGAGGTTTTTTGCGCACCGGGCCCAAGTCCACCAGGTGTCCCTGAACGGTATCTGGAGGTGACCTACAACTCGCCATAGATCGATGCTCGGGCCTCCGATCAACGAACCGTCTATTCCGTTGGATTCATGACGTGGGATTTTATCTAGGGGGGGGCCTCTCCCTCCTGTCCATTGCCCGATGCTCTCCATCTACGGTGGTTTCTGAAGCTAGGGTTTCGCTTAGTAGGGGACAATGCAGTCACGCCAACGAGGGCCAAAGCTGGAAAGCCACGAATGGTGGGGATGCGGTTGGCATTGCCATATTTCCCATGCCCAAACACACTAGCAGGAGTTGACAGAATTCAAAATTGCCGCTCCGTGAGGTGTTTTGCGCACCGGGCCCAAGTCCACCAGGTGTCCCTGAACGGTATCTGGAGGTGACCTGCAATTCGGCATAGATCGATGCTCGAACCTACGATCAATGAACCGTTGATTCCGTTGGATTCGTGACGTGGGATTTTAGCTGGGTGGGGGACTCTTCCTCCTGTCCATTGCCCGATGCCCTCCGTCTATGGTGGTTTCTGAAGCTAGGGTTTCGCTCGGTAGGGGACAATGCAGTCATGCCAACGAGGGCCAAAGCTGGAAAGCCATGGATGGTGGGGGTGCGATTGGCATTGCCATATTTCCCATGCCCAAACACACTAGCAGGAGTTGACAGAATTCAAAATTGCCGCTTCGTGAGGTTTTTTGCGCACTGGGCCCAAGTCCACCAGGTGTCCTTGAACGGTATCTAAGTTGGCCCATTGTCCAATTTACAAGATCTACATCCTTCTATTAGATCTCCTGCAGCAGAAGAGAAAGATGATAACCTTGTGATTAGATTCTCTGATGGAGATAGTGACAGTGAGGGTGAAGAAGAGAGCAAGAGAGTGGATCGAAGTGAGAAAGATGGATCATCAAGGGAAAATACAAGTGGGACTTCTGCAAGCCAATCACTTGCAGCTTCTTCATAGATGGCTATAACCACATCACAACAAACCCCAGGGATGCGGAAGTAAATGGCTATGGTGCAGAAGCAGTTAGCTGCATTTTGTACAACCATATCAAGTGCATTGCAAGTCCGTGGGGTGACTTCTATGAGGTTTGTAGAGGGTCCACCTCGGTAGTCACCCTGTAATAAAAAGCCTACTATTGGCCAAAAAAATGTTTCAAGCCTGGCTCATATGTAACTAAACCTAGTGGCACTGACTTGGAGAAATTGAGAAAGCAAATTGAAACAAAAGAGAATGAATTGAAGCTCCAGAGGCATATTCGATTAGGAAAGGGACAGGATACAAGATCAATTCCAAGTGGAACATCCACACAGCTGGTATTGCAGATTCAACAACTATGAGTAGCAGGAGGCAAAATTATGTTAGCCCAACATTTTCTAAGTTAACAGAAGGTGCACCTGTTAAAGAAATTAATGAAGAAAAACAAAAAATCCCAAATGTTATATTGCAAGAACTTGAACCCAGTTTTAAGGATAGTATGAGTAGTCTTCAACAGCAAAGGTGGAAGATTCCAAATGCTGATATTGATCATAGTTGTACAAAGGATGGTTCTAGAAATGAGGTTTTTACAAGGGAATTGCATGCTGGATTGAAGGAGGAAGATGAACCAATGAATTGGAGAAACACCCACTTATGAAATAAAACCTTGCCTTTTTTGGAGGTAAACAACATGATGGCACGTTTCTCATAACTAGAGGCATAATTCAACTTTTAGATCCCTCGGGGTTGAGGACAAATTACCTGATGTATTTCTACATATTAGAGGGTGTATTTCACCTTTGAGGAGGGATTTGGAGTAAAAAGATTTTGTTCAAGGAGTTTTCTACATTTTAATAAGAAAGATCTTTGCTTGAGGAGACACCATGTGGAACTTTTGACATGGTCAAACTCTCAAATGAAGAATAAATGTGTGCTTCA
>LPNX010365451.1:0-41215 GCA_001517045.1 Pseudotsuga menziesii
ACGTTTTTTTAGGTATTTCTTGTTTTTGGGGTAGCGGGGTCCGTCAAAAGTATGCAGTGTGGGTACTCGTTGGATGCGGAATCAAATTCCGCATCCAATGAGATCTCCCAATCGAAATTTGAGTAAAAACACAATGAGATATGTCGAAAATACGAACACAAAAAGTAGTTTTTTTCTTTCTTCCTCCAAAATTAATTAATATTATTTTATTATTTTAACCATTATTTTATTATTTTAACTATTATTTTATTATTTTCCTTAGGAGGCCCATTTTAGACCCCAAAATTCCTCTAATGACAGCAGTTGAGTGTGTGCCCCCAGCGTGAGCAATAGAGGCTGGGTGAATGGATCCAACTTGAACAACAGAGGTTAGATGGGGAGGTTCAACTTGAAAACCAGAGGTTGAACGAGTGCACTCAGTGTGAACACCAGAGGCTGAGTGACAGGATCCGACATGACCTGGAAAGGTTGGAAGGATCCCACCAGCATGAACACCAAAGGATGGATGGATGGATCCAACTTGAATAACAGAGGTTGGATGGGAAGGTTCAACTTGAAAACTAGCGGTTGAATGGATGCACTCAGCTTGAACACCAGAGGTTGAGTGACAGGATCCGACATGACCTGAAAAGGTTGGAAGGATCCCACCAGCTTGATCACCAGAGGCTGGATGGATAGCTCCAACATGAACAACAGAGGTTGGATAGGAAGGTTCAACTTGAAAACCAGAGGTTGAATGGATGCACTCAACGTGAATACCAGAGGTTGAGTGACTAGATCCAACATGACCTGCAGAGGTTGGATGGGTGCCCCCAGCCTGAACAACTAAGGCTGGGTGGAGAGGTTCAACTTGACTTGTAGAGGTTGAACGGGTGCCCCCTTGCTTCTGTGCTTTCTTCCTATTCCTCCTTCTTTTACTCCTTTTAGACTGTTGGTTACTAGTATCAGTACTTTCACCGCATGAGGTAGAAGTAGGAGGAGAACTAACTATAGGTGAAGGGGAGACAGTGTTTTGATGCCCTTGATATAAGGTGCTTACTTGAGAAGCATCAGGAGCATTCAGGATAGTTGGAGTGGAAAACAACCACACCGGTAGCCCTAGGGTGAATCCCGGAAGATTCAAGGTGGCCATCAAGGGAACACCAACATTCCCTGTGAGAGGAATAGGACAAGGAGCTCCCATCATGGGGATCTCTTGGTTGGTGTTCAAAGGGGTGCTAGCCATAGTTTCAAAACTAGAGACAAAGTCTGAGGTTGATGGTCAACCAAAATTACAAAGCAGACACCTAAAGGCCCACTAAGTACAAACAAACCACACAGCACTCACTAAAACATTCCTAAAGCCCAAACAGACAAACAGGTGTAAGATGCACTTTCCAGAAGAAAGCTGATAGACAGTTACTTGGTGTCCCTGTAGATGTTCTTAGTCACAAGCGGAGGAATCACCCACCACCCTCCCACACTTTCTACCGGGGTTACCTTCCAAGCTCGTCCAAGGTCAACCAGAAATAACCTTCCGGTTTACCTGTGTATGAACCCTAGATGTCAAGAGACTAAAGGCTACCTTGGCAATACCAACAGTCTGGGGGGACAGTCGCAAGCTGGACTCGTACGCATGGGCAGGGTAGCTGAGCCCGAAACTCTATCTAGGACAGAATCCCCAGATGTGCAAAAGTCCTGAGTTACGTTTTGACAAGGATTCAGAGGGTTATCTCCTCTATCCAAGCCTCCATGCGGCCTCGTGCTTAACTCCCGTTTGAGAGGAGCTTCCCAGATACAGTGATAAAGTCAAGGATTTACCTAGTGATAGGCCAACTATGTCTGAAATTTAACACTTGTGGGGAGTTGAAACTCCCTAACCCACAATTCTAGCCTAAGCTAGTTCGTGTATGACCCTATAAAATAAAACTTACTAATAATTTTTAAAATTATATCGTTTATTTTAAGGGCTGTTTCTTACTCAGAGGGTAAATGGCATGAAACTGATGTGGTGTTTTGACTCAAAATTGAAACACAATTACTAAGCAAAGAGAAATGAATTGTAGAAAGAAAAAACTATTCTCTTTATATTTTCAAATAGACACTTGAAAGCCAAAAAAGAACAAAATCTTTTTATATTTTTTCAAAAACAACGATATGCTATGCAATCTAGACTAACAACCTAATCTACATGCATATAAAGCAAACATGTGTTTTTGTATTTTTCTTTTATAAATGCAAAATAAAAAATCATCCTATCAACTAATGCAAGCAAATACTGAAAGCAAAGCAAATAGACAACTACTCTACACCCCAAAAACAAACCCTAGGTCTCCCTAGAGTTGAATATAAACCTCTCTTGAAAGGAAGGCTCACAAAGATAGACAAGCCAACAACTTTGGAATGAAGAGACTGAGCAATAAGACTGACATAAACAAAGGTTAACAAGTCCCAAGTATCAATCTAAACCTACAAACAAAGGCTGCTTAGTACCTTGTACAATAAGGTCAAGCCAAAGAAAGAGGTGGGGGGGCAAGCAGCACAAACAAGTAAACCTTCTTTTTAATTTTCTTTTATGAAGGAAAAAGAAAAACTACCTACAAAGAAAAAGCATGCAGATAACAAGAACAAAGAAAAACGAACTCTGCTAAACAACCACCAAACAAACTCTAGAGTGCTCTAAAGTCAGTATAAACCCTACTTGGAAAGGAAGGCTTGTATAAAAGACAAGTCTACTATTTTGGCAAGGTGAAGTTAACCAACAAAAGAAGAAGGAAAGCAACACCAAAAAGCTTTTGAAAATCAAACCAAAGTCAAGAATAGAGGCTGACCAAAAACATAAGCCAAAATCATACCAAGCAAAGGAGGCAAGGGGGAAGAGCAAAGAACAAACCAAATGCTATAAGAGGCTAAAACTCTAGCATGCACTTAAGATACACTAGACTTGAGCGAACTTGAATCAAATAAAATGTATAAAAGCAAAGAACTGAAACACACAGGCTAACAGAACCAAAAGACAACCAACTAAGGAAGGCTAGGAACCCTAGCTTGGGTGCAAGCAATGACAAGAATCACTGCAGGCTTACAAAGTCAAGTGAGAATCAGCCATTGTCAGAAGACAGACTGAAAAAACAGAGCCCAAGATCCTGAACACAGGTCTGAACAAAGACACTTTAACCTACAACCCAAACCGGCCAAAATACTTCAGCATGTAGATAGTAAACAATCCAAGCAAAACGGCTTAAGGGCTTCCGAAAAAGCACAAACTCTGATCAACAGAGGCATCCAGACATGCCACACAACATTTATAAATAAAATCCACTCAGAAACTAGGATTACCCACAGCAAAGACCAAGCAAACTTTAACTTTTAAAAATCCCCACTTCCAGGAGTATTCGCGACTGTCTATAAGGGTAGGTCGCGAATGACTCGCGACTGTTCAGTGAAGCAAACCGCGAATACAAGACTGTATTCGCGACTGTCTAGAACAACAACTCGCGAATAGGTAGAAAAATCCCCAAAAAGGTCAAAAACTACCCAAAAAAGGTAGGGGAAGTGTGTAATCAGACTAGAAAGGTGTTAATAAGTGGCAAAAAGGACTTGAAACAATGCAAAAAACTGAAAGAAATCAAGAGAAACCCCAAACAGACAAGGCTCTCCCCAGTGGAGTCGCCAGTTCTGTTGTAAAGGAAAGTGTCCTATGGCTAGGGTTTAAGAGGCCATCAATGTACTGGGGTTGAAAGAGAGATGCACAACGTTCAGCAACTTAAATACAAGCAAGATCAGAGATGAGAAAGGTCCACACCTGACTAACTGAAGGCTGGTCCAAGCTTTCTCTTCAATCCTCTTCTTGCTCCTCTCGCTCCAAGAGACCTGCAAAATGAATTATACCTTCCTCAAACCATTATGAACACATATAAGACAATGATAATCAAATAAACATGAACTAATGATCTGAATAACATCATCATATGATCAGAAACAGAGATTCAATCACACATTGAACAATGATTTGGGAAGAAGAAGGACATCACATCTTTATTAATCTTGAAAACAAGTACAAGTATACCTTCTCTTCAAGTTTGGCACCTCACGAAACCTTGATCTAGTTCTGCTGCTTCTCTTCTCCAAAGAACTCAGCCTCCAAGCTCTGCAACACTAAGGGAAGACCTCTAGGGCAAAGGTGTAGGCAAAGAGAGTCCCGATTCCTCTAGCATAACAATGCATAAATTCAAGTCCTCCTCATGGCCTTTCCTACCTCTATTTCTATGGGTGAAATAAGGTAGTTTCGAAGGTTGAAGAAGTTACAGCAGTTAAGGAAATTAAGTTAAATAACTCAACTAATCTCTACTTAACGTGAGTTTTTGTGTTTAAATGCTAAGAGACACATTCGCGGGTATGCAGTAGAGCAACCGGCGAATGATTCGCGACTATGTATAAGGGCAACCTGCGAATACATAGATTCGTGACTTGCTACAAAGGATACCCACGAATGACTCATGAGTTGTATAGAAGAATAGTCGCGAATACGTCCTAACATGTCAAAAATGGCAAAGTAACTAGCTAGATAGAGGTAGAATGTATTTCATAATAAGCCAAGCTATAGTGTTCTGGGAAAACCTCAATCCATAGATGTCCTTTTGTGTGCCAACATGAGGAATGTCGGCACTCGGATGGAGAGGTGCCAATCTGGTGTATAACACCTGCTAAGCAGCAATCTGATCCTGTGTCAGAGAAAAAACAAATTCTAGAAAAGTAAAAGCAGAACATGGAGGTTGAAGAGGTAAATAAAATTGTGCAAAATTTTAATCTGGAAAATGAATTAGGAAAATTAAAGATTCCTATGCCTTTAACTGAATTAATGAAAAATCCTTCTTATAAAGAATCAGTTCTTAAAATGATCAGTTCAACAAACAATCAGCCTGTTTCTGATACAGTGAATTTGCAAGAAGAAAATCCTAAGATTTTTATTGGATCAGCCTTGGCTGAAAAAACTAAGAATGAAGCAGGTGCTTCACCTCCATTTTACATTAATTTGATAGTCCATGAACAAATGATACATAATTGTTTGTTAGATTCAGGAGCATCACACAATTTAATGCCAAAGGCTGTCATGGAGGCTTTAGGTCTGAGTATAACCAAACCCTATCATGATCTGTATGCATTTGATTCACGAGCTGTAAAGTGTTTAGGTGTGATTAAAGACATGGTTGTCAGTTTGACTCAATTACCAATGAAAAGTGTAATCATGGATGTGGTGGTAGCTGATATTACACCTAAATTTGGGTTACTTCTCTCTAGGTCCTGGGCAAAGAAAGGTGGTGGAACTTTACAAATGGATTTATCATATGCTACTATTCCTGTGTTTGGAGGAGAAAATAGAAGGCTGTACAGAGAGCTTTAGTTAGCCTATATTGTAATAGATGACAAGAACCCTACCAACCATCCTCTGTATGCTGTTGATAAGGATTTGGGTACTTGCATGTTACATTTTAGTGATGATGACAATACTGCTGGTTTGTTACAAGTTGAAAAGGAACATCCAGTTAAATGCAGCAAGGAACAGGAAGATGAGCTTTGGCAATTATACTTTGATGGATCATCTTGTAAAGAAGGTGCTGGAGCAAGGGTTCTTATCATATCCCCTGGGGGTGAAACAGTAAAGCTAATGTATAAATTAGAATTCATTACTACAAACAATACTGCTGAATATGAAGCTTTGCTGTTAGGATTGAAGGATGCCAAGGATTTAGGCATTCAGCAGATTTATGCATATGGCGACTCTGAATTAGTTGTTCAGCAGGTGAGGAACAACTATCAATTGAAACAGGATTTGCTGAAAGTTTATTGAAATGAGGTATGGGACATGATTGAGAATTATTTTATAGATTTTAATATTACCTATATTCCAAGAGATCATAATCAGTCTGCCGCATTCATTGGCCTTAGCTGCTACACATTTTAGAATTCCCAAAACCACACAGTTGAGGTATCCCATTGAGGTTAGGTACAGACCATTTGTACTTGATAATATAAAGCAGTGGAGAGTGTTTGTAGATAACATTGAAATTAAAAGATTTTTGGAGCTTACACATGAGTTTTCTAATTCCCTGATTGATCAAGAGGAAGATGATGAGGATGGAGATGTGGAAGAGATTGCTGAAGATGAAATAGCTGGACACAAAATCATTGAACTAAAAGGCAATTTCATCCCAAAAGGTTTGGTACCTTTAGAAATGATATTTTCGAAAGATGATACACCCCTAAAACTTGTTGTACAGTCTTTAGAAGAGAATGTGGTGGATTGTAACATTAGCACTGTAGAACATCCTAGAATGGTGAAAATTTCGAAAGCACTTATAACTGAATAGAGAAACATGTATATAAAATTGTTAAAGGAACATGTTGATGTCCTTGCATGGTCTTATGAAGAATTGAGAACATATGATACTGGAATTATATAGCATAAAGTCCCTTTAAAACTGAATGTTAAACCTTTTTCGTCAGAAATTAAAAAGGATTAATCCAGCCTTGTTTCCTGTTATTGAAAAAGAAGTGAAGAAGTTATTAGATGCCAAGATCATTGTTCCTCTTAGGTACTCTTCATGGGTGGCTAATCTAGTTCCTGTTAGGAAAAAGAACGAAGAAATCAGACTGTGTGTTGACTTTAGAAACTTGAACAGATCTTCACTAAAGGATAATTATCCTCTGCTTAAAATTGAGCAAATATTGCAGAAGGTTGTTGGGGCACAGAGGATTTCTATGGTTGATGGTTTCTTAGGATACAATCAGATTTATATGCATCCTGATGATAAGGAGAAAACAAGTTTTACCACTCCATGGGGAACTTTCATGGATGATAAGATGCCTTTTGGTTTAATGAACGCTGGAGCAACTTTTCAGAGGGCTATGGATATAGCTTTTGTTGGGGAAAAGGACAAGTTTGTGGTAATTTACTTAGATGATATTACTGTATTTTCACAATTAGATGATGAACATCTAAAACATTTGAAACAGACTTTCTTAAAATGCAGAAAATTTGGTTTGTAGTCACACTTTGCTGTACAGGAAGGGAAATTACTGGGTCATTTAGTTTCTGCTAATGGTATAAGGATTGACCCCAAAAGGGTAAAAGCAATATTGAAGATAAGTCTGCCTAGGAGTAAAAAAGATGTCCAATCTTTCATTGGTAAAATCAACTTTCTGCATTGGTTTATACCAAACTTTGCTGAGACTATCAAGAAGATTACAACCATGCTAAAAAAGGATCAAGAAGTCAAATGGACCACTGAAGCAAAGAATGCATTTGAAAAGATCAAGATGGCTCTTGCTGAAGCCCCTGTATTAGTAAGTCTAGATTTCACCAGAGAATTTCTAACATTTTCATTTGCATCTGAAGATACACTAGCAGCTGTTCTATTGCAGAAGAATAAGGATGGTCTTGATCAACCTATTGCATTCTTCAACAAAACTCTTAGAGATTCTGAATTAAAATACAGCATCTTGGAAAAACAAGCGTATTCTTTGGTGAAAGCTTTGAAATTTTTCAGAATCTATGTTTTGCATTCTAAAGTTATTTCATATGTGCCTAATGCTACTGTAAAAGATGTTTTGACATAGCCTGACAGTGAGGGGAAAAGAGGCAGGTGGATTGCTAAAATCATGGAGTATGATGTAGATATCAGACCTACCAAACTAGTCAAGGGACAAGGTTTATCCAAGCTGCTGGCTAAATCAAATTGCCAAGATTTAGGACTGCATGTGATGGCAGAAGGGATAGCTTAGGAAGAAAATCAAGCAGAGTTGGAGAAAGAGAAGATTATGGACTCTTATTCAACATCCACAAGGTATGCAGACATTGTGTATTTTCTGTTGTATTTGCAATGTCCTGGGAATTTAGATAGAAAAGCTTCTAGATATTTGAAGCTAAGAACTACTAAGTACTGTTTAGTGGAACAACAGTTATTTTGGAAGGACCCAGGGGGTATTCTACTCAGATGCTTAGACAAATCTGAAATTGAAGGAGTGATTTTTGAATCTCATGAGGGTGCTTGTGGAGGTCACACGTACTGGAAGGAAACAGCATACAAGATCTTAAGAGCTGGGTACTATTGGCCCTCTTTGTTTGCAGATGTATGTCAGCAGGTAAGAGCTTGCATCCCTTGTCAGAAGTTTGCTGACAAACAAAAATTATTGTCATTACCTTTAAAACCAATTGTAGTAAGTGCTCCTTTCCAACAATGGGGTCTGGACTTTATAGGAGAGATAAGTCCATCTTCCTCAGGACAACATAGGTGGATTTTAACTGCAACGGACTTCTTTACCAAATGGGTGGAAGCTATCCCTACTAGGAATGCCACAGATAAGGTGATTATGGAATTTATTGAAGAAAATATCCTTAGTAGGTTTGGGTTTCCTCGGAAAATAGTGACAGATAATGCAAAAACTTTTAAGTGTAAGGCAATGGAATCATTTTGTGAAAAGAATAGTATCTTGTTGAAACATTCAACTCCTTACTATCCCCAAGGTAATGGTTTAGCTGAGTCCTCAAATAAAAATATCATTCAGAGTATCAAGAAAATGCTAAAGCATAATAAGAGATCATGGGATTCTATGCTGAAATATGCATTATGGGCTGATAGAATAACAGTCAAGCAAGCAATTGGAACTTCTCTTTTCCAATTAGTGTATGTTATAGACGCAGTTTTTCCTGTTCAATTGGGCATTCCAGTGATGAAGTTTCTTCAGAATTGTCAGGAAGAACCTAATGATATGCAGAGAAGGACTTATGAGATGATAGAGTTGCAGCAGAACAGAGAAAGAGTGGAAGAAAAGACACATTTATACAGATTGAAGATAAAAGACAGTCTTGACAGGAAAATCAAAGAGAACACTTTCTCAATTGGTGACATGGTTCTAAGGTGGGATGCCAGGAAAGAGCAAAAAGGGAAACATGGCAAATTCAACAACCTCTGGTTTGGCCCTTTCCTAGTATCTAAGTTTTTGGGAAATAACACTTTTGTCCTACAGACTTTGGAGGGTGAGGAATTGTCAAGTCCAGTTAATGGACGATTCCTCAAGCATTTCTACTATTTTTGAGGGGAATTTTAGTTTTTCATTGTATATACTGGTGTGAGTAAAACACAATAAGGACTCCATAACCCAATGGAAATTTTGCAGATTAGTAGGTAGCAGAAAAGAAGGCACTGGTCTACAGGTTCTTGAAGCCTCACAAGGAGGACTTCATCCTGCAGTAGGAGTCATATGTTAGGTCATGAATTTTTCTTCCTTTGCTTCATGTTTTGTTTTTGTTTTTGAAATTTGCTAATGTTTTTGCTTCTAGGAAATTTCGGTGTAAAGGTTAATTTTGAGTTTATGCCTTTAGGTTTTCATTATTTTTTATTTTTTCCTATTTTTTAAAGCTTGCTTTTATAAAAATTTTGCGTAGAGTTCATTCTTGAAGGGTTCTATAAGGTGTATATTGGTTAATGGTTTCATTAATGACACTAAGATCAAAGATTAATCATATAAACCAAGTCTTAAAGCTAGATTAGTGATTAAATGACATAAATTATATGTTTGAACTTTCTTGTAGCGCAAGAGCGAAATTAATGCACTGGCGCGCTACAAGAAAGTTGTGAGTGCCAAAATGGTCATTTTTCACCCCGATTTTTTCGATGATTTCATTGCTAAGGTGTTAATCACATCAATTAGCATGTTTGATACGTGTCTTGCCAGGATAATCATGTAAACAGGTGTTTGGTCATCGTGTGAGGGAGATCGTGGAAGTTGTATGCAAATTCATGGAAAATGATGACAATGAGTGGAACGAGGCAAAATTTTCAGGAATAGGTTCCTAAGCTGAAGATTACGAAGGCATTGAATGTCGTGGTGGAGACATATTGCTGAAAAATTAGAAATTTGACAGTTGAAGGAAGAATTAGGGCTTCCCAGCGGTGACAGTTAGAAGTGATCTAGAGGGTTGAAGACAGCTGGAACGTGCAATTCGACACCTAACCTTTCAAGGGATTGACTTCCAGTGCCTATATTAAGCTTTGAATGAGGGTATACTGTGTAAATTTGAAGATAAACAGACTGTGAGAGTTCGAAGGAAAATTGACTGTGGGAGAGGATGTGGGCATAAATGATATCATCCTTACTAATGCAATGACTCTGGTTGGGAGGTTTGGAGGTCGTAAATTCAACTCTGACAGTTTAAATGGTTGGGCTACGAAGGTATGGAAAGAGGTCATTATCGTGCCACTTGCGACTTTTCTCCTTCTGAGAGGCTGGATAGCTTTCAAATTTTTCAATGAGGAAGATGCTAATCTGGTTCTGGTTGGTGTCTGGCGATGGGACAATGCTGGGATTTTTATCAAAAGGTGGACGCCTCTTTTTGATCCCCGATTTGAAAGGTACGATCATATCCCGATTTGGGTTAAACTCCCTAATTTACCTTTCGAATACTGGTCAGTTGATTTCTTTAAATTGGTGGGTAATACTCTGGGTACTCACTTAGAAACTGATTTTTCTTATCTTCAAACTGGGGTCTGCTATATGGGTAAGGTATTAGTCCTTTTAGATTTCCATAATGGGTTGCCAGCTTATTTGGTAATTAAAAAAGGAAATTCTGAATTCAATTAGCCTTTGGACTATATGGGGATTCCCTTTAAGTGTTATAGATGTCATGTTTATGGACATTTAGCGAATGATTGTTCACTTCCCTTCAATAAGAATCCATCTTTTGTTTCTGTTCAAAAATTTTGGAGGGTAAAAAATTGTGGGTCTAATTTGGAAGCTAAGGAGGGTAAGGTGCTTGAAGAGAGTTCGGAGGATTTGAACTTTTCTCACCAGTTGTTAGAAGATAAGGATATAGGATCACATTCTTCCTTATCTACCCTTAAACCTCTGTGCATTACCACACTGGCTGAGGGAATAGGGGGGAATAAGACTGATAAGGAATCTGTTTCGGTTTCTTCTTTTGATCATGTTCAGAAGGATGCTTTAAGGGACCTTGGGTTTGTATCTCCTCCTAAGGCTTTACCTAGTGTGTGCAAGGGTTATTTTATTCATTCTATTTCGAAATCTATTATTGATGGGTTTGGATAAGATCGTGATCCTTTTGGGATAAATCTCCCCATTAAGGGTCAGTTTGGAGTTTTGGTTAATTCTAATCATTCTATGAAGGATGGATCTGAGGCACTTAGAGCTTTGTATGCCTCTTTGAAGTTTCCCTTATGATCCTTATGACCTTAAATTGCAGGGGTTTGGCTAGTCTACCTAAAAAAATAGCGGTTAAAATATTGATTGATAAGCAATCTTTAGATCTTATTTATCTACAAGAAACTATGTGTGAAGGTTGTATACTGGTAAAGGACATGGAATTATTATTAAATGGTTGGCAGTTTGTATCTGTTGACGCAAAGGGTAGATCTGGGGGAATTATTCTGGGGTGGAGGACTCGTAATTTTCTTTTGTTGAATGCCTGGGCCATGACCTTTGGTCTTTGTGTTGTTCTGCATTCTATAGAATTGCAGTTGGATATAACCTTTATAAATCTTTATGGGCCTTATTTGGACAGGGAATTTTTCTGGGATCATCTCTCAGGAATGGATTGTTTCAATTGCCCTTATCTGGTTTTTGGGGGAGATCTAAATTTCTCCATGGGACAGTCTGAAATTTGGGGGGTTAACACTCATGTGGACGCTTTAACTGATTTCTTTACTAATCTTTTGGATGGGTTAGGGATTGTTGACATTGCCCCTTTGGTATTCATTCCAACCTGGTCTATTTTTAGAGTTGGATCTGAGAGTATTTGTAAAAGATTGGATAGACTTCTATTATCTCCTACTTTCCTAGATAGTGATTTTATTCTTAAGCAATGGATAGGGTGTGGTGGAGATTCTGATCATCAACCTGTTTTTCTACAAATATCTTCAAGCACTTCTAAGACTCATTTCCCTTTCAAGTTTAATGCATGTTGGTTAGAAAACATTGAGTTGGATGAGATATTAAAAGGCTCCTGGGTGGCTTTTGATGCTTTGTCTGAGGTATCCCCTGCATCCCAGTTTGTTGTGAGTCTTAAAAGAATTAAAGATTTATCCATTGAATGGTCCTTGAAGAAAAAAGCTCAGGATATAAAGGATCTTGTGGACATTGAAAATGATATGAAGAGGTATTTTGTTAGGGCTATCATTGGTTTTACTTCAGAGGAGAATAAATTGTCCTTGGTTGAGCTTGAATCCCGTAAGAGAACTATTTTATGTTTTCGAGAAAAGGAGGATAGACAAAAAAGTAGGGCTTTATGGCTACTTTGTGGTGATGAAAATACTTCTTTTTTCCATAAATTTGCTACTCATAGGAAAAATATTAATACTATTTGGAAAATTCATGATGATTCTCGCAATCTTGTTGAAGGCGCTGAGGCTATTACTGAGGGTGGGATTCAGCATTTTGAAGTGCTGTTTAAGGAAGAAGTAGATCTTCATCTTCTAGAGATTGTGCATAGTGTAGGATTTTTTTCGCTCATCTGTTTTGGAGGATGATAATTGTGAGCTTATGAAGCTTGTTAATATGCAAGATCTTAAGCATATCCTTTCCATTAGCAAAAATGACAAGAGTTTAGGACTTGATGGAATTCCTGTTGAGGTTTACATATGTCTTTTTGATGTTTTGGGTGAGGATCTTCTGAGAGTTATTGAGCTTTCCTAGATCAGTGGCAAGATTCTTGCAATTTTCAATTCAACTTTTCTTGCGCTCATCCCAAAGTTTGATCATCCATTATCTTTTGAGGATTTTCGACCGATCTTCTTGTGTAATTTTGTTTACAAAATTATTGGTAAGATTATTTCTATCCGAATCAGAAATGTTTTGGGTAGGTGTATATTTGGTGAACAGTTTGGGCTTTTGCTGGGTAGGCAGATACATGATGCAGTGGGGGTCATTCAGGAAGGTATGAATACTATGCACTGTAAATCCTTAAAGGCTGTAATGATAAAGATTGATTTATCTAAAGCTTATGATGGTGTAAGCTGGACCTATCTGTTCGGGTACACAGGGTACTACCAAAAGACCGAACACCTTCAGAAACCGCTTCACACAAATAGATCACAGATCAACACACCGATGTTTGTCACGTGGTTAAAACCTTTGAGAGGGAAACAATCCACGGCCCTAGACAAATAGCTACTTGGAGCAATTTATTATGCAAAAGAAAGAAAGTTACATGAGCTTCTCATAATTGATCAACTAGCCAAGGACCCTCTATGCTCTTTAAATAGAGACATAGACCAATTAGGTGTTAAGCCACGGATCAATGGTAGGTATGATCTAAGAGAAGTTGAACCATCAGATTACTCTATGTTTAGAACATATTGTAACCGTCGGATTAGAATATTTACAAATGCATACTAATGCATACTAAAGAAACACACTTTTACCTAACAGATATATTACACAAGTTGATCTTACCTAACTCCTAAGTGTCTAAATATCCTAACTTCCCCCCTTAAGAACAACTTGGGATAGGATTGAAGGATTTACAAAAGTGACACTATTAGGAGAAGGAAGGAGGCATTAGAGCCTATTCCCCCTTAAGGACACATTCCTGAACTCCTAACATAGACCGAAGTGTAGAAAACTTTGCTTTTGTAAGAGACTTGGTGAAGATGTCTGCAACTTGATCATCTGTAGGGAAATACAACACTTTAATAACATGATAATGAACAAGATTTCTGATGAAATGCATGTGTAGCTCAATGTGTTTGCTGCGCTGATGTAGAACTGGATCTTTGGAAAGCTTGATGGCACTTTGATTGTCACACCAAAGTGGAGTAGGCTACTGCTACTCGAATCTAATCTCTGAAAGGATATGTCGAAGCCATAAAAATTCCTGACTGGCATTAACTGCAGCTTGATATTCTACTTCTACTGAAGAAAGAGCAAGAGCTTGTTGTTTCTTACAAGCCCAAGTGACAGGTCTAGATCCCAGACTGAAAACATAACCTGCAGTAGACTTTCGATCATCAGGATCGCCAACCCAATCTGAATTAGTGAAACCAACCAACAAAGGTTTTCCCCCTGTACTGTAATGAATCTCAAACTAAATTGTACCTCGAATATATGGAAGTATTCTTTTTGCTGCTTTCCAGTGACTTTCATGAGGAGTTTGCATATAACGGGCAACATGACCAACGGCAAAGGAAAGGTCAGGACGGGAATGAGTCAAGTATAAAAGAATACCAACAAGCTAATGATACAAGGTGGCATCTAATTTAGGGGAAGTACAAGTGGTAGAAATTTTGACTCTAGACTGGAAGGGAGAAGGGGCTGGTTTACAGTCTTCCATGTGGAAGAGCGACGAAGAAGGTCACAAGCATACTTAGATTGGGAAAGAAAGATTCCTTCTTTGGTTTGCAAGACTTGGAGACCAAGAAAATAATGCAAATGTCCTAAGTCTGAGATTTCAAAATTTTGCTTAATACTGGATTTCACATGGGTTATAAGTTTAGGGTCACTACCAGTAAGGATAAGATCATCAACATAAAGAACCTGTATGATGAGATGGTTTCCTACTTTCTTGGTATAGACATTGGGGTCAGAATGACATCTAGAAAAACCAGTGTCAAGGAGAAAGCTATCATTTTGGCATACCAAGCTCTAGGAGCTTGCTTAAGGCCATATAAGGATTTCTTAAGGAGACAAACAAGGCTAGAGTTATTCTGAATATATCCAGGAGGTTGTTCCATGTAAATTTCCTCATGTAAATCACCATGTAAGAAGGTAGACTTGACATCCATTTGATGGACTTCCCAGTTATGTAATGCTGCAAGGGAAAGAACAAGGCGGATGAAGTTCATTTTTTCTACAGGGGCAAAGGTTTCATTGTAGTCAATCCCTTCAACTTGGGAAAAACCTTTGGCAACTAACCTTGCCTTAAGTCTTTCAACACTTCCATCTGATGCATACTTAGTTCTGTAGACCCATTTACATCTGACAAGTTTTCTTCCTTTTGGAAGAGGAACAAGATCCCAAGTATCGTTTGCCATTAAGGAACGATATTCTTCATCCATAGCTGCATCCCAATCTAGATTTCTTGAAGCTTCTGCAAAAGTTTCTAGATCATGATTCTTGGAAACTTGAGCCAAAAGAGAAGAGGCTCACTAAAACTGAGAACGTGTTCATCGTTGATCTCTAGGATCACCGGAAAGATCACCGGCTGCTTCACATGTTGAACGAACCCATCAAGGAAGTATTGGTGCTGGTGCAATTGGAGGAACATGAGCAGGTGGAGGTGGATTTTCATCCTCACTGTCATCATCAGAAACCGGAGTTGGAAACCTATCAAGGAAGCTAGAAGAAGAAGAAGAAGAAGGCACAATTGTCGAATCATGCTCGCAGGCCAAAGATGGCACACCCGCCAAGTTAGGCTCGCAGGACAAGAGCTTTTCATCAAATTTAACATCTCTTCTAATGATTATATCATGAGAATGTGGCTAAAGATGTCTATAACATTTTACATCTTCAGAATATCCAACAAATATGCACTTTTCACTTTTAGGCTGTAATGCTTTCCGTTTTTCATCCGGAATGTGAGCCCATGCTTCACAACCAAACACACGAAAGTGACTTACATCTGGTTTAATTTTACTCCATGCTTCTTTCGGTGTTATACCCTGTAAAACTTTAGTGGGTGTGCGATTAACTATATAATTTGCACAATTTATGGCCTCAGCCCAATATTGAAGACTTAGTCCTTTAGATTGGATCATACAATTAGCCATTTCTTTTAAAGTGCGGTTCTTCCGTTTAGCTACACCATTTTGTTGTGGTGTATATAGAACAGTGTGCTGTTGTTGGATTCCTTGTTCAGTGCAAAAAGTAGTGAACTTGTTGTTAACATATTCTCCTCCATTGTCAGATCTTAACGTAATAATTTGATGAATAGATTGTTTTTCAACAAGGGCCTTGTAGGCCAAGAACATGTTAAATACTTCGCTCTTAAGTTTTAGGAAGTAAACCCAAGTGCGTCTAGAGTAGTCAGCAATGAAGGTTAAGAAATATTTGAAACCAGAAAAGGAAGCAGATGGAAGAGGGCCACACAAGTCACTATGCACAAGCTCCAAGGGAACCAAGGCATGCCAAGAGGCACGTTTGTCAAAACTGTCCCGATGATGTTTTTCGAGTACACAACCGAAACAAACACCATCCTTGCAAGATACCAGCAGAAGACCAGTCACCATATTGTATTTACATAGTTGTTGCAATGAGCGATAATTTAAGTGATCAAATCGCTCATGCCAAAGTTTGCTCAAGTTATCACTATGAACAACAAAAACTGAAGGAAAAGGTGATGAACCAAAGTTGTTAAATTTCTACAACCTGGTAATATCATCAACAGTTCTAGTAGCAAGGACATTTTGAGGATTTTTAAAATCCTTGATTACAACTTGATGAGGTGTAAACGTCACAGTTTTACCTTCACCCGAATGAATAATTTGATAGAATGACAACAAATTGCAGGAAATTTTTGGAACATATAGTACATCACTGAAATGACCATTTTCTACTGGAATTGTTCCATATCCTACAACACTTAGAGATCTATCATCACCAACAAAGATTTGTTTGGTGTTACATTCATGCATAGTAGAAAATATGGCTTTATCCTTAGCCATATGATAAGATGCTCCAGAATCAATGAGCCATTCAATTGAAGTAGAAGAAGAAGATGCAATATAAGAGTAACCAAAAGCACAAAGTGCATGTCCATGAGAGGTAGATTCTGAAGATGAATCTAGGCTGATGTGGTGCTTCTTCATTGCTGCTTCCAATGATGCCATCTTCTTAAAACATTTAGATTCATCATGATTATCTTTCCCACAAAAATTGCAATGACACTCAGTCTTCTTTCCTTTTTGCTTGGATCCTTTGTCATTTTTTAAAGGAGGAGCTGATTGAGAGGGTTTGGGACCCTTGCTGTTTTTCTTATTATTGCGAAAATTCTATTTCTTGGGAGGCTTGGACTTTTCTTTCTGTTGGGACAATAAGGCTTTCCCAGATGCATCTGCATTGTTAATTAGTCCAAGATGAATGAGCTTATCTTGCTCTCTAATTAAGGAATCAGAAAAGGATTCAAGGCTAGGCTCTTGATAGCTAGCTGCAGTCAAGGATTCTTTCATGGAGTAGAATGTAGATACAAAAACAGAATATGCAGGTCCAAGTTTGGAAAGAATGTGATAAATACATTGTTTTTCTTCTTTCTTAATCTTGCAATCTGCACATAAGAGTCTAAGACTTTTATACTTAGATAAATAGTCTTGAATGCATGAAAAATCATTTGGATTCAAAGAAAGCAACTCATTCTCAAGTTGATGACCCCAAATTTCATTGTGTTTACCAAACACAGTTTCCAACTTTTCCCAAGCTTTATCAGGTTCATCAATTCCAGATATGTGGAATCACAAATCAGTAGAGATTGACATCCCAATCAATCCACGAGCTTTGTCACATCTATTTGCCCATTTAATTTTCTTATCATCATCAGTGGGTTATGTTTCTTTCCCCCGAGGTTATCCTGAAAAGTCCCCTACTTCGCAGAACATCCTCCATACAAGGTTTCCATTGGGAAATAGTTTTCGTTTCATCGAAAACTATTTTCATTTGCTCTAGAAACACCCATTTCGGCAAATCTGAAGGTATATTGTTACAGTGACGGATTTGTTTTTTTTAAATCTCTCATATTTTATCAGTTTGTTATTAGATATTTTCTGTTTTAGTCTCAGATTGTTTCCTTCCCTGACTGCATATGCTCTTTGCCGTGCACCTTGCGCGATCGCGGTGAATCAGAAACAGTAAGGGAAAGTTTTTTTTCTTGTCTTCTCAGCTACGTATGCTCTTTGTCGTGCGCCTTGTGCGATCATGGAAAATTAGAAACAGCGAGAAAACTTGAAAATGTAGACTTTCCGGGTAAGCTAACCAAGATCTAACCCCATTGTATGGAAAAAGTTTTTTTTGTTTTTGTTTTTCATTTTTTTTTGTGATTTGTAGGAAAATAAAGCAAGCACGTAAAACGAGAGAGAAGAGTAAAAAAACAAAAAGCAAAGCCCCCTTCCTCTTTCCATACTTTTACGTATATTTTAAACTTAGCTCACTTAGTCCAAAGTTGCTTTACACCTTGATAAGTCTTGAGTTCAAGTCTTATCAAGCTACTTTTTAGTGCATGTAATTTCTATTTTCAAGTTACTTTATTGTAAAAGTGCATCCCATATAAATAAAATAAAATAAAAGTGAGTCACTTAAGTCTTTTAATTTATTGCCGCACTATTTAAAAGTCACATTATTGTAAAAGTGAATATCACTTATTCTACAAAAGTGATTCACTTCAAAGCAACTTCATTGTAAAAGTGATTGTCAAAGGTTGATCTTGGGAAGAGGGGGGCTTCTTTTTTTGGTTGGTCAAGTTAATATCTGCCACGTCATTATTGGGGACGTCTGCAGGTTTTGGTGTAACGACAAACCTTACATGGTATCAGAGCAGAGGCCTTAGGTTCAATTCCCCCGAGCTACGCCGGAGGCGGGGTGTTGGAGTATTGGGTACCTCCACATGGTATAACAGCTGCACCTCTGGGAATATAAAACAAGTGGACTAACCGCCACTCCTAGTGATAGGGCCTTCTGCTGGGTTTCAAATGTTCACCAACATCTGCAGGTTTTGGTGTAACAACAAACCTTACACTATCTTTAGGTAATTCTCTCGAAATTAGGTTTTGCTGGGAACTTTATTACTTGGGTCTTGAGTAGTCCGTCCTTTGTATCCTTCTCTCTGCTTATTAATGGTGTAGCAAGCACCTTCTTCAAAGCTGGTAGGGGACTTGGACAAGGTTTCCCTTTGGCACCTTTACTGTTTCTTGTGGTGGTTGAAGGTTTAGGAAGGGTTATTCTATTTTCCAAAGTGCATGAGACTTATCATGGTTTATCTTTTGGTAATGATATTGTCTTAACTCGTGTTCTTTTTGTGGATGATATAGTTATGGTCAATGATGGCTCTAAACAATCTCTTTCAACTTTATATGAGATTTTAATGATATTCTGCAAGGAATCTGGGATGAAGATAAATACTGATAAATCTACTTTATATTTTTCTTGTATGGAAGAATCTGAGGTTGTTACTTTACAGAATATTTTTACTTTTCTCATTGACAGAATTGTAAATGGTATGAAATACCTTGGGTTTCATCTCAAACCTTGCAAATATCTTTTAAAGGATTGGGATTGGCTGATTATAAAAGTTGAAAAAAGGATTAACAATTGGAGCTTTTGTTGGTTATCTAAGGGAGGTAAGCTGATACTGATTAAAGTAGTATTAGAGGCCATCCCTATCTATTGGATGCACTTTTGGATACCACTGGGGATTATTGAAAAAAACAAAAAGCTATGTTTCAAATTTCTTTGGTCTGGTAAACAGAATGCTCATGGCTTACCTTGGACATCTTGGAAGATTTTGGCTAATCCAAAGTCTATGGGTGGTTGGGGACTTAAAGTTCCTGTTGTATTTGCTAAGGATCTTGCAGCAAAAAATGTTTGGAATATCATTCATGGCTCGGGTTTATGGGTAAAGATTGCTTTTCAGAAATATATTTAGCCAATGAATATTCTGGAATGGATCAGATCTCCTTGTCAAAAAGAAAAAGAACATTTCAATATGTTGGAAAGCTGTCCTTTGGATTTTTACATTATTGGAAATTTTTTGGCATGGAAGATTGGTAATGGTACTGCTGTTCGTATTGGGTTAGATCCTTGGATAGGATGTAAATGGAGACATGCTTTACCCTCTTCCATGTTGGAGAAATTACATTTGGCTGGTTTTTATTGTTTATCTGATATTGGAATTCATGGAATGTCTGCACTGATGGCTCAACAATGGTTTTCTATAGAGTCCATTGGTTTTACTGATCCTTTAGAGATTGATGTGTGGAATGGTTATATAGCCATTCTTAAATCTAGTCATGTCAGGATTTCAATTGATGATGATGCCCTTGTTTGGAATTTATCTAAATCTCGCAGGTTCTCACCTAAAGAAGGCTACACTCAGCTTATGAACAGGGATATGGAACTTCTCTGGTGGTGGAAAGTTTTATGGAAGCTGAAATGTCCTCTTAAGACTAAACTATTTTCCTGGTTTCTCTTGTCTGGTAAAGCGCTGGCCTGGGATGTTCTTATCTTGAAAGGTCATGAAGGACCTAGCAGATGTTATCTGTGCAAATTGGAATGTGAGACCAATTTTCATATTGGTGTGGAGTGTCCTTTCACACAGTCTATTTGGTTAATTATTGAGGATAATTTGAAACTCAATAATCTCTAGAATGGAAATTCTGTGACAACATGTTTCAAAAATTGGTGTTTGAATATGGAAGTGGAAAATTTTAAACCATTAGCTATCATTGTTTTATGGTTCATCTGGTAGGCCAGAAATTTGTCTTGTTTCGACGATTTATCCTTATCTCTAGCACATGTATCTAGTTTCAGTTTGGGAATGTTGAAAAATATCCCTCAGAAGCACTCTGTGATTTCGATCCGAACCATCTTGGTGGAAGTTATTGATAAAACTCATGCATGGGGTTTTTTTGATGGTTCTGCAACAGCAGATCCAGTTACTTGTGGAGCTGGAGGTATGCTTTTTTTATCTGATGTTCACTTCTTTTCCTTTAAAGCCGGATTAGGAGTGGGTACTAATAATTTTGCAGAATTATGTGCCCTCAAGCTACTTCTCATTTTGGCTCGAAGGGATTCACTGGATAAAATTCAGATTTTCGGTGATTCTCAGTTAGTTATTAACTGGGCATCTGGTAAGTACCGATTATTGAATTTAGAACTAGCCATGATTCTCCAAGATGTTAACATGATAGCTGGTTGTTTCGATTCTGTTTTTTTTAAACATATCTATTGGGAAAGAAATTATTCTGCAGATGCTTTGCCAAAAGCTAGAGGAAGGATTTTGGAAGGATCCTCGTCCATTATGGAACACCGAGTAGATTTTGTTGTGGAAACTTTTCAAGTTTTCTAAGTATGATCAAATTTTTCAAGGTTTAGTGGGACATGGGATTGAACAATATGTTTTTTTGGAGACTGTTTCTCAGTGGATGGTGTTTTACTGACCTACTAAGATACTTTATAAGCAATTTTTGAGAGTTTGTTTGAGTTATGATCTATATATCAACAGTTATTTTCTGATATGTTTTATGCATATGACATTTGGCTTTCTGTGCTCATTTGGAGCATTATTATGAATGATATCTTTCTAATTTTTTTTTCTTTCTGGAAGATGATGCAAAGATAAGATCTCATTTTTTGAGCTGTTCTCAGTGATGGGGTGGTCTATTTTATGAACATGTTGTAAATTTGTTTATAATTTTTGTTGTGGCTGTATGCCTTTGGATAATTTTGATGTGGCTGTATGCCTCTGGATTATTTTGGTTTTTATGAGCTCTTTATGGAGTATTATCATGTTTATACTTACCAGCTAGAAGGTTGGGACTTTTGGTGTTAATGGTCTTTTGGGACATCTCTTGAATGTAAATAAAGATATTTACGACTTTTTTCCCTGGAAAAAAAAATTAGAGAGCTTTAGGACTCTCAAATAATTTCTTGGAACATTACAAGTCAACGAAGTTGTGAATAACATTAGGTTTTCAATAACATTAGACTCACCAATAGTGTATATCACAAATCTTTGGACATCATTTTTGCAATTTCGAATTTGATTGCTTGGAAAATACTTGAGTGGTTGGCTTGCATAGCACTACTAATTGTTAAAGTTTTCTAATAATTTTTTTTTTTAGATATATAAGGTTAAAAAAAACTATATTATAATTATAAGGTTTAAAATTAAAAATAAAATCACATTTAGTATTTAGAATATTAATAATTTATTTTTTAATTTCAATTAACATAAAAGATTTTTTTTTTTTATAAAAAGTGTCATTAGAAAATTATACACCTTGACATAGAAATTTGGAATTTTATATATACAATTACATTAAATATCAAATTATAAAGTAACAAAAATATGTTAAACATTAATTTTTAATAATCAACAATAAAATAATTTTTTTATATTGTTATGTTTCCAAATAATATATTCCCGCCAACTTTCATAACCATATAATACTTTTAAATTTGGTAATGTCTTTTTATCTCCATGTGCAATTTCTTCAATGTCGAACACTCTTTAATCTTCAAAATATAAAGCTTCGACAATGTTCTTTTTTTCAACACATCTCCCTCACATGATGGGCATGCCACACTTTGTAACTCCTTTGTATCTTGCAAAACCAATATTTCTAGTCTAGGAAATCCACCTAGATTTTAAGAACTCCATATTTGTAGGTCAATCATATCCTTTCATGTTGATCATTTTCAAATTTTCAAATTTAGCATCGTGTCTACTAAAGGAATCTCCTTGCCAAAAAAATTCAACTCTAATCTCTCAAGTGAGTCTCACATGTTGGAAATTTGGGTTTCATGTTGATGGATACATTGTATAAAGGGAGGAGTTCTATATTTTTCAATTTTTTGTTGCATTAGGAATTTTTGAGTTCTTGAAAAGGAATTCATTGTAATTATTTACTCATCCTGGTTGAGGGAGATGTGAATTTAATTAGTGACTGGGTTATTTCCAATTTGCTAAATAATACAAAAAAAAACAAATTTTAACTATTAAAATATTATATTTTAGGTTTAGAATTGACAAAAAAAATGTTATGGGTGAATGAATTACCTGATTAGATGACAATTGACCGATGGATTTTATTCCCCTTCAACTAAATTGAGCTCCTCCAATATTCCACGGCACCCAATTCACTCCAATTCGCTCCAGATATTCGCATTCCTGATGTTAGAATGCGCCGCAGGTTTCAGGACTGTGTATATAAATTAATTATAATTTTACAAATCACGTAGGAATTTTAGAACTACATATCGCGTACGCATTTTGTATTTATATAATGTGTACGTGATATGTTTTCCTATCATACATGTCCCATGACATGTCAGGCTTGGGTTGAACCATAGCAAGTGCTATGTAGGAGAAACACGTTGTATTTTTATGTTACGTGATCGTGTTTTTAAAAACTAGGATTGCATCTAAAAGGTCCCTTATCTTCTTGCACTGACCCTATGTTTGTAAAGTGGAAAGGAAACAACATGTCAAAAATTCCATTCTAATATCATGATCAAAATGAAAATGAAATAACTTTGCAGGCCTACCATTAGCTGTGATACCAGATTTTCCACCCTGTGTGTAGGATCTGTGGCTCTGATCCAAACTCACCAAGATCCACCTAGAATCCACCATTGAAGTAGATCCCTTAGATAAGGAAATGGAACTTGAGCTTATGAAATAGATCCCATGAAAAATGAAGTGGATCCTGAAATTTTGAAATATATCCCAAAACTTCCAGTTCTTTATTGACCCACTAATCCCCCCAAAAAATGTTTTTTAATGGAAAGACTTCCAAAACCCTATAGTCCTAAAGGTTAAAACCCTAAACCCTAAAGACTACACTGCCTTAACAAATGGTGGAAAAGAAAATGACACTACATGAATCTGCAATCCAAGATGATCATGTTAGTCTTTAATACATTAGATACAGAGTCTCTAAATTATATTTTCCAGAATTACTAACCTTGTCATATGAGGACAAGGACTTGCAAGGATTTTGGTTTTCCCAAGTTGAATAAATGTCCTAGTTTACATTATTAGACAATTCCTTGAAATCTTTGGGACATAAACATACTCAAACAAATCCAAGATGTTTATTTTATATCAAAACCATGCATGTTAATTATAAAATATATATCCTTCATCAACCATCACAAATAGGACAGTGTAACAATAATAGACTATGTTAATATTCTACCGATAATAATAGGAATTCCACATTAAAACCTTCAAAATTGATAACAAAAAAATTTACACTATTTCTTATTATACTATTAACCGAGGACCCGTAATAGTTTGACTGAGAAATGATATTAATTAACTCCAGTTTTTATACTACATAGCATACCAGGGTTGGAAATTAGATAGTGATTTTCCCCAACCCTGGTATGCTATGTAGCTTCTTGCATTTCCAAACATCTAAATAAGTCAAATGATCCACACATTGGGCAGCACATATATGTGGAATATTTGTATTTCAAGTAGATCAACCTCTTTTAGAAGTGGTGCATTATTGGAAAATAGTCCAGCTATATGCATTACAACCATGACACCTATGAGCTATTTTGTGTAGAGTTTATAGTGGTATTGTTTAAATGGTTTAGTAGAATGGGAGAACATCCATGGCCTATTTTTCCTATTTGGAACAGGAGGAATAATATCTAGTGTAATTTTGAGTAAGAATATGTAATGTCCCCGGTTTCGACCCCGTTTGCATGATGTATATATTGTAATTACTCGTGGTGAGGAGCTCAAGGCAAAAGCCCCACCATCGATTTTGTTGTGTATGTTTCGGCAATGGGGATAATTGCTGATGGTATGCTGTGCTATAAGGCACATTAAAATTCGGCATCATGTAAACCCGCACATCAATTAAAATAAACCACAACCAGCTACGGCAGCGCAACGTTGAATGAAAAGGGCATGGTTTCGAAGGATAAGGGGTGGGGGATGTCAAACCTTGGCCAATGAGGGAAAATACCCATGTGTCTTCTTCCCTTGTCTTATTCCAACCACTTTCATTTAAAGAAATCTCTGCTGGCAGTTGAGGCAGTTATTGTCTAGGAATGGGTGTGGCAGGACCGTCAGTCCTTGCCCCCATGCACATTCCACCCAGCAGTTGACTTCAGAATGGAAGGGAAACCTTCACGCACTCTTCAATCATGCAGGAAATTCACCACTCTCTCCCACGAGTTGCAAAAACGAGCAGGCACTTGCAAATTTGCATCCCCTCTATTGCTGGGCATTCTCACGCAGAGGATTCTTTTCCCGTTTTTGGTCTTCATGCATAGAAATTTCTGGGTTTTACCCACATAGTTTCTTTCCCCACGGATTTGTGGCTGATGTGGTCGTATTCACTCCCCACCAGCTGATTGGGGGTTCAGCATTGTTGCTCACGCTCACTTACAGGCTGGGAGACTGTAATTTCTTCCCTAGCTCGGTTTGTATCTGTTTTCCTGTTGATTTCGTTGCCCAAGATGGGCAGTGTTTTTCCCTACGTTTTGTTGGCTGTGGTGTCCAATTTCGTTTTGGGCCACTGTGTGTTTCGTGGGTGAATTGGGCTGCTGAAGTACCCTAGTTTGGGTGTGGTTGCTGAGTTGTTTTGGCCACATTAGGGCCAAGAACAACTCCGTGTTGCATTGTGGGCTGGAGCTGTGTCTCACCTTTCGTTTGGGGATCACTCCCGGCTGTTTGCTCCTTCACAGGGCTGTGAAGGGATTGTTTAGCTGCTGGTATGCAGTGGTTGTCCCCTTGGGATGTGCTGGCTTGGCCAATCTGTGAAGGCCTGTTAGACCCAGCTGTGCCTGGTTTGTTGTTTGTGTCCCCTTGGCTATGTATAAGCCTACAATTGACCCTTATCCCGGAGGAATCATGCCCAGCTCGGGGGTGGCAGCGTTGCTGAAGGTTTGATGAGCAAGCTGGCCTATGGTTGGGTGGAACGTTGCAGCGACGTAGCTGGTTGCGGGTGAATTCCTCATCAAAAGATAAGTGCTGTTGTTACTTCATCTCTGCAATTTATATATTGTATTATGTGAAATGATGAATTCCGTTGAATGCTGGAATGTTTACGTATGTTTGCTTCCGCTGTATGAATAAGGAATTATGCATCTGTGTATCCATGTTAAGTTTTAATTCCAGCATTTTCCTTTTGATTATGTTCGTGGGGCTATTTGCCCGGTCATCTTTGATATGTTGATGTGTCCGTTGCGTCCTCTTCGCCGGTTGAGGGACGGGGACGTTGCAGAATATCAAATGTACAGAAGGAATAGCTACATGTTTCCTCCCTTGCAATTGGATCATCCTTTAGCCTTCCACTCTGTTAACTACAAGTTACAACCTCCATTCGACCTACCCAATCCAATTGCACTATAACACATACACCCAAGGTGTTATGAAAGTTGGGCACTTGATTCATTTGCTATAACCATCCATATATTAACATATGTTTTTCTTGGAGGTATCTCATGATATTTATAGACATATAACATTCGGATCTTTGTGAGCTACCACAATGCTTATATGCTTTGTATATTCTCACAGCTCTGAACATTCAAATACTCCAAAGAAGTCAAATGATCCACACCGGGAAACACTTGTATCTCATGACATATAGTGTTTAGAGCATTGTGAGCTACCCCAACCTTGGTATGATCTGGAGCTTCTCGCATCTTGAGACAATCAAACTCTCCAAACAAGTCAAATTCCCCAAATCGGGCAACACTTGTATCTCACTGCATGTATTTACATATAGTTCTCAAATCATAGTCAAATGCCCCACATCGAGAAACACTTGTATCTCACCGCATGTATTTACATATTGTTCTTTGATCGTTGTGTGTTGCCCCCAACCCTGGTATGCTTTGGAGTTTCTCACATCTCCATACAATTCAACTTCTCTAAAGAGTCAACATTTTAAGACCGAAGAGCTCAACTATTGCATAGTCGCTATGTTGATATCTCTAAGTTTTGGCAGATCACAGAGTTGTTCTATTTTCCTCAATTCATAATAATCAATCAAGGTCGGTTGTTGAATGTTAGGGAAAACACCCTCATCAAAATATACCTCCCTTAATTATGTGACTGATAGTTGTAACCTCTTGATCCCAAACAACCCAAACATGCATTTTCCATTGGAAGAGTTCAATTTATCCAATCATGTTTCCCCTTCTGTCTCTCTTTCTACTTCAACTTCCTTTTTAAATGGATGCAATCATTATAAGTATTCTATCCCACAACATGATATCCTCAACTCTGTCAACTAAGTTAGAAATCCAGTGGAATCCGACAAGGATTTCAATTGGGGCGAAGAAAAGAGTGATAATCTTTTCAAACTCTTAAGGTCGTACATTTCTCACAAATTGCCACCTAATTGCAAAACTTTAAAATTGAAGCTAACGCTCCAGATATTCGCATTCCTGATGTTAGAATGCGCCGCAGGTTTCAGGACTGTGTATATAAATTAATTATAATTTTACAAATCACGTAGGAATTTTAGAACTACATATCGCGTACGCATTTTGTATTTATATAATGTGTACGTGATATGTTTTCCTATCATACATGTCCCATGACATGTCAGGCTTGGGTTGAACCATAGCAAGTGCTATGTAGCAGAAACACGTTGTATTTTTATGTTACGTGTTCGTGTTTTTAAAAACTAGGATTGCATCTAAAAGGTCCCTTATCTTCTTGCACTGACCCTATGTTTGTAAAGTGGAAAGGAAACAACATGTCAAAAATTCCATTCTAATATCATAATCAAAATGAAAATGAAATAACTTTGCAGGCCTACCATTAACTGTGATACCAGATTTTCCACCCTGTGTGTAGGATCTGTGGCTCTGATCCAAACTCACCAAGATCCACCTAGAATCCACCATTGAAGTAGATCCCTTAGATAAGGAAATGGAACTTGAGCTTATGAAATAGATCCCATGAAAAATGAAGTGGATCCTGAAATTTTGAAATATATCCCAAAACTTCCAGTTCTTTATTGACCCACTAATCCCCCCAAAAAATGTTTTTTAATGGAAAGACTTCCAAAACCCTATAGTCCTAAAGGTTAAAACCCTAAACCCTAAAGACTACACTGCCTTAACAAATGGTGGAAAAGAAAATGACACTACATGAATCTGCAATCCAAGATGATCATGTTAGTATTTAATACATTAGATACGGAGTCTCTAAATTATATTTTCCAGAATTACTAACCTTGTCATATGAGGACAAGGACTTGCAAGGATTATGGTTTTCCCAAGTTGAATCAATGTCCTAGTTTACATTATTAGACAATTCCTTGAAATCTTTGGGACATAAACATACTCAAACAAATCCAAGATGTTTATTTTATATCAAAACCATGCATGTTAATTATAAAATATATATCCTTCATCAACCATCACAAATAGGACAGTGTAACAATAATAGACTATGTTAATATTCTACCGATAATAATAAGAATTCCACGTTAAAACCTTCAAAATTGATAACAAAAAAATTTACACTATTTCTTATTATACTATTAACCGAGGACCCGCAATAGTTTGACTGAGAAATGATATTAGTTAACTCCAGTTTTTATACTACATAGCATACCAGGGTTGGAAATTAGATAGTGATTTTCCCCAACCCTGGTATGCTATGTAGCTTCTTGCATTTCCAAACATCTAAATAAGTCAAATGATCCACACATTGGGCATCACATATATGTGGAATATTTGTATTTCAAGTAGATCAACCTCTTTTAGAAGTGGTGCATTATTGGAAAATAGTCCAGCTATATGCATTACAACCATGACACCTATGAGCTATTTTGTGTAGAGTTTATAGTGGTATTGTTTAAATGGTTTAGTAGAATGGGAGAACATCCATGGCCTATTTTTCCTATTTGGAACAGGAGGAATAATATCTAGTGTAATTTTGAGTAAGAATATCAAATGTACAGAAGGAATAGCTACATGTTTCCTCCCTTGCAATTGGATCATCCTTCAGCCTTCCACTCTGTTAACTACAAGTTACAACCACCATTCGACCTACCCAATCCAATTGCACTATAACACATACACCCAAGGTGTTATGAAAGTTGGGCACTTGATTCATTTGCTATAACCATCCATATATTAACATATGTTTTTCTTGGAGGTATCTCATGATATTTATAGACATATAACATTCGGATCTTTGTGAGCTGCCACAATGCTTATATGCTTTGTATATTCTCACAGCTCTGAACATTCAAATACTCCAAAGAAGTCAAAGGCTCCACACCGGGAAACACTTGTATCTCATGACATATAGTGTTTAGAGCATTGTGAGCTACCCCAACCTTGGTATGATCTGGAGCTTCTCGCATCTTGAGACAATCAAACTCTCCAAACAAGTAAAATTCCCCAAATCGGGAAACACTTGTATCTCACTGCATGTATTTACATATAGTTCTCAAATCATAGTCAAATGCCCCACATCGGGAAACACTTGTATCTCACCGCATGTATTTACATATTGTTCTTTGATCGTTGTGTGTTGCCCCCAACCCTGGTATGCTTTGGAGTTTCTCACATCTCCATACAATTCAACTTCTCTAAAGAGTCAACATTTTAAGACCGAAGAGCTCAACTATTGCATAGTCGCTATGTTGATATCTCTAAGTTTTGGCAGATCACAGAGTTGTTCTATTTGCCTCAATTCATAATAATCAATCAAGGTCGGTTGTTGAATGTTAGGGAAAACACCCTCATCAAAATATACCTCCCTTAATTATGTGACTGATAGTTGTAACCTCTTGATCCCAAACAACCCAAACATGCATTTTCCATTGGAAGAGTTCAATTTATCCAATCATGTTTCCCCTTCTGTCTCTCTTTCTACTTCAACTTCCTTTTTAAATGGATGCGATCATTATAAGTATTCTATCCCACAACATGATATCCTCAACTCTGTCAACTAAGTTAGAAATCCAGTGGAATCCGACAAGGATTTCAATTGGGGCGAAGAAAAGAGTGATAATCTTTTCAAACTCTTAAGGTCGTACATTTCTCACAAATTGCCACCTAATTGCAAAACTTTAAAATTGAAGCCAACGCTTGGAAAATATTTTAACTTCATGCCATGTAAATATAATTCTTGCAAGGATAGTTGATCTACGACTTGGGGAGGTAATTCGTTCATGTGATCACAAGAAGAAAGGTCTAAGTATTCCAACATTGTAATGTCTCCAAGTGTTCCATTCGAGATGATTAAACTCTTGCAACCCCAACCCCTCAAAGAGAGATATTGAGTTGAGTTAACTTTCCAAAAGAATCTCGAAGCATTTGCAAATAGTAAGTTTAGTGGGGATTTCTCCCCTACTACGTGCAAAGGCACCTACCCTAGATCAGCCGGATCTAAGGATAGAGTTCATGGTGTAAGGGATTTACCAACCTCAAATTATAACAAGCAATAACAACAATTTTCTGTTTTTATATAACTAATGCAAAAAATAACAGAAATACCTTTAACTTGGGCCACTATAGCAATTTGAGGAAATGGTCCGTAGGCTCCCACGATCTTGGTCTCCATTTATTTTCAACAAGGGTTTTTCACCGGAAAAGGGATCAAGGGTTTCACGGAGAGAACTTGACGTGCAACGTGGAATAATGTGGCAAAAGGGGTGGGAAGTGAGAATTGAAAGTGTGGCAGAAAGTTGGGAAAAAGTGAAAATTTTTGTGGGGAGACCTTCACAATGTATTTATAGGGATGATCCAAGACTTTCTTACCTATGGTATTTTACTGTGCATGGTATTGGTCGATGGTTTTTGTCCCTTCTCATTTTAGGGTTTATTGGTCCTTTTTGGAGCGAGTGGGGTTATGCTACAATAAATGACCATCTTCCTTGTATAAATGGGGGAAGGAATAATAATGTTTTGGACCAATTTTGGTGGAATTTTAATTGTGAAGCTCAAAATGAAGGGAATAATGGTGGAACTATGATGTATAATTATTTTTTAGACCATAAAGAGCTATGTGGACAATTTTTGGTGTTAACATATTTCCCCCTGATGTGTGAGGGATGGAGCTCATTGTATGGCCAAGAGACATCATAGGATAAAGGGAGAAATGGTGATAATGGTGGAGAAACTGAAGGGAACTGTGGAAGAGTCGGAGTTTCCTCATTTGAACTACAGTGGATTTTGATTTGTATTACTTCTAAAAAATGGATGAGGTAAATATAATTTCAGACATATATATCAACGAGGCAGGCATATCCATGCTTGTATAAATGTCTCAATAAACAAATGTGGATGAAGGATCAAATAATAAGAGATGATCAATACATACATCTGGAAGTACATAATCGTGGCCTCAATGGGAGGCTTAATATAAATATTGATATAAAGAACTGATACATAGGAACAATGGAATTCTCTTGTAATGCAATGTCACAACATCTGATGCTCTGCTGAAGTTGAAGGTGTACACAACTGTATGGACTCAATGAATGAGAGTCAGAATCTCTAAGGTATAATAAACATCATCTTATATTGCACTTTATACACATATATGAGTGGATAAAAGGTTACAATTTTTTCATTCTTAAGATTGAATATTAATAGTTATGATTACGACCATAAAGGATTAGGGGCAATAGTTTGAATGGTAGGGAGATAAGTGTCACACTCTTTCCACATGGACTCAAACTCCAAAAGAGAGATTGGTTTGTTGTGTCTTATATAAAAGGGTAGGTTCCATTATTGTGAGGTCTCGACCCTAGGTCAAGTCACAAGTTTCCTATTAGGTATGGCTTGAAAGTTGTTGCACCTAGCCTAGGGTTTATAGTGGTAGCTAGTCGGATTTGAACCTAGGTCTCACCCAAGTGACCCCGGGAAGTCACTGATTCCCCTAATCTAAAAGAAAAAAATAATATACTTTTGGAAGGAGCTGAAGGGTAATGTTGAAAGGAACTAAGCATGAATATAGTCATGATATTTAAGATGAATGTTTTGGTAAATTTTTCAATAAGAAGGTGAGAGGCAACAAAATGAGAGGATTACAAGGAGATAAGGTTAAAACTTATAGGGGTTCAATATGGGTGTAAAGAAGTGGAAGTGGTGGGAAACCTGACTCTTGCTTTGGTAGAAGAGGAATATTTTGCTCCAAATGAAGTTATCATGCCATTTGATTATCTATCACTGAGCTCATGAAATACATGACATGCTCATGTAATGATTCACAATATAATGAGATGTTGATATCTCTATGAGAATACAACTTACATTGTAGGCAATATAAGGATAACGAAGGGAACATGAAGATGCATATTCCTTTAACCTATCATGTCAAGTTTAGTCATGCAAACGATGAGGTGATCATCGATGACACATTACATTTTTCCTCGGACTTGGCATGAATAATTATTTGCTTTCATTCATTTCGTAAGTTTTAAATTTGTGAAGTGAAACAATGCATACATATTTTAAATATAAATAGAGATTAAGTACTGTCACACACATAGCACACAAATATTTACCGTAGAAACCCTTAACATAAAAAACCAACAAAATTTAAAGTCATACCTTTATCTTTCTCATTGTGTTTCTTAACCATTCACAATATATATTATTTAGGTATTCTGCAACATCCAAAACCCTATTCTATTAATCCATATTATATTTAGACCTCAATCCCTTAACAATGATTAATTAAATACTTTTTGACATGCCCCCCCATGACCCCCGTTTAGCTAGTGTGATGCACATCGCCCGGCACAGATAGTAGAGCGCTAAACGGAGGTGGATCACAATGTGACACAACCCACATGCAAATAATATAACACATACCCAACAATCTTCCACTTCTTGTTTTCTTTGCAAAATAGTGGGCCACATACTAAGAGGGTCACAAGTTCAAGGCAACAATGCCCATAGATTCTCTACACTAAGAATTAATATCATCATAATATTTTATTTTTATTAAATTTTTGCAATCAATATTATAATAAAAAAATATATATGATATAATAATAATATTGTATTATTATTATCATTATGTTTTATTTTTCCATTACATTAAACAAATTTGGGTCTAATTACTCACCCCATACCTGAGAAGCATGGTGACATAATTAAAATCCCAATTCGAAAAACTAGAGAAGGATGTCCATGTTTTCAAGGAGTCCCTTTGTCAAGTACTCATGTTGTAGAGAACCCAAATAGAGCTTCAACTCTCGACTTGATCATCGATTCTAAGAAAGTACCATAGGATGCAAGAAGGGTAGAGCTTCTTCAGGCCACAAATTTGACAAACACTTAGCTTGCCTCACCCGTAGGTTGCTTTAATCCTCGAAGAGAGGTCCTTCCAACTGCGTCCTTCAAGGCTTCTCCCATTACTATAAAAGTGCATTTGGATCCTACCATGGATGGTATGCCCTACAAACATTAATGCATGGGGAGGTACCATTGGAGAGCCAACCATATCACATATTTGCAGGATAAAACTCATGTCATGTAGAGACCATAGCTAATCCCAAGTTTGTTGTTCATTTATTTCAGACATCTGGAATCCTCCCTTTGCCAACTATCCTATTGTGTTAAGTCATGCTGAATGAGAAGTGTGGCAGTCTTGGAATGCCTCACCCACATCTAAGTAGGGGTTGTTTTTAGTGTTGATGTAGTAATGACATTTTATTTTTTCAACAGAGGTGGTTAATTATGGGAACCCCCTTTCATGTTTTACATTTGAAGAAGTTTCATCAAATTTCATTAAATTTGGCCAAATTTATTTAAATTCTAAGTATGAATGGAGAGGTGGTGATACTCAAAATTGCCTCATCATCCCAACTCTATTAATACTTGAAACTTAATTTAATTCTATGAATTTTTACAAAATTTGGTCAAATTTTCTGAAACTTAGTCAAATTTTCTGAAACTTTGTCAAATTTCACCAAATTTTGTTATACTTCAAGCATGAATGGATGGGGGGTGATTCTTAGAACCACACCCCTCCATTCATGCCTAGAATATAAATAATTTGGTCAAATTTCACCAAATTTATTCATAATGCAGGCATGAATGGAAGGGGGTGATTCCCATAAATGCCTCACCCCCTCCACCTAGCTCTCTCGCCATCCATTCATAAAATATATAAAAAAATTGGTAAATATTGGTAAAAAGTTATGGAATTTGGTTATAATAAAGGGGGGCGATTCCCATAACTTCCCCCCTCTATTCTTGCATGAAATATTAAAAACATTTGCGATTCTTTGTGAAATTTGGCCAAATTTCACCAAATTTAATGAAATGTGTTTATATTTTAGGCATGATTGGAAAGGGAGGGGTGATTATAAGAATCACGCCCCCTCTAGTCATGCCTAAAAGTTAAATAAATTTGTTTAAATTTCCCCAAAATTTTTCCAAATTTCACCAATTTTTTTTTAATGTCAATCATGAATGGAGGGCGGGGGAAGGGGTGATTCCTTGAATCACCATGCCTCCATTGATGCTAAAATTTGAAGAAATTTGGTGATATTTGGCCAAAGATTTTACAACTAACTTTAAATTTCAAGCATGAATGAAGGGGGGCGGGGGGCGGCGGATTTTGGGAATCACCCTCCCCTCCATTCATAATTGAAATGTGGCAAAATTTGGCAAAAAATTGTCAATTTGCACCAAATTTCAAGCATGCATGGATGGAAGTTGATTCCTAGAATCACCCCCTCCATTCACACTTGAAATTTAAAAAGAATTGGTGATGAATCTTTTGATTATTTAAGTTGATTCTTGAGTGGCACTCAACTTGATAGAAATAAGAATATACAAAGACATGGATATGTAGAAATAAGATTTTGACTATTATTAAAATGTCACAACATTGCCACTTTAGAGACTTGTGGCTTTTCATTTAGACTCACAAGAAGAGTTATCCTTATTAACCTTTAAGGGTGAATCAAATTCAAGGAAACACCTTTATTGGTAAGAGATATAAATTGTATTTTTTGGCGTTTAAAGTTAGAAATCAATTTTAATTATTTAGAAGTTAAGTTGCAATCTCATTTATTTATGTTACATGCATAAGCCTAATATTCATAGATCCAATAGTGATCCATTTATGAGTGATAGTGAGATCATACATCTTGAGTGTTGGACATAGCATAATTATTTTAATCATATTGTTATCAATGAAAAGATGGCAACAAAGATACCCAATTATTGAGTTATAATGCTATGATTAGAGAGCTAATATATGAGGAAAATGATTTCAATGGAGAGATTGTAGCATTTAATGAAAGCAACAAGCACTGATTAATTATTTTACAGATACATTTTTAAGTGAAGGAGATCGTCTTTTGGATAAATGTTTTTAGTTTCAGGTAAGATTTATGATAAAAACATGTTATACAACTTGATGAGAACTTTACAGTCAAAACCATAACTCTATCCATAAAACTCTTATTTTTGTGAAAAAAACACCAAATAAAAAAATGGTGCTACCGATAGCACCACTTTTTTGAGTCTAAAAATGTGGACATGGACGAAAACAATCCTTCTTGTTATTTAGAGTAACCTTAAAATCAAGCCCCAAATTGAAAATTGATGCTACCAATAGCACAGTATTTCAAAAAAAGGAAATTAATTATATCAATTTATCTTAATTTAAAATTATATTTATTAAATCTCTTAGTAACACTGTATAAAAATTGCACTATATTAAACAAAAATTATTAGAACACTCTTTCCATATAAAATAAAGGAATTTGTGATCGTTGTTGAATCAAAACTCCTAAAAATAATATAAAAATGAAAAAATTCATAAAAAGAAAACATGAAACACATTAAAAACAATTAAATAATTAAAAAAATGATAAAAAAACATCAAAATACAACTAAATTAAAACTATAAAATATTCTTAAATTTTTTTAGAAAAATCACTCACTTTAAAACTATAACAAAACATTTAAAAAATAATAATTAAAAAAATTACCCCAACAAACACAAAATAATATTAAAAAAAACAAATGATGAAAAATAGCAAAATATTTTAAAAATATAAAAAATTAAAACAATATAAAATTTAAAATTTAAAATTTAAAATTTAAACTATAAAACAACATAAAATTTGAAACAATATTTAAAAAACCAAATAATATGTTAGTATAACAAAATATTTTTAAAAACAAATTCTTAAAAGATTTTGTGGCTTTTGTATAAGCAATATATATAAGGTGTAACAGAGAGGAAAACCTCAAGTAACTTTTAAGAAGATGAGGTAAATTTTTTTTTACTTCCTCTCAAACATTCAAACCTATTAGCCCTTAATGAATGTTAAACTATTTTGTATGATACATTCCCCTTTACCTCAAACCCCTTTTGTTAAACACAAAACCCTAACAATGACATATTTTAGATAAAGATGTATTTCCTTTCAATAAATGCAAGTCAACTAAATAATTAATTCTAGATCTCATTAACCAAGAAGAGATTCTCTATCTTTAAGTTTGTCTTAATAATTGTCGTACCAACATAGTCATAGGATTTCTTTTTACTTTTCATTGAAAAATAAATTACCCATTTTTAATTATGAATAAGAAAGAATGAAAACGGTGTCGTCTAAACCTTTGGAAGTCTTTTTTTTTTTTTTTTTCATAAAAAAAATATCTTATATATATTATATATAAAAAAGGTATCACCAGAGTTATACATAATGACAACCATCAATACTAGTTCATAACAGGCGACTTGCAACTACTAGTAAAAAAAAAAATTGATAACTGTCCATATCCCCCTATATTCCACATAACTCTGTCTTCACCCATCAGGATTCCTACCATGGCTAATTATGTAATATCCATTACCATAATACACCACAGGATGTGATCCCCATATGAACCATAAGATATAACAATCTTATGGGTTCATAAAACCTTTCAATAGTCTACAAATGAGAAACACTTCAAAATAAATAAATAAATATTGTTTACACCAAGGTCTTCAAACGAGTCATAGTGTTTATTCAAACAAATTCCAAAGTGTGAAACAAAGATGAATACATTGTTGGGTCGGTCCTCTAAAAGAGGTCGTATTGGACATCTATTGCCCTACGCAGCCCCCCTTTTCAGCGTAAATAATACACAGCAAATAGAGTTAAAACGTGACTCTCTTTTGTGAGAGTGAAAGTTATTGATACTATGCCATGTAAATGGAATCTGTACACAGAAGCCAGCCATCCATACATTATTTACTTGAGTGAAAGTTATTGATACTATGCCATGTTTTGTTAGCCAATGATGAGATGGGTGATTGATTTGCCAAGTAACATGTAGTATTTATTGTCTTTGCCTAAATTTTTTGTTTTTTTGGAACTATTAATCATGCTTTTTTGAGAAAACAACTTATTGATTCTAGTTTTAGATAACACTTAAAGAATTTAAATGGTCAAGTGAATATTAACTAATTAAAATTATTGAGGTGCTCACTAAACTAAGAAGACACATGTCCTCCAACATATTCACCTTCTCTCTAGTGCCCTAATAATTTAGTAGAGTCAATCTCTTTAGTCTCCTAACTCTACCAAATAAAATTACAACTTAGGAGATCCAGAATAATACTTAAGGTGATTTGGGAATGTTACATAAAGGGTGAGGAAATTCTTAAGGTGAGAGATTCTTGAAATGCTCCACCTCTTATACTATTTAAACTTTTTAAATTATTTTGTTAATATGCATTTGTTTAAAACTTATATATATTTTCACATGGTTATATATATATATATATATATATATATATATATATATAAAACTTATATTTTAATTATTAATATATATTTTTTTATCATTTTTATGATGTTTANTTAATATATATTTTTTTATCATTTTTATGATGTTTAAATGTTTTTACATAGATTTTTCAACTTATTGTAAATTAAAAACAAAATGTAAGTATATGGATTGTTAAAAATGAGTTTTAGGTATTCTTGTATAGATATTTTTGTAATATTTTAAAAATATATATAAAATGTAAACCAATATAAAGAGAGTTCTTAGGGGAGTGGGAATCACCCCACCCCTGTATACTATTTAAACCTTTTTAATTATTTTGTTAATATACTTTTTTTTAAAACTTATATATATTTTTCACATGGTTTTGTTTAAAAGTTATATATTTTTTCGTAAGTTTTTTTTAACTTATGTTATTATTATTATTATATATTTGCTTTATCTTTTTTATGATGTTTAAATGTTTTCACATGATTTTTTCAACTTATTATAATTTAAAAAACAAAATGTAAATATATGAATTGTTAAAAAAATATTTTTGATATTTTTAATTAGTTTTATGTTATTGAGGAAAATACCAAATTTTACAATTTTTTGAAATAATATTTTTTGGAATATCTTAAAAAATATAAAATGTAAAACAATATAAATTATAAAACATAAAACATAAACTATAAAATATTAGAAATACCAAATAATATGTTAATATAACAAAATATTTTAAAAACAAAAGAAAAAAATCAAAAATCAAAAATAAAATCTTAAAAGGTTACGTGGCTTCTGTATAAGCAATATATAAAAGGGGTGAAGAAATTTTAAGGAGGCAATTGCCCCAACCTTTTATACTATTTAAACTTTCTTTATTATTTTGTTAATATGTATTTGTTTAAAACTTATGTATATTTTTTCACATGGTTTTGTTTAAAAATTATATATATTTTTAATATGTTTTTTTAAACTTATGTTTTTATTTAGTTTTATGATGTTTAAATGTTTTCATATGGTTTTTTCAATTTATTGTAATTTAAAATACAAAATGTAAGTATATCCATGATTAAAAAGGAGTTTTTGATATTTTTGATTAGTTTTATGTTGTGGAGAAAATGCCAAATTTCACAAATTTTTGATAAGATATTTTTTATAATATTTTAAAAAAAAATATAAAATTTAAAACAATATAAAATATAAAATATAAAACTTAAACTAAAAACAACATAACATATGAAAATAACATTAAAAAAAACCAATAATATGTTAGTATAACAAAATATTTTGAAAACCAAAGAAAAAAAAAATCGTAAAAGGTTTTGTGGCTTTTGTATAAGCAATATATATAAAGGGTGAGGAAGTTCTTAACGAGGCCACCTCTTTATACTATTTAAACTTTCATTATTATTTTGTTAATATGTATTTGCTTAAAACTTATATATAGATTTCAAATGATTTTGTTTAAAAGTTATTTATGAGAATCATGACTTTATGGAAAATAATGTTAAATAATATCATTTTCATACATAAAATAACTCAAAATAAGTTTAAAATAGCTCAAAGTACCTTAAAAAAGGTTTGAATTGTCTTTATTTTCTCATATTTTTTACAAATTAAACCCTCCAAATGATTTATTTAAAAAAAAGTTCAGGAAAAAACTTCCAAAATGTATATATTTTTTTGACCTATGTAGCTTCTAAATGTTAAAAAATTCAAAAAAGTATTTTCTTTTTATGACCAAGAATTTTCAAAATCACAAAAAATGGCTCAAAATGAAAAATGGTGCTACCAATATACATACTTTTCTAAACTGAGGTAAAAATAACTACTAAAATTGACCCTCCAAAAAACGAGAACAATGTCGGAATTGAGTAGTCTATTTTTTAGAGGTTTTGGACTTTTTTATGATTTTTTTTCCAAAGTCTGAATCTTGAAGTGTCCAAATAATGGTTTTGAACGCATAATTGGATTCAACATCCTCAAATACCCTAAGGACACCAATATTATGCTAGTTTAACAACTATCATATGTTTTTTCAAGAATTAATCCAAATTTCTACAGTATTATGTAAAAGACAAGCCAGAAAAAAATCTGGAATAAGTAGAATACTAAAATAGATATGAAATTGTACTTCAATATTTATTATTTTTAATTTTGTTTATTTATGCTATTTTACTTTAAAAATATATATTTGTGATTACTTACAACATGAGCATGTTGGTTACAAAAAGAAATGAATAACATATTCATTGAAAATGATACACTACCATGCAAGTTTATTAAGCAGAGGATTAATGTTATTAAAATTCTTCCATATTAAATGTAGGAAGTTGGTTTGAAGAAATGATAGTTTAGTGCATTAGATGTGGCGAAAATGTTAAAGAATTCTCAACTACCATAGAAAGGGTTGCTTGGAAATTATCATTTTGGACAACTTACACACACAAGACCCAATGAAAGAGCAAAATCATGTCAAAAAAAACAAGTTAAGCTCTTAAAAATGAAGGCGTACACATTAAAATGATGAATTTTGCATATTTATTATTATTGATTACTTTTAACATGTCTTTGTCTTTCAAGAACATATTCATATTAACATATAATTGACTAGTTCTATTTGTAATGTTTTAGGTTCTGGGACTTTGTTTCACCTTAAGTTATTAATTCTTATGAACTATCTCAAAAGGTGTAAAATAATGTCTAAAGAGAAAAAATAAGAAGAAGAAAGTAAAGTAGATTTGATGAAGTGAAAAGAAAGTAATGCTTTTTATTAAGGATTAAATTACATTTTGTTTGCATAATTAAATCATAAAATTATATTAACACAACAAATGAATTAAAATTATATTGACAAAATTCCATAATTTTTTCAAATCATATATTGCTTAATTTAATTATTGCGCCGAGAGGCGCTCTACAGCCCAGTATGGGGAAGATCTTGTCACGTGATGTAACGTGATGTAACGTTAATAACATGTCGGCAAAAAATAATAGTGAAAGTGAATATTATGGGGGAGATCTTGTCACGTGATGTAACGTTACTAACATGTCCGCAAAAAATAATAGTGAAAGTGAATATTATGGGGGAGATCCTGTCACGTGATGTAACGTTACTAACATGTCGGCAAAAAATAATAGTGAAAGTGAATATTATGGGAGAGATCTTGTCACGTGATGTAACGTTACTAACATGTCGGCAAAAAATAATAGTGAAAGTAACTATTATTTTTTTTACAAGAAACTATTATTTTTTGCCGCAGCCTTTTCCCAAACACTCGAGATTCTAATTTTTTGCCGCAGCCTTTGAAGCAATGAATAGGAATTGATATTTGCTTATATAATTATATAAATATGGAGCTATACAAGCAAATTTTCAAAGATGATCGTTTTTAAGCCATAGAACCGTTTACAACTTACAACTTCTCCTGTTTTGATATTTAGAGATCGAATCACTGAAGCAAGCCTGCGGCAGCGCTCTATTGTTTGTGCCCACATAAATCGAACAGATCCATACACTACCAAAGTTCTTTTCTCCATACAGGTTGCCTGTTCTCTCCAAGAAATTTATTGGCGATAAAGCTTGGCTGTTGGCTTCCCATGGCTTTAGTTCTTTGAAGTGGCAATTCTTTGGTTCGATCTCTTCCCTGTTTATCCCACTTCTGGAAGAAACAACAACAATGAGAATAGCTCAGTGGCTAAAATCAAAATCAAATTTAAAATTAAATAAAGTACTTAAATATAACCTTATTAAAATTCAAATTAGCATTGAAATAGAATACCT
>LPNX010365453.1:9897-24358 GCA_001517045.1 Pseudotsuga menziesii
TTCATGACCATGTTTGTGGTTTATTTTCCATACATAACACAAAATCCTTAGGAGAGAGTTCTTTATACCACAAAAATCCTCAATAGCCCTTGCTTCCAAGTATTTCCTCCTTAGGGATGCTCTATTTCCTCTTTTATCATTTTCGCGTCCTACATTTTCTCTTCCTTTAAAATAATTGTCTTTATAATGACTTGGGATTGATTTGTACACCGAAGGCATTTAACAATGGAGATTAAGTCTTGCTACTGTAGCTTTGATTCCTCATCGATCTGGAGAATGGGTTTCTGACAGGGGTCTTGCATTTTTTTAGATGGGGTTTCTTAACCAAGTTGTTATTTCCATGCGGGTTTCTTTGGTAACGGACTCAAGTCATCATCGCAAGGATTTCCCTTCACTCTTCGTCTGGGCACAACTTGATTCATTGTCACATCTCCTGTCAGATCGTTTTGATGCACCGCCACTTGTTTCTTATCAATATCCTTCAGTGCAACATTCGTCATTGTTTGATTTCTCCTTCCACCAGTCACCATGAAGCAACGACGGACAAACATGAGACTGAACGTGGATAACCACATCATGCCTCTATAGAAAGCATAGATGGAACATCTATAACTCTAAAACAATATCTCCACATATTGGGCATACCCATTTCCATGTTTATTCTCCCTCTTTGAATATTTATATTTCTGAAGGACCTTGTATTAGCGTGGGATCTATGTGACCATGAACTAGCCATGGAGGAAAATTCACTATAAACGAAGCCAAGTGGATTAGGACATGTTTGCAAATGGGTTTATGACACATTTGCGATGGGATTATGACACGTATCCTGTGATGTCGCATGTTTGTTGTATATTTATGACGTGGGATTAAGACACATATATCGTGATGTGGCACGAATGGGATTTACGGTGAGGGTTTTTCAGTACTGATCCTGTGTTAAGCTCATTGGTTTTTATGCCAAGGGCTTGTGGGTTCAGTCCTCTATTTAGCTCGTTTCTTCGCGGTTGGGTCACTTATCTATGGGTTCAAACCTCACCAATCCTAGAGAGTTTTCGGTCTTGGTCCTGTGTGCAACTCGTTCACTTTTACGCTCAAGGTTTCTGGGTTCAGTCATGTGTTCAACACGTTTCTTTACGGTTGGGTCGCTTATCTGTTGTGATGAAGAAGACTCCACCATTATCGCTTCACTATTGGTTCACCACCATCAATGCTCTCCATCAATGCAACAAAGTTCGTGGTTGCATTCATACTTGGACTTGCATCATAATTGCTTCAAGTACAATTGTCTTTTTTTCATTTTTTGCGGTTTATTTACTAAAGATTTTGAAGATCTTGTCAAACTCTTCCATTCACCGGGTTTGTTGCATCACCTTTGTTGTGTTTAGTGTCAATTTGAGAGATCCATTTTGCAAGTTGTTCATAATTTTTGTTTCCAACAAAGTTTTCTCCAACAATTAAAACTGGAACAACTCATTGACATGGCAAACAGATACATGCATGGCCCTCTGCATGGATTCATGTGGAACAATTCTCATTTTTTATTTTTCCTTTGTGGATTTAATACAAATTGTTCCACATGAATGCTTTAACTCATGTTCATGTGTTTCTAACGGGATTTCAATTTGAGTGAAGCAACATCCTCTCAAATTGAAGTTTTACACTAAGAGAATATCAAAGGAAACTAAGAATCGCTAAGAGAAAACCCTAAATGTTGACTTAAGACTTCATGCGAGCTCTCTTAGGACAATTCCTAAGATTTGGGGGGGAATGAATCTTAGCGAATAACTTTAAGATAATATGAATATTGTTATAGGTGATGTGAGTTACTCTTCAATTTTGAATTACAACCAAAATCCTCTTCAAATCCATTAATTGTCATAATAACAACCAAATTGTAGTATTTTTCAAGGAGAATTTGGAGGAAGAATAATGTAGGTTGCAAAAAAAGGACAATTTTATAGACCATGTAACCAAAACAGTAATTATAAATGATAGTTTTACACTCAAACAACTCCCCATATCATGTTGAACAATTCATGTGCAACAGTTCATAGAAAATTCTTTGAGTTAAAGATAAAGATGGAATTCTAATAAACATTTTCTTTGGTACTAGATTTTGCAAAGAAAACATTTTCAGCGCATGCCGATTCAACAAGGCACTTTGCAAGCTTTACCTAAAGCACAAGGTTACTTTAACTCGGTGACAAACATAGATCGCAGTACCAAAGATTGATAAATTGGTAGGAAACTTATAATTTTGATTTGAGCATTTTGTATGTGGTTAACATGCTCCTTCATCCCTCAATTGCTATTTTTCTAGCCCTAACAACAAGCTTGATACCTAAAGCAAATTGTTAGATTCCTTGGCATAGATTGGTGACAACATCGTAGCATTTTCTAAGTAATTACAATTTCCCTCCACAGTAGCATCTGTACCCTTTAGTCCATATGTCCCTTTGGTGCCCTATATAAAATTGTCATTTTTTTTGTCAAAGAAAAATACTTATTAGCATTTTCTAAGGCTGCTGTGAGAAAGAAACTATTGTTTCTACTCCAAGAAAAATCAATCTTTGGCACAATACTTTCTAACCTTTTGTTGGTAGTCTAGGTTAGGATGACTCTACACCTGCAAACACTCAATATTAGATTATTTATTCTCTTGTTGTTAACTTAGAAAAAGGGTATTTTCCTTCTTAACATGTAATATTTGATTTGCAATTAAAGCCCCTTCGCACTTTGGATTTCAACTACTTTTAGATGGTTCCAAAGTGGTGTTTCCTTGGGATGAAGCTCTTAATTTAAGGGGATGAATTAAAGTTGTTGGATTACCCATTCAATCTCCTCTTATAATCGCCTTTTTCTCCTTTCCTTAGATATGGCAAGCTGCTTAACATAACCCCTCAGGAATAACATGGTTTATCTTATGGAACTGTCCCACCATTCAATCTAAGCATATTCTCGTCATGACTTTGGAATAGGTTCCATGTCTTTATAATGCAATATATCAATTACAATTCTTTAGGTGATAAACGTTGCTAATATAACATGCGTTAAATATATGCATTTTTTTCTATTATCCATGAGTTGGAGCAATGCATTGGTTGTTGGTTTGGCAATGTAGTCTTCCCTTGTGACATTATATAACCATCACATTTAAGCATAATCCACAATCATCTCTAGATGGATCTGTCACAATTCACATCAACAACAAGTTGTTACACCTCCCCTTTCCTTTACCATTAAATGCAAATGGTCATGTTTGAACATATACAAATCATTAAACTATTCTGAAGAAAACTCAACACTGTTAACTTCTTGCATATAGAATCTATATAAACTTTGAAAGCAAGCCTTATCTTTCCTAACCATAACTTTGATGCAATGGGTTAGTATGTCTATATATTATGGATATTAAGATATACAATGATTGTTGGGTTTCAATGCCACATTCAAAAAAGATATTTTCTAGAAGAAAGTCTTCATTTTTTGGACCATAGCTTTGATGCAAGGGTTAATTTTCCAAAAAGAATGATTTTTTCAAGGCATAATAAATTACATCTTTTGTTGAAGTACATTGTACATCACAATGCAAGAATATATTTGCATGTACGATCTGTAGTTCTTTCCTGCTATGTATAAACTTTGCTTTGTACTTGTGGAGTTGAAATCCAACAACCATAGTCTATATTCATATCTATAATATATATAGACATGTATTTCTTGTGTTTCATTTTTTTCCATTGATTTACTTTACTAGAATGAATCCATATAATATAATGCAAACTTTTTTTTAATATACAATAATTTATTGTCAATGTGTGGCCAATCAAAGACATGTTGAACATAATACATATATATTATAGAAATAAAGATATACAATGTTTGCTTGATTTCAATGCCACGACAAAAGATGCAAGTTTCTGAAAGAAAGTCTTAACTTTCATAACCATAACTTTGATGCAAGAGCTGACATGTAAAAAAATTTAAAAAATTTGCAAGGCATATTAACTTGCATCTTTTGTTGAACTAATTGTAAATCACTATGCAAGAATAAATTTGAATGTAAGATCTGTGGTGATTTGTTGGTATGTATCTACTTTTCTTTCTGGTCTTGTTATTTAAATCAATCGACCATTATATATCTTCATATCTATAATCTATATAGATGTGCATATATTGTTGTTTCCTTATTAACATGTAATATTTGATTTACAATTAAAGCCCCTTTGCACTTTGGATTTCAAATATTTTATATGGTTCCAAAGTGTCGTTGCCTTGATATGAAGCTCTTCATTCAAAGGGATGAATTACAGTTGTTGGATTGCATGGTCAATCTCATGTCATAATTGCTTTATGTTGCTTTCCTTAAATATAACAAGTTGCTTAACATAACCCCTCAGGAATAACATGGGTTAGTTGATGGAACTTTTATACCATTCGATCTAAGCATATTCTCCTCATGACTTTGGAATAGGTTCTGTTGGAGGAGCTAGTAAGCTAAGATGACTTTCTAGTTGACTAATTGTATATTAGGTCGACATCATAGGTCGTGTCGGTTGGTTGAACCGGCAGTTAGTTTCAGTAATTGTTTTGTAAACATATATATAGGTTGTTGATCCAGATAGATAATTGGTTTGGTTTATTGTATGAACCCAAATGTGTACTAGAGTAATATAATTTGTTATTCTATCTACCATTCTTGTTTCTTGTTTTGTTATTGTTATATGATTCTATATGTGTATCATCGGTAACCTTGCAATCTGATTGGTTAAAACATTGGTTCTGTTGTTGGTGATACATATACTGGATGAAATGACTATGACTAGATGATAATAGAGTAGGAGATCAAATATTGGTGGGAGTGTAAGATAGCGAACTACCTACATAACTACACTAGAAGAAACAGACTGGCTATTTCCAAAGAAAAGGAGAATTTTTTCTCTGAAACGCATGAAAATTTTGTCGAGTTCGTACCTCAGTCTCTGAAAAATCTACTGGATGAAACAACCGACAAGAAATAAAGATCAACAGTTACTCCAGAAGTTAACAAGGGGAGATCGTACAAATTTTTCGGAGTGGTTTGAAAGAATCGTTGATGAGTTCTGTGAGGAGAGAGTAGTCAATGAAAGAGTCTCTGTCCATAGAATCAAAGAGAGAGTCTATAATGACCTCACTGAACAGTTCCTTTGTTCGTTACTGACACTTTTGTTTAAATTCTTTATCAAAAGAGGGGCAAACCACATTGTTGAACCTTGTCCACTGCTGATAACTCCGCCAACAAACACAAACTATGAGGTGAAACAGAAGGAGTGGGAGAAATTTGTTTAAGAAAGAGAGTGGGAGTACTTCTTAAACAAATGGATAGTTCCACCCAGGATTTCTAAAAGATTTTGAGTCAGCTATGGGAGGGTAGTTGGTCATGTCTGAAGTAGAGTAGAGAAATTCTAGTCGCTTAATGAAGAAAACAATGACGCTTACAATGAAAATTCAGGCCAAAAAGGAGAAAAATAGAATAGTTACTCACAAAAGAACTCTGGATATACAGAAAGTAGAAAAAGAGAAGAGGAGAAAGAGAATGGAAAATATTAGAGAGAAAGTTGTTGTGCTCCAACAGGAAGAATGATGAATAGAGTGACGGAGCAAGAAGGAAATCCGCTAGAGTCGGGTCATTACCGACAAGAAGAGGGAGTTGATTAAGAAATGTCACCAATCAATGAATACTTGTGGATAGAGCATGGCAGAGCTCTCCAAGTAGGAATACCCCATGTTCTCACACCTCATTCCCCGTCAAATACTAGTCAGGGTGCCTGAGTGCAGGATATTGTTCAATAAAATTTAGGACTACGAGCTAGAGAATTATGTGTATGGAGTCGATTAGATGGTGAAGTAAATGATGTCGATCATCTTGTAATTCATTGATCACAAGAAGGAAATTGGGTTACTTTTCAACCCTATCCATCTATTTAATGTATTCACCCACTCTACTCAAATCATGAAGGAGCAACCCCCCCTTCCAATCAAAGATGCAGAGAACACACCAGACCAGTTAGAGTCAGAAGCAATGATATCCCAGTCTCAAATTGACTTCTAGTCAAAAGTGGATTGACTATTATAGAAAAATCTTCCAACAGAAATGAAAGTTCTGTCTTAGTTGTGAAGAAAAAGCAATTACATAAAAGAAACCCACCACCACCACCACCTGCTCCACCACCTGAAGGAGACATAGAAGCCAAAAATATGGCACATATTCCTTCCCACATTCCCCTCTATGAGGGTGATGAAGATCCCAAATGACACTAGTTCATATGTGAACCGATTTGGGAGGCAAATGCAGTTAATAGTGAAGACCGACAAATGGCCTAGTTTGCTAGTGCTCTACGTAAGCAAAAAATAACATGGTACATGACGTATACGGAGAAAAAATAGAATGCTACTAAAGCCCAAATAAAAACATAGTTCATGTCATTATTCAAAACACTAGATGCAAAACATCTTGCTGCAAAGAATTTGAAGACTACAACCCATAAACCGATTGAAATAGTTCGGGAGTATGATAAGAGATTCAAATACCTACTAAGCCAGTTGGCGTATAACATAGATGAACAATTATTGATACAATGGTTTGTTGCAGGATTCTTACAGAAAATACGGATGCATATCCGACTAAAAAACTTCAACACATACAAAGATGCATTAACTAAGGCGTTACAAAGAGAGATGGACGAATATTTCCATGTCAACTCCGTCGATAGGCATCTTGAAGTGTTATATTTTTAACATTAAGATAGCATAACATTAGGATCTTTAACTGAGAGAACAACAAGCACAACAATCAAACACAAGAGACAATGAACATAGTGTTTTTCCTTGGGGAAACCATAAATGGAGAAAACCCTGCAACTTCCTCAGAGATAGAATCAACACCAAAAGTAAAGCCCCAAAACAGTAATATAATCTCTCGACAACAGTAACCTCTTTCTTCCTTGTCCTAGTGTCTTTCTCTTCCTCAGCTATGCGCTACAACTGATTGTGACTGAGTGTGTGATAAATAGAGAGGCTAGCTCTCTATTTATACTAATTTTCGACTTGAATAAACCTAACTAGGGATGACTTCACTAGGTGAGTCTAATAACCCTAGTGCCCCGGAACTGCGGGGACTTTAACCATTAGATAATAGGAGGGTTACCCACCTTGACTTGACATGACTTGTTTACATTATAGAAAATTCCGATAGGAACATCGGGGCATGACATGACTCAAGTACATTACAATACATCCCAGAATAAACATCGGGTTACAATACATAAGAAATACAAGTGAATACATTCCAAAGTTATAATTACATCAACACTCCCTCTTAACTAGGAAGGTATTCTCTCGACACAATTTAACAGCACAAGTCTTCTTCTTTGTATCATCTGGATCATCGTCAAGCTCTCATCATATTCATCTTCAAGTCACCTTCATCTTCAAGTCCTCTTCATCTTCAAGTCATATTTCATCATCAGATCTAGATCATCACTGGATCTGGATCACCATCACTGGATCTGGATCATCACTTGATATGGATCATTACTGGACATCATCACTGGATCTAGATCATCACTGGACATCATCACTAGATCTGGATCATCACTAGACATCATCATTGGATCTGGATCATCATCATTGAAATCATCACGGGTGTTATCTCACGATTCTTCTCATCACAATAAGTTCTATAGAGCCAACCCTTTTTCATGCTGGGTGTAGGCCTAGCCTCCATGTAGGTCTTTCTCAGTGCTTATATCTGACCCTAAGTCAGAATGGCCCATCCAGCACTTACATATGATCTTGACTCGTCAGAAAGGCATGCCCAACACTCACATCTGACCATGAGAGGAACTTAATCCCTTCACCATGTCAGAATGGCCCAGCCCTTACATCTAACCATGGAAGTAACCTCATCCTTTTCCATGTCAGAATGGCCCCATCCCTAACATCTAACCTTCTCGTCAGAATGGCCCAACACTTATATCTGACCTACTCTTCAAAAAATCCCAGCACTTATATCTGACCTACTGGTCAAAATGGCCCAACACTAATATATGACCTACTCGTCAGAATGGACCAACACTTATATCTTATCTACTTGTCAGAATGGCCCTACACTCACATCTGATCATGTGAGAACACATCCCATTTTCATATCAGAATGGCCCCCAGTCCCAGACTGATCTACCTGGTAACTGACTAGGTGCCTCCATTCTCCCAGAGAATGGCATCGGCCCTTATATGTGATCAAGTGGGAACCAATCCCTCAATCACATAAGAATGGCCATGCACTCACATATGATCATGTAAGACTACATCTTACAGTCATTTCAGAAAGGTCCTCAGTCCTAGACCAAGTATTCCTAGTAACTGACCAGGCACCTCCATTCCAAGAATGGAAGCAACCCTTATATCTGATCATGTAGCAACCAATCCTATAGTCATATTAGAATGGATCAGCACTCATATCTGACATGGAAGGAACCAATCCTCTCACCATGACAGAATGGATTAGCCCTTACATCTGACCATGGAAGGAACCAATCCTCTCACCATGACAGAATGGATTAGCCCTTACATCTGACCATGGAAGGAACCAATCCTCTCACCATGTCAGAATGGCTCTGGGTTTCATCATTTCCCCTTGGAGGAAACCTCAATCTGGAGAACACCAAGTTTCTCCCTAAAGTACTCGAACTTCACCCTAGCTAATGGCTTCATTGACACATCAGCTATCTGTTCCTCCATCGCAACATACTGGAGCTTCACTGCTCCCCTCTGCACAATATCCCTGATATAGTGATACTTGATCTTGATATGCTTCGACTTGTCATGGAACAACAGGTTCTCCAACAACTTCACACAACTCTGGTTGTCACAATATATACAAGTAGCATCCAACTGGAGATCAAATAAATAATACAGTAGCTTCCTTAGCCATACTGCCTCACAACTAGCTGAACAAGATGCAACATACTCTGCTTCAGTTGTACTCAGTGCCACACAGGATTGATTCCTGCTAAACCAAGAGATCACAGCTAATCCCATATTGAAGCAACATCCTGAAGTGATCTTCCTATTGATGGCACTGCCTGCCCAATCTCAATCAACATAACCCTCTAGGTTAATCTTCTGACTCACCTCATACTTGAGCCCATAGTCAATTGTACCCCTTAGGTACCTCAAAATATGATTTGCAGCAATCAAGTGAACATGTCTCAGATCTATTAGGAACTGGCTCAAGGTGTTCACAACAAAGCAAATATCTGGTCTCGTGTTCATTAGGTACATCAAAGACCTAATCATCTAAAGATACATTGTAGCATCAACCGCTTCTAATGAAGCATCACTCAATAGCTTCAGGTTCGATGCCAGGGGTTTGGTCATGCGGTCCATCATCCTGAACCTCTTCAGGATATCTACTGCATATTTCCCTTGTCCTAGGGAAATTCCATCTGCATTCTGCCACACCTCCATGCCTAGAAAATAGTGCATCATTCTCAAGTCCTTCATTTTGAACTTGGCAGCAAGATTTTTCTTTGGATCAGTAATCAACCCATCCATACCTGTTACAAACAGATCATCTACATACAGTAGGAGCATCACTGGGTTGTCATATTCAACCTTGTAGTAAAGGTTGGAGTCTGCTTTACTTTTTGTAAAGCCCAGACTAGATAGAAAGCTGTCAATTCTGTCGTACCATGTCTTGGGTGCCTGTTTCAAAGGGCCGTACAGGGATTTCTTCAATCTACATACATGAGACTCCCTGTCATGTGTCTCAAAACTGAGTGGTTGTTCCACATATACTTCCTCTTCTACTACACCATTCAAGAAAGCAGTCTTGACATCCATCTGGTGTATCTTGCATTTCATCACTGCAACCAAAGAAAGTACTAATTTGATAGAAGTGTATCTGGCTACAGGTGAAAAAGTTTCTTCATAATCTATTCCTTCTTTCTAGGAGAAACCACAAGCAACAAATCTTGCTTTATATTTTTCTATGCTACCATCTGCAGCATGCTTGATCTTGTAATCCATTTGGAAGTTACAACTGACTTCCCTTCTGGTCTTGGGACAACATCCCAAACATAATTTTTCATGATCGATTGGTACTCTTCGATCATAGCATCCTTCCATTCTTTTCGTTCTGCTGCTTCTTCATAGTTGGAAGGTTCTTCATTGATGAAATCACATAATAATGCTACATATCCAGAGCAGGATCTTGTCCTCTTTCTTTCTCTGTGATTTTCTTCTGGAGCCCCATATCTTTCTGCACCTTGGATAGCTTCTCATACCCAAGCAGGTTTCCTCTTGTGAGGATTCTTCTCCTGAGGTGGATCTACAGGTCTTTGTGGTTCTTCAAATTCTTGATCTTCTTCTTGAGTTTCTTCATTCATGGTTGTATCATGAATTCTGGGTGCTTCTTCTTCTTTAGGTTCTTCTGTAGGTTTCTTTCTGGATTTGTTGTAAGCTGTGTCTTCATCAAATGTCACATCCCTACTGATGTCAATCTTCTTGAATACTGGGAAGTATATTCTGTAAGCCTTCGAGCTTTCAGAGTATCCCACAAATATACCCTTCTTTCTTGAAGGATCTAGTTTTGTTCTCTTCTCTTTTGTAATGTGTATGTACACAGGACAGCCGAATATTCTGAGATGGCTGACTTCTGGTTTCTTGCTGGAGAAGACTTCTTCAGGAGTCTTGTTCTCGAGTACTATGTGTGGAGTACAGTTCTGTACTACTGTTCTGGCAGCTTCTGCCCATAGATGCATAGGAAGATCTTGATCACGAAGAATTTCTCTTGCAGCTTCCATGATAGTTCTATTCTTCCTTTCTGCAATCCCATTATGTTGTGGATTGTATGGAGTGGACAAATCCCTCTTAATCCTCAAGTCTTTGCATAACTCTTTGAATTCATTTGATGTGAATTCGCCACCATTATCTGATCGAAGGTCTTGATCTTATTTTCCGTGTGGTTCTCGATCAAGGCTTTGAATTCCTTGAACTTGCTGAATATTTCATCTTTGTTCTTCATGAAGTAAATCCATGTCTTCCTAGAAAAGTCATCAATAAAGGAAACATAGTATACATACCAACTTAATGAACTTGATGACATTGGTCCGCAGACATCAGAGTGGATGATTTCCAAGATTCCTTTTTCTTTGCTTTCACTACTTGGAAATGTCTTCTTCGTGTTCTTTCCTTTCGCACATCCTTTGCAGACCCCATCATGTTTTGCTTGAATTTCTGGAAGACCTTTAACAACTTTTCTTGCAAGTGGTAGTGCTCTGTAATGCACATGTGCAAGCCTTCTATTCCAAAGCTCATTTGGCTCTACTGTGTCATGGACCAAGGCTTGTTCTGGATGTCCCTTCAATTTATACAATCCTCCTTCTTGTTCTCCAATCACTACTACATCATCAATAGTCTTTCCTCTTGGCCACATGATGAATTGACCATCTATAAATGCAACCCTCATTCCTTTGCATCTAATGCAGATATGGAGAGAAGGTTCTTCTTTAGTCCTGGTACAAACAATACTTCCTTTATTATCATAGACTTTCTAGAGTATAGCTTATAGGAGGATTCCCCACTACCTTTTATTGGATATTGGTAGTCATCTCCGAGCTTCACCTTGTGAGGTGATTCATGTTCTGATAGTGTCACAAAGGATTCCTTCAATCCTATCATATGCTTGGAAGCCCCGCTGTTTATAAGCCAATCATTGCTGCCATGTGTGATATTTCTTGTGAGAGCGGAAATCAAAACATATTTTTCATCACTTGAAGAATATTTACTTTCATATTTGGTCTTCTTTGTGGAAGGTTCATCATCCTCTGCAACATGAGCATGATGTCTTCTCTTGTTGTTTTTCTTCTTGTGAAGGTTTCTTTTGCTTTTAGGACAATCTCTTGCAAAGTGTCCTATTTCATCACAAGTATAACATCTAAGTTGATATTTCTTGTGGGAAGGGTGCTTACCTTTAGAATGATGATGATGATGGTCCCTTCTGGGTTTCTTGGATTGAAAAATGAGAGCTTGATCTTCACTTCCCATCTTCTCTTCTTGAGCTACTATCCGAGCTTCTTCTTGTCAACATTCTTCCTAAAGTCTGTTGAACTTGACTAACTTCTTTTTGGCACAGATCCCTTGAATTAAAGAGTCCCATTTCCTAGGGAGTGTTGAAATATTGTAACTTTGAAGAATATTATATATGTACTTTTTGTGGTCCCCGATGTTCCTACCAGGAGAACCAATTGTATTTCTTTATACTCCGATGCTTCTAATTAGAAGAACTAATAAGAGTCATGAGGTAATCCCCTCAAATTGTAAAGGTGGGTAATTAGCACCCCAGTTGTGGCTACTTGAGCCTACATGTTTAATTCAAGCCTACATGTCGGAATTAATTATTAAAGTGAACCGATGAATATAAATAGAGGTGTGGCGCTCCTCATTTGGAACACACACACTCACTTGTGTAGCGCATGAGAGAGAGAGAGAAAGAGCTGAGGCTGGAGAAGAAGGAGGATCAGTCTTTTGGGTTTTACCTTTTATCTTTTTGGGGCATCTATATTGAGGAAGCTTTTGCTGGTTTTTTCCCGTTAGGGTTTTCCTAGGATAAATATTTGTGTTCTTTTTGTATGGTTGTGCTTGTCTATATTTCAGTGATCTTTTGGCTTATGGTTATGATGTTATGATGCTAAATGTTTTAAGATATGATATAACCATTAAAAATTCAACATGGTATCAGAGCTACCCTGAAAGAAGACATTATGCATCTATATAAGCTAGGAATTATTAATTTTTGGGTCTCTCTCCACAATCCATCAGCAAAAGTATGCTAGGATGACTCTCCATTGAAGGGTGCATCTTTCTGTCGAAGTGGAATTCGATTCCGAGCATTTTCTGTTTTCTCTGCGGGAAATTAGGGCTTTCTATAGAAGAGGAATTTTTGAGTGATTCCAGCATAGGATTTCTATCCTCATCAAAATCAAATTTTAGAGACTTGGTTCAATATTTTTGGTTGGGTGAAACTCTGGGAAAGTCAAACCCTAGTTTGACCCCGAGCTGAAAAAACCCTAAATACTAAAACTGATAAGTTTTGGTACATTCAATATGTCTCGGGATTGGAAAAGGATCAGGATATGAAATATGTAGAGGTTGAATATAAAATTCGGATGTACAATGTTTCCAAAATTCAGCCTCAGAGAGATATGATCCCTCCAAGTTAGGGTTCCAGCCTCTTCCAGGATTCATCCCTAAACAGGACACCTGGGGAGAATTGCTATACATTGGGATACAAAGGTCCAAATGAAATTTATGAAGATTTTCTAGAAAGGGAACAGGCTGTAATTTCTATGGTTTGAGATTCATACCCCGAAGATGAAACAATGACACGTGGAAGTCCGTACAACTTCGATGTTCTGAACAATCCTGTAACAGGTCACCTTGGTAAAATAATCATAAGTACCAATTGGTGAAAAAAATTCTGATGAAACCTATGGTTTTGGAACAGGGACAGGTGAGGATAACTTAGTGCTAATTTTGAGACATAGAGGAGCATTAATTTTGGAGATATTGCAGAAACAGTATCAGGCATTTATGCAGAAGAAATTGGTAAACTAGGGATTCCTGTTCCGGGAGCTTCCCTCCACTGTTTTCAGAAAAAAGAGTACATTGGACAACTCACCTTGAAGAGATATATATTTCTATCCAATCAGATCTAAAAGATTCCAAGTTTTGAACATTAGGGTTTCTTTGACAAACGCTAGATCAACTAGCTCCGAAACTAGGACGGACACCTCAAATCGGTAAGATCTAATCTTTTGCTATTTTCATTTGAGGTTCTTATTCAAAGTGATCTATCACATCAGCTTGATGACAAGCTTGGTGAAGTTGAAAAATTCCAAGCTTGGAAGTATATGATCTCTATGAAGAAATGAATTGGACACCTACATAAGTAGAGAGGTTCCAGTTCCAGAGGGAGATGAGGCTCAAAGCCCTACACAAGAAGAACTTGATAATGGCCAAGAAGATCATTGTTGATTCAATCACGGATCAACTTGTACCACAAGTGTCTTGCCTAAAGACATCGAAGATGTTTGATTCCTTGATCAAGCTATTTGAAGATAAAAACATAAACCAGAAGATGGCTTTGAGAAAATAGTTGAAGAATGTGAAGATCTAGAATGCATAACAACTTGAAGTGGTAGAAGAAGAAGTGGAGAATGCAGAAGTGGTGATAGCCACCTTGAATGGTCTCCCAGGATCATGGGATTCATTCATTCAAGGAATGTGTGCTAGAAGGAAGTGATTACTTTGAACAGACTCTGGGAAGAAGAAGAAGCTCAACTCATAATAAGAGAAGAGAAGATGGGAGCAACTGAAGATCAAGCTCTCACCATTCAAAGAAGATACCTCAAGC
>LPNX010365462.1:3906-94631 GCA_001517045.1 Pseudotsuga menziesii
AGAATTTCCAACGAGAAACATGACATTTTGTAGCTTTTTTATGCAGTGGCCAAAAGAACATCAGTGTTTGATGATCCAACTGTAGAGATCCAAGAGCTTACAGCTGTTATCAAGCAGGATATTACTGCATTAAATTCTACTGTTACAGACCTGCAAATCCTCTGCAATTCTCAAAATGAAAGTGGGAATACCTCAAAACACACAATAGAACACTCAACTACAGTTGTGGATAACTTGAAAACCCGATTGATGAGCACTACCAAAGAGTTCAAGGAGGTGTTAACTATGCGAACTGAGGTAACCAAAAATTCTTTTGTATTTACCAATACATCCTGAACAATTGATTAGTCCATAACAAATCAATTCATGAGTGGTTCATGGATTCTTGGTCAACTTTATGGTTATTGTAAATTTTATTGGTCATAAGAGCTTCATCCGAAGTGTGTAGATAGGATTGTTTTACTCTTTTAATTAAGTGTTTAATATCATTGTTTGAATTTTTCCTACATGGACTTATTCACATGAGGTTGAATTGTATACTCTGTAGAATTTGAAGGTACATGAGAATAGAAGACAACTGTTTTCTGCTAGTGCGTCAAAAGATTCTACAAATCCTTTTGTCCGGCAACGTCCTCTTGCAAGTACCAGTCACTCCAGTGTTTCCCCTCCTCCTTGGGCCAATGGATCAACATCTTCATCACAGGTTTTCAACCCACGGTCAATAAAGAAATCAGTTCTTACAGCTCTCTGGCAATGAACTTTTCTTAAGCACAGTAGCAGGAAAAGGAGTAAAGAAGAACTTTTTGCAATGGCAATGTATAATCCCAAATTAAATTCTTGCTTACCACCTGAATTTTCATTTATTGCTCAAAGAAAATGCCACCAATGATAAGCAGTATATTCTTTCAATGGATTTTATGTTATTTGTGGATTTAGCAAACCAAGCTTTGCTTGCTAGAACCATAAAAATCAAGCTCTTCAATTTCATGAATAATAAAACATTGGCGATGGTGCTAATAAAACATTGGTGACGGTGCTTAGTTATGGCCTCTCAGCATTGATTACCTTGCCAAAGATTGAAATTGTAAGCGATTAATTCATTGATTTTGAATTGCATTACAGATATCATATCATAAGTCTGGTCTATCGAGCAAGTTTAGGAAGTGAAATACTTAGAGGTTAACTTGTGTCATTCTAGTATTTTACTTTGTTCATTTTGTTTACAAAAATGGGTGATTGTTCATCAAATTGAGTAACAAATTTCATATATTAATAATAATAATAACAAGGTATAACTGTTGTTAATTATGAAAAATTGTTATTTTCAATAAGCTGAGTTCTTCTCACACTTTCAATAAAGCATTCAACTAATAAGATATGGAAAAAAAACTAAGTGAGAAGGGTGTAGCGATGTAACAAATAACCAGTCTTGACAAGCGTAAATCTATCTCCTTTGTATAGAATTTGGTTTGCTATTGCTTACCTAGTGCGATGAGAATTAGGTACTGGAATTTGTTTTTAAGTTATTTATTTTTATCCTGAGTGTGGGTACTAACTTAATCTCAAGAGCCTCTAGTAAGATAATTGACTTCAACACCTTTGCTTTCCCGCATTGAAACGGTGGTGACTATTAAGTAATGGATGCCTACATTAAATCTATTTTCATAATATTTTTTTTTTTTAAAACTTCAACAAGCGTCGCTTAAGCGACGCTTTCACATGTCGCTTTTCCGACTTTTTTCTAGATATTCGTCGCTTCTCCGACGGTTGTATCTGTCGTTTTTTCGACGCTTTGTCTTAATAAAAGTCACTTATCCGACGGTTATATCTGTCGTTTTTTCGATGCTTTGTCTTAATAAAAGTCGCTTCTCCGATGGTTGTATCTGTCATTTTTTCGACGCTGTCTTAATAAAAGTCGCTTGTTCGACGGTTATATCTGTCGTTTTTTCGACGCTTTGTCTTAATAAAAGTCGCTTATCCGACGGTTATATCTATCGTTTTTTTGACGCTTTGTCTTAATATCTGTCGCTTATCCGACGGTCCTTCTGTCACTTAACCGACGGCATGAAGGTTATTTTCTTAAAAACTTCCACTACTATCGAAGATATGTTGTCGCTTAACCGACGCTTTAAATTTAACCGACGGTTACTTAGGTGTCACTTAACCGATGGTTACCTAGGTGTCAGAAACCTGACGACAAGTTTCCGACGCTTAACAAAAAATCAAAGTGTCGTACATGCGACAGGGAAGTGTCAAAAATATGACATGATGGCCGTTGAATTTTTGGTCAAAATGTAGTAGTGAGTGCTGGGACTTGCGCGGAGGCCTTACGCGCGCACACCTCGACAGGTTGTTTCTGTGAATGCTGAATTTGCGTCCTGGTGCCACTCCGGGTGACCACATTGATGGCTGCAGCCGGTCTCTGCTCAATTGAAATCAACTGAATAGTCTGGGTAGGGCCACTATCATTTTCCTGAATCTTTGCTATGAGCTGGGGACATTGTTCAATCACGTGGTCGACTGCGCGGTAATATCGACAGGTTGTGGTGGGGTTCCGACAGTCACAAGCCAAATGGCCAGCTTGGTTACAATTGTAACACAACAATTGGCCTCGACCTCTCCCGGGCATACCACCACGGCCACGACCTCCAAAGGCACCTCTTCCAGAGGAACCACCATGGTAACCATAGCCGTCATTATTTTGGACTTCATTTTGCACTCGGTAGACGTCAGAGATGCGCTCTCGCATGAGGTCATAGCTATGACACTCTTCTTCATTATGCCCTACTGACTTACAAAACTTGCAGTAGGGGTTCTTGGGAACTTGAACATATCGCTGAAGAAGATGATAGTTTTCAGGGTGATGTTGGCCAGTGGTTCGACAAATCTCACAATATAGAACACCGGGATTGAATTGGTTGGGCACACCCGTATTTAAGTAGGGTCGGACCCCAGGGCACTGGTCCCTATTGTGACCTTCTGTCCAGCAGTGCGTACACCAAACCTCCTCTCGACTGGTTTTATCCTTCTTCATATCGCGGAGCTCCAGGGCCATGGCTTCTAGCTGCGCTTGGATTTGAGCAAGACCGGAATCATCTCCAACGGGGGCGGTTTCTAGCTTCATTGCAATTTCCAGAGCTTCTTGCTGGTCAGCAACCTTCTGTTGCATGAGCGGAGTTCGGATATGGGGTAATAATGCTGCAATAAACCATTCCTTGTGCTGCGCAGGACTAATGGTAAAGCTGACTTGGTCTAGTAGAACTTTGAATCTCTGGTCAAAGTCCCACACGGATTCACCGCGCCGCTGTGAATCTCTTTGAGCTCAGTGATGCTCTGCGATTCTGATTTAGGCTTCTTAAATTCTTTGGTGAGGGATGCCTTAATCTCATCTAAAGTAGGGTTCTGAGTACTAGAGAATTTCATGAACCAGGTCAAAGCCCGGTCCCGGAAAGAAGTAATGAGCTGCGTGGTTTGCACATCCCGGTCTGTAATATACTTCGTGTTCCATACTACTTCACATAAAAACCAGAACTGTTCGAGGTCTTCGGATCCCGTGCCTTTGAAGATGGGCAACTTAATATCATCAGCTAGGTGGGCCATGGCGGTTCTAGGAGAGGGGGAGGACGTTGATGGGGAGGGAGTTACAGGGACAGACTGGCCTGTGGCCGGAATACTTGGACTTGGTTGACTGTCAGACTGCGATGGAATTTCAAGGGTAACAGGGCTTCGCTACGGGGTGACAGGGGGGTTTCCAAGCGAAGGGATTTCCTCAGAGCCTGACTCTTCAGAATTTACAGGGGAAGACTCGGTAGCCTGACCTAAGGAATAGGAGTCAAAATCTCTTTTGTACCTTTTTCCACTTTGCAGCAAACCACTTTGCTCGTCGAACGTATTATCACTTGCAAACATATGTTAGTACTACAAAGCTAGCAGTCTGATTGAAACCACAATATACCCTTTTCAGCCAATAGTATTTTAATCTACAAGCTTAATGAATTCAAAAACTTACCATGAGGACCTTTGAAGAACTGTTGTTCAGCTTCGCTGAAGGAGGTACTTGTGTTAATGGAAAACTCTGTTACGAAATATTCCAATGTGCGCGTCGTCCAGAAATCAACAGTGCGGGATACCTCGTTGTTCACATGTTGCACAAGATTGACCCTTGTGGGGGTCCACGTGGGAACCCATCGAGCTTGGCAGTTCATCCTTCTTTCTGTTAACCTAGACAACCACTAGTGCAACTCTATGTGGATATTACTAAAAAAAAATTCATAAGCATCACAAAAAACATACCTTTGTAAAAAGTCATGTGCGCTACAACGCAAAAATTTGTTCTCTTGTTGCGCGAATTGCAGATAAGTCTCAGCAAACCATTCACCAATTTCCGTCACAGAGGGCCTCCAGAACATAGCCCTTGAGGTACGACGTAAACCCCTCTTGAGCAGATACTGAGTTCAACCGGCAACGGAACCAATTTGTTGGGCAATAGGGTAGACCCGGGTTTAATCCTTTTATGTCGCACCAACAAAAGACCCACTGTGTTGGCCCTTTCGGCAAAAACCTATGCACAGGTTGCAGTCTCACCCGAAACAACAATGGGGTGCCGCAGAATCAGGTTTCTGCAAGCAGAGAGGGGTATTACTGTACCTTAGCCTTTACTAAACTTATTAATCAACAATTACACAGCTTTGTCATTCACTTTTATACAACTTCACAGATAGATAAACAACCATGACTTGCGCAACCCACTACAGGGAATTCACAGCGAAGCTTGTTATTAGCAGTGATCTAAGTTATCAAACGTATACAGTTATTAATGCATAAAAGACAACAGAAATAGAAACAACACAAGAAACCACAACACCAAATATAACGTGGTTCACCCCCAATGTAGGGGCTACGTCCACAAACTGTGTTTTATTCAACTTGCTACAAAACCACAGTTCGATCTGTGCACTTAGCTGCAGATCCCTTCAGTCCTTAACAGCCACGCACATAGCAGCAGGCCTATGTGCACATTGCTGCAGATCTTTTCTCAATCTTCTTACAAAAACCCTCTGCGCACACAGCTGCAGAGGTCGTCCACGCACACAGCTGGGAATTAACCTTTCCTTACAAAATCAGCCTTAACTTCACCTTAATATTTCTTACATCATAAAACCTAACCTTTCTTATTTACAAAAGTGCCTATTTATAGCGCACTGTTTACAAAAACATGGATTCAATACCATGGGCACCCAAAACCCTAACCCTGGTCTTAAGCCGTGAGTTTATTACAAAAAGGGGTTTTGACTTACCCCGACACCCCTAAGACTATTTTGACCCGTAACTCCGCTTACAAACAACCGCGGAGTTACCAAAACTAATAATCCTTAGGGTACGTGTCCCAACAGGCGCATATGCTTTGTAAGCCACCTGTAGTATTTGTTGATCCATATTTTATATTGGCCCATGGTTTTGACCCATAGTATTGGCGCCTATTTTTAGTATATAAGTGTGTGTTGAGGCCAAGGAAGGCACCGTGAAGTTATTTTGTATTGAGCTTGCTCAAAGGAGGTTGCCCCCTCAAAGTGGCCTACCATTAATATAAAAGTGATTTTGAGTTCTACTTCTATATCATGTATTTTGACTAATTATTTGCTGCAGGGTCCTCACTTTATAAGGCTTTAGCCTCATCTCCCTCTGGAACTGGAACCTCTCCACTTATGTAGGTGTCCAATTCATTTTCTTCAAGAAAAAGTGAGATCCTATACTTCCATGCTTGGAAATTGTCAACTTCACCAAGATTTTCATCAGGCTGGTGTGATTAGTCATTTTGAAATGAGAACCTCAAATGGAAATACAAAATATTTAGATATTACCGATTTGAGGTGTTTGTCCTGGTTCCAGAGCTGGGTGATCTAGGGTTTGTCAAAGAAACCCTAATTTTCAAAACTTGGCATCTCAAAATTCTGATTGGATAGAAGGATGGGCCTCTTCAAGGAAATATTTCCAAAGTACTCCTTTTTTGAAAACTGTGGAGGGAATCTCCTGGAATAGGAAGCCCTAGTTTTCTAATTTCTTTTGAAAAAATTCCTGATATTGTTTTTGCAGTATCTCCGAATGTACTACTCCTATATTTTTGCAATTTTGATACTGAGGTAGCCTCGGCTGTCCTATTTTGAACACCACAAGTTTAATCACAATTGGTTTCACCAATTGGGACTTATGAGAGTTTTCCCACAATGACTTAATTCAAACTGTTCAACATAGCGAACTTGTACAGACTTCCACGTGTCCTTGTTTCACCTTCGAGGTTTGAAAATTTTACCACATAAAGTAAATTTCATTTCATATCTGGAACATCTTGAAAAATTTCATTTGGACATTTGTATCCCGAGATATATCAATTTTCCCATGGTGTTCTGTTTAGGGATGAATCCTGGGACAAGCTCGAACCCTGATTTAGAGGAATCACATCTCCCAGAATATAGCGAATCTGAGGCTGAAACATTTACACACTGTATATAATGTATTTATGTTAGTCTTAGAAACATTTTAGTTCCTGTTCCTTCTTTAATCTCGATATATAGAGAATGTACCAAAACTACCAGTTTTAGTATTTTAGGGTTTTTCAGGCCCGAGGTCAAATTAGGGTTTGAGTTTCCCGGAGTTTTACTGAGCCAAATTTTTTGATATTGGTCTCTAAATTTATATTTTGAGGAGGAGATAAATCCTATGTTGGGATAACTCAAAAATTCCTCTTCTATGAAAATCCCAAATTTCCCGCAGCAATGATAGGTCAAAAACTGAAAATGCCCGAAATCAAATTTTGCTTCGACAAAAAGATGTGCCCTTCAATGGAGAGTTAGCCTAGCCTCTTTTTCCTGATGATATGTGGAGAGAGACCCAAAAGTTAAGAATCGCTAGCTTCTGCAGCTGCACAATGTCTTTTTCTCAGGTTATCTCTGATACCATGTTAGAATTTTATCAATTACACAATATTATCTTAGGATCTTATCTGAGAGAATAACATGCACAACAATAAATACCAAGAGACAATAGACACAAATATTTTCCTTGGGGAAACCATAAAGGAGAAAAACCCACAAATTCCTTAGAGATAGAATGAGCACCAAAAGGCAACAGTAAAACCAAGATACAGAAAGATGATCTCCAACAGTTGTTCTCTCTCTCACCTATGCGCTATAGCTAGGTGGGTGTGTGTTTCGGATAGAGAGACTCACTCTCTATTTATACTAGTTTTTCACTTAACAATTACTTACCAGGGTCGACTTCACTAGGAGAGTCTAATAACCCAAGTGCCCATCAACTGTGGGGACTTTTCCCCCCATTCAACAAAAGGAGGGTTAACCTCTATGAATTTACATAACTTTATTATATTATGATTCTCCTGATAGGAACATTAGGGTACAATGAAATACAAATGATTCTCCCGATAGGAACATTAGGGTATAATATAAGATATACAAGTGAATAAATTCTGAATTTACAAGTAAATCAACATCCTCTACCTCTGAAACATTTCTTTCAATATTTATCTTTTCTCCTTCAATTTTTGCAACCGACAATGTTAATGCATCTTTGTCTACTTCCAACATCTAGTATGCTTCCCTGAGTTTCTCAAACTTTGACAAAGTATCATCGTACTTTATTTTTGAATCATGTCCCTGTTCTCTTTCTTTCCTTAGAGTTTATTTCATCTGGGACATATTTTCTTTATACTGCTCAACATCCTTGACCATCTTACCGACATTAACTGCATTGGCTTGGGATGCTGCTACGCCTTTCATTGCGAGAAGTCGAGGGTCTTCATCGGTCTTATGCATAACTGTCTCTTCAGTTACCATGATAGCCACAAGTTGATCACCTAATTTCATTCTCTTTTCTTTTATCCTCACTATTCTTTTCTTATCCAGGTCAAAAAATATTGTGTCAATATTTGCTACACCCTATTCCTGTGATGGAATAAAAGGTATCGATCCAAGTTCTACCGAGGGAGTTGGGTTCCCTGTCATCATGCTACTCGATGGGATGAATGAATCCATGGGATTATCATGAGCTTGATATTGTTCCTTATCTTCTTGGTTTCTATCTTCATGTTCTTTCCTTTTAACCTCTTCGGCATCCTTTTCTATTTCTTCTCTTATTCAATCGGCCTCGTTTAGTATCCTTTCATCCTCCTCTCTCTCCCGCTTCTCTACTTCTTCTTGTTTCTTCTGTGTTTCCTCTTCTTGTCTCTTCTGTGCTTCCTCAACTAGACATTTCTGCACTTCCTCTAATAATATTTGGTCTTTCGCTTCCCTTTTCTTTGTAGCTTCTTCATTCTACTTTTTTTGTTCAACACTACCACTACTTCTTCCTTTTCCTCCTACGGTCATGATTTTCTTCTTGAATCTCCTGCTTAAAGTAGCCATGCTACATGAATTGTGATATATATCCTCATCCAAGTTCTTATGATGTATATTCAAAGTGTACCCCTACGTACGCAGAGTGTTTTGAGACCTTATCCCATGGACAATTTCTATAGAAACTCTTTCCTCTGAAATGAAAACATTTGAGCTCCTTGAAGAAATCAGGAGCACTATTTACCTTCAATAAGTTATAACTACCAATAATAAAAGGTAGTGGAGGATAGACGACCTTTTTCATGTCGGACAGAAATTTCTTGAAACCGTCTATATAAAACTTTCTTACTACCTCTTTATGAATAACATAGTCTGTAGTGTATTTTGATAGAAAGGAAGAAGCTTTGGATCTCGTGTAGATTCTTAAATACAGACCTTCCTTTGAGAAGAAATAACACCCATATTTTCTCACCCTCTCTAATACTCCTTCATACATGCAACTGCAATATTTAAGAAATATTAGCTTGTACAACAGCGTTAGAAATTCTTCACAGATGTTCTTGTAGAAACTATAATACTAATGCGCCCATAAGATTTGGTATGCAGAGTATATAGGAGTCTTGGTAGGATCCAATTTACAATTTAGTTCTATGAAAGGATGTGTGCATAAGATTCATTTAATCAAGAACGATCTCATATAAAATTCTGACTTCCTTTGACTCAGACCCCCAAGTGCTGCAGCTATACACGCGAATATTTTGTTTGCCACGATGTTGGCCCAGTTGAAAATAGTACCCTATGTAGCCACATAATATATCAAAGGCACCCAGCTTATCTTATAATATTTTCCATTGGCCCGACTGAAGAACTGATTCATCATTAGGGCTATGAGGTGGTACGGGGTCCATTGGTTGGCAATCTCATATTCTCCTGAGGGATTTTCGAGAAACTGCTACCCAGGTGCCATCATTATATTCACACAATAAAACACATCTAATTCCATCTCTTTTATTCATTTATCTTTCATGTACACCTAGGGTACAAGTATCTTGCATGCTTTATTTATATATGTAGGGTTGTAAGCGACAAAACCTTGTCTATCTGTGTTAGTCAGAATCATATTATTCGTATCCGCCAGTGGTCAAATCCAATCGATCACCTTGGTGCATGGGACAATTTCGGGGCATGTAGAAACTTTCATGATGGCAGATCTCATTATATTTGCATACACTGGTATGTCCTCCAGAGCAACATCTAGAACAGTCTGGTCCTTAATTATCTAATAAATATGATCCTATTAATCTTGTATATTGATCTAGGAACAAAGCATCAATCTCATCAAATATTAATCAACAAATAACTCATGAAATGGTGTAATCGGTCTACCGGAATAGTAGCCGCTTTGATACCATATTAAAATGTCATGCTACAGGCATGAATGAATGAGCAATTTGAATCCTCAAGGAGGTCATTCGAATTGAATGAGTGAGTCTAGCTTAACTGACTCTAAGCCATAGTACACACTCAGTTAACCACTGATCAAAACCCTAATTGACTCAACTAAACCCTAACTAAAGATGGAGTGCAATAAATGATTGAGTTTCAACTGAAATAGATCAGACACATGTCATAGCAAGCTAACCATCAAGTGCTAGAACTTCAATGACTCCAATGAACCCCGACGAGGTTAACTAAAGTTGAACTGAACATCAAAAGTTGGTGGAGGCACCCCTGTTGACTCTAGTTCATTAATTGATCATTAAATAATCAATTAAATGAAAGGAGGCACCTTCATTGACCTATTTAACTAATTGTAACCACTAGTTAGCAATTAGTTGCATTAATATCACTCAGATCACCCCCGAAGTGCTCAAGTTAGCCTCCCCAAATGTAGGAGAAGGCTAAGTTAGCCTCCTTGACTGAAGGTAGGCATGGGTGTGACTGGATGATGACATTTAATGCTCTAATGATGTCAATTAATGTCAATAATACTTAGGATAGTGGTTTAACTAGGCCAATTTGACCAAAAAGAGTGTGTATGGTGGTAAATGTCTCCAACACCCCCCCTTAAGCTATACTCAGGAGGAGTTAGAAAACACAAATGCATAAAAATGCTAGGACCATGGAAACTAAGGCCATAGGTCACCTTGTACAATGCTGAAACTGAAACAATGCTCAAAACAAACTAAGTGAGGAAAAGAGGGAACCCCCCCCTCAAGCTGAACACTAAAAGTAGTCCGAATCACCATGATGAACTCACCCCCAACAGTGAAAGGAGGTAAGTGAACTTATTTTCTGAAAATCTCTTGGTGAAGATGTCTGCAATCTGCTCATCAGTCGGGCAGTATTGCAGAATGATGATCTTGTCATGCACTAGCTCCCTGATGTAGTGCATGTGGATCTCTACATGCTTGGTCCTATGCCTGGTAACTGGATCTATGGAACAAAGTACTACCAAGATCAAACTCTGAAAGAATGCCTTGCAATCAAACTGCTTGGATGCAAACATTCACCGCTCCTCGATACTTGGCCTATGCTAAAGATAGTGCTATGACAACCTACTTTTTGCTTAACCAGAAAATGGGGCCACCACCAAAAATGAATACATATCCAAAAGTAGACTTCTGATCAATATAATCACCCACACAATCGGAATTTGTGTATCCAACCATCTCTAGCTCGGAGTCTGCAGCATAGTGAATGCAGTAGGTCCTAGTTCCCTGAATATACTGGATGATCCTCTTAGCTACATTCCAATGAAGATCATGAGGATTCTACATATATCTTGATACAACATTCATATCATAACAGATATCAAGCTAAGAATGTGTCAAGTACAACAAGCTACCAATCAGCTGTCGATAGATAGTGCAGTCCATGGGAAGTGTGCTTTTTCCTTCTTCAAGGCTGATCCCTGAAAGGAAAGGGAATGGTGCAGGCCTAAAATAAGCCATTTTAAACTTGACTAACAGTTCTTAAATTTATTTGGATTGAGTGACCATAATCCCATCAGAAGTTTGCTCAATTTCGAGCCCCAAAAAATTGTTTTAGAAGCCCCAAATCACTCATTTCAAAGGCATTGTGGAGAGTAGTTTTGATCGCTGAAATGGAGGCAACTGTGCTACCTGTGATTAGTAATTCATTGAAATATAAAACAATTATAATTATATGACCATAATACTTCTGTAAATACACATTTGGATCTGATCTACACCTTTGAAATTTTTGCGAGAGAAGGAAGGCATCCATCTTGGAATACCACTCTCTTGGGCTCTGTTTTAACCCGTATAGTGAATTATTTAGCTTGCAAACCAAATATGGATCAATGATGTATCCCTTAGGATGATTCATGTATATATCCTCATGAAGATCTCCATGCATAAATTCTAACTTAACATCGATGTGATGCACTTCCCAGTGCTTGGATGTTGAAATTGCCAAAACAAGGCAGATGGAGTCCATTTTTGCAACCGGTGCAAAGGTCTCATGGTAGTCCACTCCTTGGACCTGAGAGAAAACTTATGCCACCGGAATTGCCTTATATTTTCAGTTTCTTCCATCATCAGCAACCTTGGTCCAAAACACCCACTTGCATTGAACCAATTTCCTTCTTAGAGGAAGAGAAACTAGCTCCCAAGTAGTGTTTTTCTGAAGAGAATTCATCTCTTCATCCATGGCAACTTGCGATCTCGGATCCTTCCAAGCATGGTAGTAGGATTTTGGACCTAAACTAATCATCAAATAGCAAGTTTCAAAATGTAAATTATCAGAACAAGAGAGTGCAATACCTGCTCTTTGGAAATCAGATCGGGTTCTGCTTGGATCATCCGGATTTCCAATGTTGTCTCCTGTGGAGGAGAGTGTCTGTCGGGCCTATGTAGGAAGATGATTTTTCACTTCAGGTTCTGATTCAGTATTTGGTGATTTCTGCACACTGATATCAGAAATCAGAGGATCCAAATCAGGGTCATCACCCCCAATTTCATCATCCAAATATTCCGTAGAATAGGAAGGAAATTCAATAGTTTTCTCCTTCACTAGTTCCACCTCCTGAAGAGGCTCATTGAACTTGACACTTCTCTCAATGATGATATGTTTGGTATTGATATATGGCTGCTTGAAACCTTTATATTCATCAGGATACCCAATAAACAGACATTCTATGCTTTGCGGTTGCAAATCCCTTCTTTTATCAAGCGGAATCTAGGCCCATGCAGTGGACCCAAACACCTGTAGGTTCGACACATCCAAATTGTGTCCAAAGTATGATTTGAAAGGGGTATTCCATTTCATGGATGAGTGTGGCACCCTATTATAAATTTATGCTGCAGCATGCATGGCCTAAGCCCACAAATTCGCAGCAAGCTTCTTGGATTCCAACATACAGGTGGTCATCTCCTTGAGAGACCGATTCTTCCTTTTCGCTACTCCGTTCTGCTGGGGAGTGTAGGGAATTGAATGTTGGACTTGAATACCACTTTGGGAGAATATGTGTAGAAAATCATTATTGACATACTCCTCTCCATTATCAGATCTCAATATCTTGATCTTAAGCCCAAATGAATTTTCGATCAAGGCCTTCAATTGAGAAAATTTTTCACATACTTCAGACTTCTTTTTGAGAAAGAAGACCCATGTCAGCCTTGAAAATTCATCAATAAAGGTCAGAAGATACCTTGATCCATTCATGGATGTGATAGGAATTAGACCGCTGATATCAAAATGTATCAGCCCCAATATGCATGTAGCTCGGTTTGCCTTCCCCTGATCAAACTTGTGCTCAGGGTGTTCTCCAATCACACAGCCCTTGCAAATTCCCGTGGTTGCCTTGATGACCGGGAGGCCTTCAACCATGGAGTTTTTCTGTAATTGCTGCAAATATTTGAAATTAATATGGCCAAACCTCTCATGCCATAGCCTACTAACCTCATTCCCCTGAGTTAGCAGAGCGGTGGGATTTGCATCTACAACAAAGTGAGAGAACTCTTAGGATTTTGCATGATGGTTTGCAAGGCCTTTAGCAATGAGTTTCCTGGATGAAATTTCTGTTATCTCAACATCATTTGGTCTGAAATAAAATCTCTTACACACTCCTGTATGTGTCATCTGATAGACACTAAGGATATTTGATGCCAGAGACGGTACATACAAAACATTTGAAAAAAATCCATTTTCAAGATCAACAGTACCTTGTCCTTCTGAAATGATGGTGGAGTCATCTCCCATGTGGATGGGGATGGATTTTCTAGTCTCCAAGGATGAAAAGGAGTCTTTTTCATCCATCATGTGGTTTGAATCTCTAGAATCAATCAACAATGCTTTGGACTTTCAAGTGCTTGCCATGAGGGCATGACCTTTTTCATACTGTGGTTCCCGATCTTGCTGATCTCTCCTCTGAAAGCTTTCCAAAAGATTGATGTGATTTCTCTCAAGGAGACAGGTAGCTTCATCAAGCTTCTTCTTCACTCAGGCATGTTCAGGGTGGACGCCCTTCTTGTAATAAGAACACTTGAATTTTTCCTTGCCATGGTGCCCTTTTCCTTTGTTCTTCCTTGAGCCGGAAGACTCATCATGATGCTGATTTTCAACTCTAGGTTTAGGAGCATCAAATTTAGCTTTTGGGTTCTTCTGCTTCTTTCCTTTACTCTTCATATCTTTGGGCCTCGAGACATGGAGGGCTTGATCACGGGAAGATCTGATGATCCCCATCTGGACAAGCTTGTCATGTTCACTTGTTAGGGACTCAATGAAGGAATTGAGTGTAGGAAACTTCCATCCAGGGGTTGTGAGATTCCCTGCATGGAATGTAGAAACAAAAATTGAATAATCAGCCCCAAGCTTGGAGAGTATGGCGAGGATGAGCTGATCATCCTCCTTCTCCAATTTGAATTTCTTCAAGAGTAAAACAATATGCTTGAACTTTGTGAAAAAGTCATTCAGAGTCTCAAAATTGGAGGGCTCGAGAGACATTAATTCATTTTAGAGCTAGTAAACCCTCAAGTCATCATGCTTTCCATATAGAGTTTCCAATTTGTCCCATATTTCTTTTGGAGTCTTCAATCCTACAATATGGAAAAGAAGATCCTGGGAAATAGAGAGGCACAAGAAACCGAAGGCTTCATCCTTCTTGTTCAAAAATATTGATTTTTCTATGGCTGAACTGGGCTCATCTTCAGTGTCCATGGTGACTGTAAAGAGTCCTCTGGAGTGCAGCTGAATCTCCATATCACCTTTCCATGAGTGGAAATTGTATGGAGTCAAGAGATATACTGAGGAGGCCATTTGGATTTTCTGGAGTGAATGCTTCACCTGTAGAAACCTAAAAATCAAAACAAAAAGGGCAATGTAAGGTCAGACAGCCTGCACATTTTAGGCTTTCATCACACCCAACATAGTCAATCAAGCAATCTTGATCAACAAGTTCTTTACTTGGGGTATTAAGTGGTAAACCTTGGCTTTTGGTGTAGTGCTGGATTTTTGAGCTATTGCTCAAATTTCATGCAGAAATCTGTCAAAAAGATTGTTTTTGAGAGATAGAGCTTTGTCCTGCCGTAAGATTTGATACCATATTAATCTTGTATATTGATCTAGGAACAAAGCATCAATCTCATCAAAGATTAATCAACAAATAACTTATGAAATGGTGTAATCGGTCTACCAGAATAGTAACCGCTCTGATACCATATTACAATGTCATGCTACAGGAATGAATGAATGAGAAATTCGAATCCTCAAGGAGGTCATTCGAATTGAATGAGTGAGTCTAGCTTAACTAACTGTAAGCCATAGTCCACACTCAGTTAACCACTGATCAAAACCCTAATTGACTCAACTAAACCATAACTAAAGCCAGAGTGCAATAAATGACTGAGTCTCAACTGAAAGAGATCAGACACATGTCATAGCAAGCCAACCATCAAGTGCTAGAACTTCAATGACTCCAATGAACCCTGATGAGGTTAATTGAAGTTGAACTGAATATTAAAAGTTGGTGGAGGCGCCCCTGTTGATTCCATTTCATTAATTAATCATTAAATAATCAATTAAATGAAAGGAGGTGCCTTCACTGACCTATTTAACTCATTGTAACCACCAGTTAGCAATTAGGTGCATTAATATCACTCAGATCACCCCCAGAGTGCTCCAGTTAGCCTCCCCGAATGTAGGAGAAGGCTAAGTTAGCCTCCTTGACTGAAGGTAGGTGCGGGTGTGACTGGATGATGACATTTAATGCTCCACTGATGTCAATTAATGTCAATAATACTTAAGATAGTGGTTTAACTAGGCCAATTTGACCAAAAAGAGTGTGTATGGTGGTAAATGTCTCCAACAGATCCAATATGAATTCTAGCTCCACCCTGATAATAGATTTGGTGTCTTCATGGATAATCTATGCCTTGGGTAAAATTTATACCTCTGAATCATCTCCTTGGGCCTGAGACTTCTTCTTCCCTTTCTTGGGCATAGTGTTATATAAAGGTGGAATCTGCAATACAAACATACAAAGAATGACTTAAAAATATCGTGGTTTAGTAGTATGCATGCATTATCAATAAATATATAGAGATGTGCTACTATTATCAAAAATTCAGAATGATGGATAAGCCTAAGTAAACTCAATAAATTGCCTTTACCAAATCATATTTGAAAATTTCAGCAGACTTCATCATGCACAGGTTCTATACCTCATGGTTTGAAAACAAAAGATCACCTACGACTTTCTTACATGATTGACATTACAAAAAATCATGCCAGGGATTCTCCTTACAGAAACCACAAAAAACCCCACAGAGGATTAATGGCTCTACATAGAAAATGAACTATCCCTCTTGGTCTGGGAAAACCCTAAAAATTTCCTCGACCAATGGAAAAACCCCTCCCTCTTGTTGCACAATAAATTGAACCAGATGTGGCTTAGTCGACAAAACGCTCGACTAGCCGCCTCGCCAATGGAAAACCCTAACATCTCAATGCTCATATCCTAAGCAATGGAGCGGGTGGTACGGAGTAGGTGAGGACAAAATCCCACGACCATGCTAAAAAGAGTGACCCTTGAATGCAATGGTTAACAGGGTGGAAAAAACCAGGGAAAACCCTTATGAGGTTTGAAAAATTCAACAACCGGTTTCTTAAAGGCTTAGGTGAGACTATAAAATGCCAATAGTCTCGGGAAACCCTAATCCTATGAGACAAACCCATCAAAAAACACTGCTTATCCAATTAAACAAGCAATAAAGTGACATGGAAGGAGCTCGAATACTACCTGGAAGGTGATAGCTCGGTGGCTAATGAGATGGAAACTTGCGCGGTCAGCGAATCCCAATGGTGGTTGACGGCTCCAAACGGTGGTGAAAAACAAATTCTCAAAATGGTAATGAAAATGACCGTAAAACAACCCTTTCGAGGCTTATATAAAAAAAATCCACAAACCGTATTAAATGCGATAGATGGTGACCTAGATGACCAAGGGAAAATGCCATTTTAGCGTCAAGGTTAAAAATATTTATCAGAAAAATCAATGGAAGTGACAACATCGAGAAAACTTCAGGAGTGGTTTTGACATAATCAGATGAAAATTGACTCTCCTGTCGATGTTAAACTTATCGGCACAGTCCTTAAAAACTTGTCGGGAGAAAAAAGCAAGTTCTCCTGCAAGACATTGGCTAAAATACCCAAAAACTATCGGCTGCAAAAAATGAGTGCATCCAAATGCATTAGTTTGCACAACAGAGTTCTAACGATGCAGTTAACACAGCCTCCTGAGAAGACCCATTAGAAAACTCATGGAAAGTTTCCAACTGTAGGATGGCGGATAATAAATTCTCCCCAAGTAAATTGTCTTCATTCCTCGATTCCACTCGATAATATCGGTGTCAAATAATAAGTTCTCCCGAAACTGCTGCCACTAAGGCTGCAAGTAACCTATCGGAAACCACAAAAAATCCCTGCGGATGCCATCATCTCCACAATATGAGTTTCGCCAATGAATCAGTAAACTCGCATAAGTTTTCCAAAATCGATAAACAGTAGGGAAAGAATAAACTAGAGAGCTTGATTTTCTCTAGCGTTTCGACTAGACTCAAAATAATGAATCGATACATCAAGTGAAAAATATGACTTTCAAAAAATTTTCACAGTGGAGCAAAAAATAGACTAAGTCATCAAAACTTCTCAGGGGAAAAAATAAAACTAGGGCGACCTAAAAGCTAAAAAATCAAGGGGGGGCCCAAAATCACAAAAAAATTTGGGGTAGTGGTTGCAGCAACAACACTTCTTAAACTCCCAACTACTTGTCTCCCAGTTGAATAACTACTACCGAGTACGCGATCCCTATCTCTTTAGAAAGTTCTTGCACCCTAAACACTTGGTTAGACACTTCAAATCCATTTCATTCATGCATTTTCCTAGAAGTCTCAATAGTGTAGAAGACCAAATGGCTAATGACGTTCTATAGTGTCACATCAATCATTACATATAGGAAATAAACTACATCATGCATCATCATATAGTCATGCATACATATTCCATATACATAATATAGGCATACTCATCATCATAACAATACAATCATAAAAACACATAAAAAATACAAAAAGGTGCATCCACGTCCATAAATACCATAATCAAGTTTGGTCTCTCATAGCCAGTACAAAAAGAGAAGCACCGCGATATTTCTCGCCATACATATCATACAAAATCCCCTTGCTCAAATGTATTGGGAGTAGCATCACAAGTGTCGGCATGTGGTTTTGAAGAAGATAAGCTACACAACACCAAACTTTGATGTGCAAGACCAAAGATGATGGAGAAGTCTAAATATGGCACGCAAGACGTGAAAGTCAACAAAGAGTCACCTTTGTCATAATTTTGCAGTAATTGGTCATAGTTTTGTAGTTTTGGTGCAATTTAGTTAGGAAGTTGATCAAAGTGGGCCATTTGGTAAAAGGCTCAAGCCTATAAATAGAGATAGGAATGTAATGTCGAGATTGATATTTTTATGCTATGATATCTGGGATCTTATGTTGAATGTTGAATTGTGTTCTGCGGAAGACTGGATTTTGTTTTGTCATAATTATGAATATGTCTTGATATCCTATTTTGATGCAAAAGTAATATGATATGATGGAAGTTGATGGAAATACAGTATCTTATCTTTCTCTGTATTCCTATGTTGAATGATGCAATGTTAAGGATGTGGTCTTCTACAAAGTGGTGTAAGGTTTTGGTAAGAGAAGAGATAGAGGACTGAGGAGAGTCCTGATATGACCGAAATAAGAAGATACGAGAGAAAATCACAAGGGACTAAGAAACCCTACAGTGAAGAAGGAGATGACCAGAATAAACCTGATCCCAATGAAAGACAAACCCAGATCAACAACATACCCACACCTCCATGCACTTAACTGCACTCAAGAAGAAACACTAGCTCGACACCAAATTTTCTGATGTGTCATCAATGCACTAATAGTAGTTGATCAACGAACATAGGAAGAAGGCCCAGGATGGCATGAGATGATGTAAAATGACCTCTATTTCATCGGAACGGTACCAAAAACCCTGAAAAATACTAATTTTTGTGTGAAACAGTTTGGACTGTAAAGCAGGATCAAGATGATGATGTTAAGAAAGTTCAGTTGGCGACAACTTTTATGGTTCGTGTATTGGACTGGTACATGAAGTTCGTAAAAGTTCCCACTAGGATCCCAACAAAGACTCTATAAGACATTAGAAGCATATTGATCTAAGACTTTAGAAATCCCAAGTTTGAGTCACAATCTATCATGGAGCTAAAGGATATCAAGCAATATCCAAACAAATCCATCTAGGATTTTGATCAATGATTCAAGACACTGATGGAGAAATTTAGTTTTGGAATGAGTAATGTACAACACAAGGAGTGGTTCATTGCGGAATTAGTACCAGATATCAGGATACCATTGATGTAGTAGAATATTGTGACATATAGCGAGGCTATGGATATCGCAATGAATCTGGAAGCTTCACCTGTTTGTGAAACTAGAGTTGGTATGAATCATATCCAATCATAACTAGAAAACCTAACAATCCTATTGCAAGATATCAAGAAGGGAAGGGAGAATCATGAGAAAATATGGTGTACTCGATGTCATGTGGAGGGACATCATAAGGATCAATGCCCATATTTTCATAATTATTTTTTGTCAGGAGCTTTGAATCCACTAAGTAATGGTGGCATGCCATGGTGTCACATTTGTCAGGTTCATGGACATCGACAGGAAGACTGTGTATATCTTAAGAAGATGGTATCCAAGCCTACAAACTTGTATTGTATCTTTTGTTGATATGTTGATCATGAAGACAAGGAATTCCGAGCATATGATTTTATTTAGGATAGGAATATGGATGCATATTACTTTAAAGGAGAAGAACATTGATTGGTGGAGATATCATAACCACAACTGTAGTTTGTACCAAAACCACTATTTTCTCTGACATAGACACAATATAACCAGATACAATACACTATGCATCAACCGCAGTATACTCGGGAATAGTATACTCAAATGCAGTATGTTTAACCATAGCTACAGTATACTCGAGATCATTGTAAAGCTAGGTCGCTTGAATGTAGGACCTAGCCATTTGTCACAAATCGAGACAGGTGAAGAACCGACGAACATCGAGGACAGACTACCCAATGCGCATCTATTCAAGATTGGAATGGTTGATGACTATTATGAGAAATCAGTTCAATTCTTACCGACGAGAATGTAACCGAAGGGGTTCACTATAAATTAGAAGAAGGAGTTGGTTTTTCAGTTCATTTTCAAAGCACTCTATAAGATGGGACTTGATGAGATCTTACGTTGATGTGTCATACCACATGAGAAGGAAAGGGTATTAGAGGAAGCACATGTAGGAGTTTTAGGTGAACACTATGGCGGTCTCACAACTACTAGGAAGGGACTCCATGCGAGGAATTGTGATGTTTTCCAGAGAACAGGGAAGCCGTCATGAAAAGATGAGATTATGTTAGTACCCCAGGTAATGGTGCAACAATTTGANACTAGGAAGGTACTCCATGCGAGGAATTGTGATGTTTTCCAGAGAACAGGGAAGCCGTCATGAAAAGATGAGATTATGTTAGTACCCCAGGTAATGGTGCAACAATTTGATAAATGGGAAGTGGATTTCGTGGGACCAATCAACCCTCTAGGAAAAAAACCGATGCATGATATATCATCACAACAACATATTATTTGATAAGGTGGGTGGAAGCCGCCCTAGTGGAATATTGCACTGCTGCGACTGCAGCAAGGTTTCTATTTGACAATGTTGTAAGTCTCTTTGGTTGAAAAAATATATTGATGAGCGATCAGGGAATTCACTTCATTAATCGCACCATTAGTGCGCTGAAATAGGAGTTCCAAATTAAACACAATAAGAGAACCCCTTGTCATTTGCTAGCTAATGGGATAGTTGAAGCATTCAATAAGGTGTTGCAACATGCACTCACAAATGTCCGCAACGCAAAGCACGATGATTGGTATTTTAAGATTCCAACATTCTTGTGGGCTTATCACACTACTTGCAAAAGTTTGACAGGTCATACACCATTCAAGTTGGTGTACAGGCATGAGGCAGTGATTCCAATGGAATATATCGTTCCAAGTTTGCACATCACAACAACAACAGGATGTAAGGAGCGTTGGAAGAATGACTAGCTCATTTGGTGCATCTAGAGGAATAGCAAATCGTCATAGGATTTCATCAATGCGTTGAGAAGGATAAATAGAAATCCTGGCATGATCAATACATCAAGAAAAATCAATTTCAGCAAGGAGACCTAGTGCTACTATATGACAGTGAGTTTGTGAAACATCCAGGTAAGCTGTAAATGCATTGGTTGGGTTCTTATGTTATCAATTTCATTACCAAGGGAGGTGTGATACAGTTGCAACAGTTAGATGGCGTGATGTTTCCAAATTTAGTGAATGGAAGCCAGCTCAAGCCCTACAAAGAGGGCTTGGTGCAATGCGATGCTTGAGACATTGCGCAGTAAAAAAATGATTTTGCATGAGGTGGTAATGAGGAGGTTGGCACACCATAAGCAAGTAGCAGCGCAAGCTGAAGTGTCGAGGTCACAGTTAGGAAGCAGTGTGGCAACATCTGCAGGGATGCAATAACATCAAATCAGACAGTTGTTGTAGTAGTCAAACCAGTTAAGTGGCGATGCCATTGAACGAGACATGCATTTATGACGAATTTGATCATTAGATTGGGTGGATCGACGATGGATTCGGGTGATGAATGAAGGATTTGGTTGTGATGATTAGAAAATATTTCACTATATTGATCCCACACTATAAGAAGTTGTGGGGAGCAGCTTGAATTTACCGTTGTGATTATTGAGTTGCAAAGTTAAGTAAGGTTGACGAGCAGAGTCAAGTATAGAGTGAAGTGAGTGATCGTAGGGAATTGTTGAGCAGTTGTAAGCTACGGAGAGTGCCGCAACAATAAAATATATTTCTAGTGGGATTTTTAGAGGTTGGTTAGTCATTGGTGTTTGTTTTTCAAGAAAACACACCCTTACAACCTAGGGTCTCTATGGTTACCAACTTACTAAGGTATACTTGCAGACAATTAACCATGCAGAAATTGAAATAGGAATAGGAAGAAAATGTGACAAACCTGGTTTATGATGGCTGATCCAAGATTTTTCTTCTTGTTGATACACAAAAATACCACATTTTATTCATCTTTCACATACCATTTGTCACATTATTCCTATTTTATCCTTCCATAAAACCATTAATATCCATCATTTTCATGACTAAATACGGGTTACCTTGTTATTTTCCAAATCATTTATTTTTTAGCATTTTGAGTGAATTTGTGGTTAATTATTGAGAAAAATAACATATTTTCATTATACTTTAAAGCACCTTTATAGTTGGATGAGTTTGGTGATGCTTACAGGTGTATTTGAAGACTTTAACAAGCTCAAAAGTCACTACCTAGCTTCAAATTCGAATTTCATCTTGAAGATGTGGGATAATTTCAAGGAGAAGATCATGGAAATGTGGAGATAATATCTCATCCAATATTTCTTGGAGGATTTGAAGGGATAAGTTGAAAGAAAAATGGATTTGTTGAGGATTTTGAGGGATAAGTTGAGAAAACAGTGGATCTATAATTACGATTAGTTATCTTGAATTCATGTATAAATAGGAGAGCTCTCCTCATTTTGTTAGAGATATCTCTAGTGGTTTGGAAGTATATATTAGTTTAGAATTAGTCATAGAATAGATTCTTGATTTTTATGTAATGTCAGATGATGGTTAATGCAATTCCTTTGATTCTCTCATGTTAATTTGAGTTTATTTCTTATGAGTTGTTAGTATAGATTTGCCACTGATTTCTTTCTTATGCATTCTCAATATAGATTTTATGTGAGCTCACAAGTTAATGTTGATTATTTTCAATCAGTTTATTTCATGCAATTTCAGTCTTTCTTTATCAAGTTAATTTATGCAATTTCATGTTTTCTGCAATTAGATTAATTTTCATACAATTTCTTGTTTTCATAACTTAGATTCAATTTCAGTTGTCGAATAAGTTAGCAATACTATACCCCTACATATGTTTTGTCTGTACCTCACAAGTTTACGCTCTCTCTAGGTTTCCGATTAAATCATTGGATATATATGTTATAATTTGTTTAATGTTTTTCCCCAACACTTCTCCTCTTCCAGTTGCTTCCACAACTTCCAGGGTTTTCTCCAATCACCTACAAATAACAAGTTCTTCCTGCAAATATATATATGGTTAATGAAATACATATTCATACTAAAATAATAAGATAATTCAATAATCAACATATACAAGAGTGCACAATATTGGAAGAAAAAACTTTCTTTATTAATGAATAGAGAATGGTGAGATTACAACCCAACTTTTGAAACAAGTACTCCTTCTGCAAACAAAGGGCACTGATTTCTTCTTCTCCAAGATGTATGAAGGTATACCACCAGCATAACTATTCTCTTCTAAGAATTATTAATCATCCCCATCCCATGCCCTCTATTTATACATGGGGAAATAGAGAGGTTTCGAAGGTTAGGATGGTTGAGACAGTTGAGATAGTTACGATTAGGGGCTCAACTAATCTTGACTAATCATGATTTATATTTTTTAACTTCAAAGTAAGGTACACATGAGTATTGATATAGGAAAGCCACATATCACACACTCCCTGATTTAAGGAAACCCTCTAGTGTAATGTACATGCAAGTTGCAATGCACATAATCACGTGTAACACGCAGGTTTCTATACTAATAGTCGTGTGTGCAACCCTAATGTCTGAATAAAAATATATTCAGCTTGTCAAGAGATGATGTATCAGCAGTCACTCCCATCTACAATGTTTTGGCTACTTCAATCCAGTTTTTCCTTTTGTGTCCCAACATATTGGATGTCAGTACTCAGACGAAGAAGTGCCATTTTACATGATAAAAGATGCCTCCTAATGTGTGAGGTCAGAGGGAAGCGATGGCCGAAATACATTACAATCTTTTAATATTGGAGAACTTAAGTGTCCAAAGTAGAAGAGGAGATACCTGAAAAATATACATATCAATGTCATATAAAAAATCATATCCACGGATTCCATGTTGAATATAATGAAACACTAGCTCCTTTACAATATTTGATTACATCACATGATATGGGTAACAAGACCACATATATTACAAAGGTGGATCAAAGCCACAATATACAATTATGAGTCTTCAAAATCTGGAATCTATGTAGCTAAACATAAAAATAATCTTGTGCAAATTAGGTTATAAAGGTGAACCTAAAGTATTTATCAAAATCCAAAGGAACTAGTACAATCTCTGCCACGTGAATAGATGTGTTGAAGTCAAACATGGAAGAAACTCAACAAGATGTCATACAAATGATGGAACTGAAAACTAAAGCAAAGGACTTCAGCCATAATGATAGTGAATCCTAAGTTACCATCATCATAAATCTAGGTTTTTATCTTTAGGAAGTGTTGATGAGAAACCATACTGTGATGAGGAATGTAATGAATCCTCCAATAGATAACAATATTGACTAGGAACTAGATATGGGAAGGTATACATAAGTAATATGCAAATATGATAATAATCAGATGAAGTGATGAATTCTTGAACAGTGAGCACAACACGAAGATGACCCAAGACAACTTTTAACTTGCAGCTAGGAAAACTAGAATTATCTGTCATGTAAGAGACATGATCGAATTCCCCATGTATAAAGGACAAGTGGAGGGGTAAAAACTTGAAGTAATAGCTGAGATGAAAGTGTAAACTGAAACATGAGTATCAAAAAGTTCATAAAGTGCTATGTTCAAGGAGGACATGCTACCACTATTTATAACCCAAAGAAAGTACTTCTTCCTCATCTTTCCAGTTAAATTTTAATGAGTCCAGGAAATTCAACTAAGGTCTTTCTTCATTTTTGAAAATATTGAAGAGGGGAGAGAATAATTATTGATAAAGTTAATTATTCATGTATTTTACAAGCCCAAACTAGTACATGTTCATTGGTGTTTTCATATTTTGAGAGTCTGAAAACTCCAGGGGGTGGTTTCTTGTACAATTTGGTCTCCCGAGGCTGGAAAAGTATAAAAAAAACCACAAAAGAACTCTCTTAGCTTCTGAACAAGTAAGGCACACCTTTTTCATATTTGAGTCAGAAAGGTCCGAAAAAGGTTAAATTGCCACCTACCCAACTCTCACTCAAAAGCATCATATAGCTTGAGTTTTACAAGTGTGAAGGAAGGAAATATCACTCGAAAAGGTCCATTTGATTACGAGAAATGGGGATTACAACATTGTTGTTCCCCTGCTCAACAGCCTTAAAAAAACATTATTTCATCAAATAAAATTGTATTTTGTTTTGATGAAATGTTTGAATTTCATATAGCAAACTTAAAGAATTGACAGCTACTGAAATGCTGACATTCCAGAAGCTACTGAAACAATGAAATTAAATGTTTTTAAGGAAAATCTTTGCGAACTATGGATTAGTTGACAAAATCACTACTTTGAAATTATTATTTTGAGTGGATTTGCATTGAAAATCAAGGGATAAGTGCTAATAATTTCTCATAACCTAATTTTGAAATCTTATCCGAATATTTATCATTTGATTTTATTATGTGATTTTGTTATCGTAAGTATTGATAAGGTTTTGAAATTTGAAGGTTGATTATTGTATTTTTGGCACCTTATTAAAGTTCATTCGAATTATACTTCCAAGGCTTTTCTTTCAATCTACAAATTACGCATAACACAACCTTATTATTTGATCTTGATCTTTATGATGGGCTTCATATGTCATCTTTATTATTGCATGTAAAGGTCAGAGTTGATACTATGGGTTATGGGATTTGTATTTCGCGTAGCATGTCTCTCATTCCTGAAGGTTGAAACTATTATACAGTAAGGTTGATATGTTATTGCTCTTAGTCCTTTGTGTATGAAGGTCTTCTCCAAATTATTTTTACATATTCATCATGGTCACATTTTATAAGCTGGTTTAAATTACTTACGTGAAACTATTCCTTATAATTCAAAGTAATTTTTGTTTTCATTAATTATTTATGTTTCCAAAAATTAACTTGTTCAAGGGATATGTATTCATGACATATATGGAGCTAAAGTGTATGCATTTTTACAATATGAAAATTCCTACTCTTGAGTTTGTTTTACTCTCACGACAACCTCACAATTATAATAATATAATAATGATTTTTATAAATAAAATTATGCATTTTTGTTATTGGTTTAAAGGGGATGATTGATGCTAAAATGATTATGTAAATGATTATCCTGCAATATTTTCTTGTCATGAACAGGTAGCATGAGAAGCCAGCATTCTAAAGAGGAGATTGAGGGTTGTAGTAGACGCCAATGTCATGGATAAGGAAGCTATGTAAAAGTACTCGGATAAGAATGGAGCACGTGGGAGATATTGAATTTATCAACAGGTGGCAGAGCACTTGTCGATAATTGAGAAGCGAGGTCCGGATACAAAATTTCCAGGCACAAAATCAACATCAAAGATTATTCTCAGCGTTGAAGATTATTCTCGGAAATTTCGAAGGCAGAGCATAATCATAAGATATTTTTTTGGGTTAAATGATTGAGCATTTTCAGTTCTAAAAGGTGCATATATTCAGGAAATACCTGGCAATTAATTCACTATGGATTTTAAGGAAGCATATTTGGCGGATCCATATTTGATGAAAGCTCAAAATCAGTTAAAATCTAAGATTTCTAGGCAACAAATCTACATCTCCAGCTTGCAAGTTTTACATTCAATTGATTGCCAGTTAAACACACATGAAGTAAAGGATTTTTTCCCATATTTCAGGCATCTAATTCATTAAGTGGCAACTGCAGATGATAGTAAAAAAAATCAAGTAACTTCCATGAATTTCATTTCCAGCCAGTTACAAAAAACGCGTAGCTAAACAGGCAGGCATTTTTCCGGGCTTCACTGCTCATAAATGGAGACAGATCTCAAAAATCCCCCACATGGGTTTTTTTCAGAACGGGCCCATTTATCTTTACGTAGAGAGATTTCCCCAGAACGTGATGGATTCTAAGATATTTTTGGGATCTTCTGAGCACGATGTTTGCAGTTACGCCTAGCAGAAAAACAGATTTTTTTCCAGAAATTTGTGAGTTCAAAGCTCAATTTGGATTCCATTTCTTCTGAACTTTGTTTATTTAAACAGACAAGAATTTGATTGTAGAAGAGGAGGGCTCAGAGGACGGTGGGAGATTTGTCTTTCATGGTGCAAAGAGCAGACTGGGAGTTGTATTGAACAGGCCAGCCAGTTTTTTTCTTGTTGTTCTGATTGAGATGCTTCCAGTGAGGATTCTTTGAGGTCGATAGCTTGGGAAAGGAGAATAAAAAACCACTATTTGATATTTCTGTGACTGGAGGTAGTTTTCTGTCAGCAGCTGCAGTATTTTAAACTAGTGATACTTATATATGAGTTCAGTATTTATACTTTGCATATATGTTCATGGTGCCACTTGGTTTTGTTGTTTTTCCCACATTATTTATGTTTGATATGGTTTCTTTAAAGAATCATGCGAACATATCATGTATAGTGATCGACTTGTACTGATTTCAATTTGCTGATGTACGTCATGGTGCAAAATTTGATGATTGACATCATAACACATGTGATTTATGCGTCTATTGCATGACTTTGTTTGTTTTTTAAATTTCTTTTGAATATATTCAAGGTTGTTTATGCGGTAGTCCCATTGGCAGATCTGATTTCAGGATTTACATTTTCGCTCTTGACCAGGATAAAACTTAGAACAGATTAGCATAATTTCTCTTCTGGTTATTGTATTATTTAAAAATTCATTAAATTAGAACTGTATATTTATACTATTTTCAGGTTATTTTTCAATTTTTTGTGAATAATGTATATATGTTTATAATGCATTTTTTGTAATTCATTTAACATGTTAATATTTGATTAATTTTTTATTATTATATTATAAGTTAAATTGATTGAGTAGATTTAATTCATAGATTAATTTAGTAATATTATTAATTCATTAGTAATCAGATTATCTAGTTTAATTTGTACATACGTAGGTATTTTGTAGATTAAATTAACCAGAACAGTAGCTTAGTTTTATTCATGGACTTTAAGGCTAACAGAGCCTTTAAACCTGTCGGGAACAACCATCCCAAACAGCTTGGATCCTGCTTTAAGAATCTCGGTCTGGGTTGTTTTCCCCCGTTACGTGCATAGTCACATATGCTCGTCAACAATGGCGCTAGGAGGGCCTGATCAACAAGAAGGACATTTTGAGTTGGTTGATTTTTTATTTCATTTATTTTTATTTTTACTATGAAATGGCTGATATTACTGATTTAGATCATGCTTTCAGCTTTCATACATCTGGCGAAATTTTTTCTCCAGAGCTATCTAATTTCTTGCGAAGACTGGGCTTCAATGGAGAAGGTAAGATTTCTTCCTCTCATCAACTTTTGGTATTTAATTCTTTTTGTGATTGCATAGATCTATTTGATGAGGCTGAGAAATGCAGACTTTTTGCAGCTACTTTCACAGGAAGAATTCTGATTTGGTTTAAGTTCTTTCCAGCAAAATCCATTCATTCATGGGAACATTTCACGAAGTTATTTCTTAATGCCCATGAGAATTATAATTACAGGAAACTTGGACTTGATTTAGAAAATCTTCGTAGAAAAAAAGATGAATCTCTTGATGATTTATTTTCCAGATTTATGTTAATATGTTACAGGTTTTGTGAAGAACACCAGCTCTCCGAAAAAGAAAAAATGGATTGGTTTCTCCATCTTATCTCTCTCTCTGATTTTCATGATTTGGAAAAGAATGAAAAATCTGCAATAGATAGCATGCATGTTAGTTCATCAGTTGAAAATGATTTAGAATCTATTTTTACTAATTCCACTGTTGAAAATGAAATTGTTGAAAATGAACAAATCACAGAATCTTCCGATAAGCAATTTCAAGAACAAGAGAATAAAAATGATGATTCAACTTTTACATTAAGCGATAATTTCGAAACTCTTGTTGTTCCCAAGACAATGGAAGATAAACCAGAAATTCGTAATTCTTCAATTGAGTGTGCTAGTGATGATATAATTTCATCATCTTCCTTTCATGATAAGTTAGTTCCTTTCATTTCTTCACAAAATTCATTAGATCAGAGTTTTACTAATGATGCTTCTGTTAAAGCAGTCAATGAAACAAATCATATCAATAGAGAAGCATTTATCTTTTTATACTCTGACTCTTACTACTCTTTGTATCCTGATGTTTTTGTTGATCATAGACTACATTTACATGTTAATGATTTTCTAAGGAATACTTCATTATGGTCAGATTTTGATAGGATACAAGGAAATACATTTTTTGAAGATGAAGAATATTTTGATATCCAATCTGATTTATTTCAAATTTGTCATGAAGAAGATCATAATTTTTCTACTATTGTTACACATCAGACTCATGCATGTTCATCCATTTTATCTTTTGTCAGTAAGGATTATGATTCAATTTGTAATATTGAAAGGGATGCACAATTTATTCATGATGTATTGAACATTAATTTTCTTCATTGCAACATGATAATCATATCTGAAGATAATGTCATCAATTTTAATCTTCACGTTAAAAGACACAATGACGTATTTGATTTCCAAATAATACCCAAATGTCATTTTGTTCTTTTTGAATTTAGTCATGATGATATTGTGTTAAAAGATACATTTTTTATTGATCCTTTTTCACGAATTTTGAATCATACTTTTGATAAGATTCTTTTTAGTCATGATTCTCATGAGAAATCTATTTTCTTTCGACTTGATTTTTATGATCCGATTTATGCATGGTGGGAGGAATCATTTATTAAAAGGTTTCCGTGTCATCTTTTATGCTTTGTACATACAAAATTTTATTTAGTTTCTTTTTTTCATTTTGAATTATTCCAATTTCCTATACTCATACATGACTTGTTTTCTCTGGCAGGTTTCAAGCTACGCGAATGGCTTCATTGGAAATTTTCATTTACTTAGTTTGTATATATTTTATTTTATTAGTTTAGGTTAGGTTTATAATTTAGAATGATTTATGTTTGTTTACATTTGAATAAATGCAGATATATGGAGTTGCGACAACATCATTTTAAGAATGAGATGACGACATCATTATCAAGGAAGAAGTTCTTTACTTCCTCTCGTTTTTTTTAATCTTCTCATTAAAAGAAAGAACCTTTCATCCTTTTATAGCTGCATACTCATTAGGATTTATTTTGTTACTTTTATTTTTGAATAAATCACATTAGATTAACATCCCATCAATTATTAAAAAACAACTTTGACTTAATTGAAAGATTTAAAAAAAATAAGGATAAAACTTTAAAACATGTTAATCTATTCTAATCTCATATTTTCTTTGCTGGTAATTAGTCATATGTTGTTAAACCTATTTTCCGTTTGATGAGATATTGATTTAACTCATGTGTTATGTGCGTATAATTTATTTTAAAATTTCATTTTCTTTAAAGAGTTTTCTCGTAGACTTTGAAATCCTTCGTTTTTGTAATTTGCTCAAATAAAACTCATGTATATATTATTTTGCTTTTTCTTTTGATTTTTGTTCTCCTTTTTTATTTTTCAAAAGCTGGAAAAATGATTGAGATCTGGGAATGTTTTTTTTGTCATAAACTTGGAATCTGATTATATAAAAGATGAAGAACGCTAGACTTTTAGAAATCTGTTCTTATCTCAGAAATAAAAGAAAAAGAAATTGAACTGTTGCAAACAAAAAACTACTAGACGAAAACTTTCACTTTATTTCATTTCTTTTATCATTATCCTCAAATTGTTGGATTTAATGGATATTGAAATCACTATTACTAGGAATTCTATTACTTATTTAGAAATCAGTTCTGGGAAAGCAGTTGCAATTTAATAATAAAATCAGTTATCTACAGATCCTTTACGCTATCTTACTCGTAAAGAGTTTCCTATTACGTTCCCCCATTATAAACATGCAAATCTCTTAGATGAGCACTTAAAATGCTGAGTATGAAACCTTCTTTAAACTTATTAGTTTGGGATATAAGTCGTTGGGTAGAATGGGTTAAAAGACGTACCCTTTCGAGGCTATGGACGCCTGCGGGTAGGAGGGCTCCGTCTGTGGCATATTTGGATTCCAAATTATAAATTGTTATATATACAAAAATCTATAAGAATCCAAGGTCATCTCACACTCGTGAAGAGGTTCCAATGCAGCTTATCCATTAATAAATTGAGAAGTTCTAAATATTCATGTTTTATTTTATCTTAGGACTAGAATGGTAGGATGTATGGTTAAAAGTCAACCGTTTCGAAGCTATGGATGCTTCCGGGGAGGGTCATGACTGTAGTATTGGGATCATATCTTAAAAAACTGGTCAAATATCAAAATTGTGTTGTATTTCCCAGGACTAATTTCTTTTCGAGTCTTATGTTTTCTGAAAAAACTTAAATTTGTATCATTTATTAAGGTAATCTCTGGACAATGATAAAAGAATTGAATCTGGTGTTAGTTTGAAATCTAGTCTTATCACAAGGAACAGTTCCTTTATCTTCAGGAAAATGCTAATCTGAGTTAAAGAAAAAATTTCTTATCTTGCTACATACACAAGTTAGATTTCATGTTTTCGCAGAGATAACTGTTTCACCCATTCAGTCGCCATCTGTTGTGCCCCTGCTCAACAGCCTTAAAAAAACATTATTTCATCAAATAAAATTGTATTTTGTTTTGATGAAATGTTTGAGATTCATATAGCAAACTTAAAGAATTGACAGCTACTGAAATGGTGACATTCTAGAAGCTACTGAAACAGTGAAATTAAATGTTTTTAAGGAAAATCTTTGCGAACTATGGATTAGTTGACAAAATCACTACTTTGAAATTATTATTTTGAGTGGATTTGCATTGAAAATCAAGGGATAAGTGTTAATAATTTGTCATAACCTAATCTTGAAATCTTATCCAGCTATTTATCATTTGATTTTATTATGTGATTTTGTTATCGTAAGTATTGATAAGGCTTTGAAATTTGAAGGTTGATTATTGTATTTTTGGCACCTTATTAAAGTTCATTCGAATTATACTTCCAAGCCTTTTCTTTCAATCTACAAATTACGCATAACACAACCTTATTATTTTATCTTGATCTTTATGATGGGCTTCATATGTCATCTTTATTATTGCATGTAAAGGTCGAAGTTGATACTATGGGTTATGGGATTTGTATTTCGCGTAGCATGTCTCTCATTCCTGAAGGTTGAAACTATTATACAGTAAGGTTGATATGTTATTGCTCTTAGTCCTTTGTGTATGAAGGTCTTCTCCAAATTATTTTTACATATTCATCATGGTCACATTTTATAAGCTGGTTTAAATTACTTACGTGAAACTATTCCTTATAATTCAAAGTAATTTTTGTTTTCATTAATTATTTATGTTTCCAAAAATTAACTTGTTCAAGGGATATGTATTCATGACATATATGGAGCTAAAGTGTATGCATTTTTACAATATGAAAATTCCAACTCTTGAGTTTGTTTTATTCTCACGACAACCTCACAATTATAATAATATAATAATGATTTTTATAAATAAAATTATGCATTTTTGTTATTGGTTTAAAGGGGACGATTGATGCTAAAATGATTATGTAAATGATTATCCTGCAATATTTTCTTGTTATGAACAGGTAGCATGAGAAGCCAGCATTCTAAAGAGGAGATTGAGGGTTGTAGTAGACGCCAATGTCATGGATAAGGAAGCTATGTAAAAGTACTCGGTTAAGAATGGAGCACGTGGGAGATATTGAATTTATCAACAGGTGGCAGAGCACTTGTCGATAATTGAGAAGCGAGGTCAGGATACAAAATTTCCAGGCACAAAATCAACATCAAAGATTATTCTCAGTGTTGAAGATTATTCTCAGAAATTTCGAAGGCAGAGCATAATCATAAGATATTTTTTTGGGTTAAATGATTGAGCATTTTCAGTTCTAAAAGGTGCATATATTCAGGAAATACCTGGCAATTAATTCACTATGGATTTTAAGGAAGCAGATTTGGCGGATCCATATTTGATGAAAGCTCAAAATCAGTTAAAATCTAAGATTTCTAGGCAACAAATCTACATCTCCAGCTTGCAAGTTTTACATTCAATTGATTGCCAGTTAAACACACATGAAGTAAAGGATTTTTTCCCAGATTTCAGGCATCTAATTCATTAAGTGGCAACTGCAAATGATAGTAAAAAAAATCAAGTAAATTCCATGAATTTCACTTTCATCCAGTTACAAAAAACACGTAGCTAAACAGGCAGGCATTTTTCTGGGCTTCACTGCTCACAAATGGAGACAGATGTCAAAAATACGCCACATGGGTTTTTTTTCAGAACGGGCCCATTTATCTTTACTTAGGTAGATTTCCTTAGAAAGTGATGGATTCTAAGATATTTTTGGGATCTTCTGAGCACGATGTTTGTAGTTGCGCCTAGCAGGAAAAATAGATTTTTTCCAGAAATTTGTCAGTTAAAAGCTCAATTTGGATTCCATTTCTTCTGAACTTTGTTTATTTAAGCAGACAAGAAATTGATTGTAGAAGAGGAGGGCTCAGAGGACGGTGGGAGATTTGTCTTTCATGGTGCAAAGAGCAGACTGGGAGTTGCATTGAACAGGCCAGCCAGTTTTTTTCTTGTTGTTCTGATTGAGATGCTTCCAGCGAGGATTCTTTGAGGTCGATAGCTTGGGAAAGGAGAAGACAAAACCACTGTTTGATATTTCTATGACTGGAGGCAGTTTGCAGTATTTTAAACTGGTGATACTTATATATGAGTTCAGTATTTATAATTTGCATATATGTTCATGGTGCCGCTTGGTTTTGTTGTTTTTCCCACATTATTTATGTTTGATATGGTTTCTTTAAAGAATCATGCGAACATATCATGTATAGTGATCGACTTGTACTGATTTCAATTTGCTGATGTACGTCATGGTGCAAAATTTGATGATTGACATCATAACACATGTGATTTATGCGTCTATTGCATGACTTTGTTTGTTTTTTAAATTTCTTTTGAATATATTCAAGGTTGTTTATGCGGTAGTCCCATTGGCAGATCTGATTTCAGAATTTTCATTTTCGCTCCTGATCAGGATAAAACTTCGAACAGATTAGCATAATTTCTCTTCTGGTTATTGTATTATTTAAAAATTCATTAAATCAGAACTGTATATTTACACTGTTTTTAGGTTATTTTTCAATTTTTTGTGAATAATGTATATATGTTTATAATGCATTTTTTGTAATTCATTTAACATGTTAATATTTGATTAATTTTTTATTATTATATTTTAAGTTAAATTGATTGAGTAGATTTAATTCATAGATTAATTTAGTAATATTATTAATTCATTAGTAATCAAATTATCTAGTTTAATTTGTACATACGTAGGTATTTTGTAGATTATATTAACCAGAACAATAGCTTAGTTTTATTCATAGACTTTCAGGCTAACAGAGCCTTTAAACCTGTCGGGAACAACCATCCCAAACAGCTTGGAGCCTGCTTTAAGGATCTCGGTCTGGGTTGTTTTCCCCCGTTACGTGCATAGTCACATATTCTCATCAACAAACAGTAAACTCGATGCTTTGTTATTTAAGGTTTAATGAGCATGACAAAGACATAAAGTATGCTCATAATCTTTTTCATCTTTAGGTCCAGAGCAAGAAAAAGAGAAAACTAAGCTCATACTGGGTGTTCCTTTTTTGTAAGTTTAGTCCCTTAGGTCTGGAAAAGTGATAAACCTATGATGAAGAATACTCTTCTCAATTATGAAGAAAAGAGAGTGCTCATTTTTCGTATTATTCCACATGGTCCAAAAAAGCGATAAACTACCACCAATGTGGATTCCCGTTCACATATTATTAACGAGCCTGAACAGACAAGTTTACTCGGCAGTCAAGTCTATTTTAAGGAGTCAAACCTGGGCCTAAAGAAACTCCATAAGGGTGGGGAGCCTTATAAATAGGGATAGCTTGCAAAAAGATCCAAAATGAAGGTTCATTTTTTCATGAAAAACTAGTAAACCTATCACAATTGCGTCATGGATACCAAAAGACAGTAAAGTGTTCTAAACTAGGGTGCCCTTGAAAAGGAGGTCCTATCCACAAAGGAACAATGATGGAGACGAGGTAAAAATGGTTAGACACCATAGTCCGTGGTCAAATAAATAATCCCAAGGTTAAGAATGGATAAGGTGTAATATGAAGGACCAAATCCTACTCTATATGAGTGGATTGTGACTTCTTAAAGACTTTGAACCTATTGCATTGGGGAAAAAGACATGGTATTAGTTCAATTATAAAAAAAAATTTCAAACTATAGACAAGAAACCCAAAAATTTGAAATTTTTTCTATATATAGTTCAAAAACTGAAACAAAACATAACATTTGAATATTTTACCCAATTTGGCAAGTTTTCACCTTGAACTTAAATTGCTCGATGTGGACAAATCAGTGGATGAATTTTCAATCTGTAAGTGTCAGGTTGGTTAGATTTCCCTTCTCTTTCATTTCAACAACTCCAATTTTTATTTTTATACAAAATTTTTATGTTTTGAGGCAGCCCTAAGAGTGCCACGCAGTACACAGAGTATGCAAATTAAACAGTCATGTACACGTGTTCTACATGTGAATTTCTCAAGAGAAACCCGCATGTGACACGCAAGATTCCTAAAGAACAGTTGCGTGTTTTGCATGACATGGATAAATTTATTAAATGACCAAAATTAAAAGAATTGAATGGATTCTAGTGATCAATAATGGTTAATTGGGAAGGTACAATCATGGTGTTAGAGTGGAGGGAGCAAGAGAATGAAGACATGCATCGTGATACTCTATGAGATGGTCCAACTGTGCAAATTTTATGGCAATGTGGCTTACAGAAGTTCTTTTGTACTTCCAACATGTGGGCCAATGTCCTCTTGCTTGAGAATTTGATCAGCTATTGGGACCATGACCTTGGTGCTTTTGATCTTCAAGGGGAGATATTGGAAGTATCCATAGAAGATCTATACTTCATCATATGGTTATCCTATAGGGGTATTCCCGTGAACCTCGAGGGCACATGTAAGGGTGGTGACCCTATGACTGTCCAAGACTATGTTGACAGCTATTGCACATCAGGTACTCAGAAAAAGGAATCATGCATCAGGTAGTGGTGAGTACTATAGTGAGAGTTGCAGGATCATAGTCATTGCATCTAGCCACTTGGAAACAGATGAGACTTGCAGTGGAGTGTGTGTAGGATACTATTTTTTACTGGTGCTCAAGTGTGATCCCGATCACGAGGAAGCATCTTTATGACTGCAAGAGAGGAGGCCGAATTTTTTTTGGATAGTCTAGCATATTGGTGGCGTTATTCTTTGAGATAGTTCCTGCCCTCAGTACTAGAGTGACACTACCAACATTTTCTCCTATCCATCCAAGACCGACCAGGTGGGGAGAGGTATTCCTCCATCAAGGTGGCAGAGTCTCAGTCTAGAGTGTATATGATGATGACTTTTATGTATGATGGGAGTGGTAGTCTCCAGCTCTTGAGTAGTTTCTGTAATTCGGAATGGATTTTCATGGAGACAACGATCTTGTCCTCCCCTTAGGAGGAGCATGGGGAGAGCTAGGTATTTTTCTTTTTATGTTTTTTTCTTTTTATGATTTTTAATCATAAAATTCTATACATATGTATAAATTTTTTAATCCATTTGAATGTTTTTGAAATGTAGATATTGGACCTGTATGCCCCGATGGGCACCCTAGGATGTTTGTGCGGCCTGTACCAGGTAGAGACCAGGGTATACTCAAGGTTATTGAGAGAAATATGGCCAGGCTGACCCAGGGAATTCTGATCATACGGATTGAGTGAATTCCTGTTGTCATGTAGGAATTTGTAGTAGGAATTTTACCCATCTGGATTCCCCTTTTGAGGAGGGTATCCAGGTTCGTTCTATTTTATAGGGAGGATGAAGAGGTTGCTGCAGCAGATGATGCTAAGGATCAATCCTAGATCTATAAGAATTTTTATGGGTTTCAATCCAAATTTTTGTATATTTATACAGTTGTGACTGGATCTTTGGATAAAAAATTGACCTATTTATTTAAATATTTTTACACACACACACACACACACACATATGTATATCAGTTATGTACATGTGTCTCAAATGTATCTGTTATGTATTTTTTTTACAAAATATGTGTCAAGTGATAATCTAGAATATATTTCGTATATGCATCAATTATTGTATTTTCATTAAGTGGAATATGATTAAATGAAATATAATCGAAATTTCTTTCAAGTAATACAACCTGCAAAAAATGACGTAACAAGGTAGGGTTTCGCACCTGATAAGCTCCATTGAGCTTGAAAACCATGAGTTGAGAGTCAAGTCTGACCTCTAACTGGGTGATGCCATGTGACAAGGAATCCCATAACAACTCAAAAACATCCTTGCACTCAGCCACATTATTAGTAGCATGACCCAAGCAAGCGCCTCCAGAGGCAATTAGCTATCTTGAGGTGAATAAATTACCCATTTTGTTGAAGTTAGGTTACAAGTATGACAACTAGTTCCATCCGTAAAACCTACGAACCACTCAGGTGGCATATGTAACAAAGAACAAATGATATAAACGACACTAACCAGATAACATTTGTACATAAAATACATACAAGAAAATTACAAGAAAAAGCACTAAGCCTAGGCATAGTACTTCATTAGGTAGAGCCCATTTCTAGGCTCACACAACATATTTCCATCAAAATATGTTAATTCATATGCTCCTATATTTAAGACCTTTGACACAATGTAGGGACCTAACAACATGGATTGGAATTTTCCTTCCCCTGGCAGTTCTTTGTCTTGATCCCAGAGCAAGACAAGGTCCCCTTCAGAGAAAATTATAGGCTTAACAGCTTTAACATATTGGTTTTTAACCCTATTTTTTTGAGCTTCATTTGTTGTTAACACTACGTTGTTCATCTATATTTTCCAAATGTAGCAATTTTTTTTCTAATTCAGTGGTTTCAGGAAGTACATGAATGGATATTTTAAGCGATGGAATTTCACACTCAATCAGAGTGACTTATTCCACCCTGTGAATGATTTGGAAAGGTGAAAACCCTGTGGCGGTCTTAACATTAGTCCAGAATACCCAAAATGCAGGATATAGCATAATGTGGCAATTTGACCGAGCTACGTTGATAGTACACTTGAGAATGATCTTCAAGGCCTTAATGAGTGCCTCGACTTGACCATTCACCTACGAGCAGAAGGAATATGAGTGATCTTTCTTGAACCCTAACATAGTATCCAATTCAATCATCATGCTATTCTGGAAGTGACTTCCATAGTTAGTGACAATATCCTTTGCAATTTTGAAGCAAGTAATGATCTGGTTGGACACAAAGAAAGCTACAGTTTAACTGTCACCTTTGAATGTAGGAATTTCCTCTATCCATCTGGGAATGAGTCCTCTTCAACCACTACATTCTCTTCCATACAAAACTCTACAATAAGCTTTGCAAAAACTAAGGACTTTTTAGATTTAGTAGACTGGAAATCCAAGTCAAACTCTTGGAGAATAACTATCCATTTATTAAATTTTCCCTCGATTATGCGTTGGGACAAAACATACTGAAAGGGATTGACATCTCCCACTGCTGTAGTGGTCCTCAGTAGGATGTAGTGACGTAACCTCTGCACATCATAAACAACTGCTAAAGCTAACTTCTCAATGTGAGAGTATCGAAGACTAGGACCAGATAATGCATGACTTAGATAATAGACAACATGCTCTTGGAGCTTTTTTACCTCCTGAACCAATACTACCCCAATGTTCAACTCTCACGCTATCGAATATAATATAAAATCCCTAGAGTAATCTGGTGGACGTAACAAGGGAGCCGACAACAAATATTTTTTAATGCCTTGAAAGAAAGTTGTGTGGTTTCATACCGTACAAATGGAGTGTCCTATTTCAGCAGGAGCATGAAACCTTTAGTGATCTTGGCATAGTTAACGATAAAATGTCAAAGGAAATTATATTTTCCTTGTAGGCTTTGAAGTTTCCTGATAGAACGAGGAGGAGACAGATTTACAATAGCCTCTACTTTCAAAGGATCCATATGAATACCTTTTTTTGACACCATGAACCCAATTAACCATCTTGAATCGATGCAAAAAACACATTTGTGGGGATTCAAGCATGTCATGTACCCATACTTCGATTATCATGCAGAATTGAAAAGTTCCTATGGAACCTTTGTTGTTCTTTGAAACATAGGGAATGGCTGTGAAACACTCCTCAACATTCATGATTTGATACCACACTGTCATTTCCCCTCCCATCCACCATTGATTAATTTAACGATCTACGAAGAAATATCTCAGAGGAGATCGAACGGAGTGGGAAAAAATCTTGACGAAAATCGACAGTCACCATTTGCTCCGCATCTGGAGGCAGATCAACGGCTGGGAATCAACTCGCAAGAATCAAGGGTGCAAAAATATTGAGTTTGTAGAGTTAGGGAAATATGGAAATTGCAATCTCGCATCTCGCATGCGGAATAGATCATTGCAGAAAGGAAAGTTGTGGAAATAGAGATCTACAAAGCCGTATCCCCCATTCCGCATTCTGCAAGTTGCGGAAAGGAGAGTTGTGGAAGGAAATCTACGAGGAAAATTATTTACAGAAGAATGTTTCCACATCCCACATCCCGCATCCAGCAAGTTGCGGAAATGAAATAAACCTGTTAACAGATTCTTGGACCGATTTGATCATTCAGGACATCATCGATCCAGAAATCTAAGCCCCATAACGTAACATAGAATGCATTGAACTTAAAAACATTCACAGATGTGTAAAACATGCAATATATATCGAAAGTAAATAAAATCATCAAATAATTCAACATGTTCATCACAATTCATTAAACAAGATACAGTTGCATAGATTACACACAAAAAATACTTATCTTGAAAGAAGCTTGTCCTGCAACCAGCTACGTCACTACAACATTCCACCCAACCATAGGCTAGTTCACTCATCAATATCTCAACAACACTACCACCCCAGAGCTAGACATGATTCCCACAGGGAATAAGGAACACTAGCAGGCTCATACATAGCCAAGGATATAAAAAAACTCTGCCAAGCCAACACAATTGGGCTTATTAGGCTACAAACAAACAAGAAAATATATTGTTGGGTTTATCAGACTGCAGTTAGTCAAGCCAACATTCGCATTAAGGACCAACCAATCAAACTAACAGATGGGTTTATTAGGCTGTCAAGGAGTTGGAAAGCTGGAACTACTAAGCTAGTGAGCTCAACCACCGAGCTATGAACACCTACACTAGATCAGGATTGGCTCCTAAAACATCTACACACCCAACAAAAGGAAGCATCCCCTTCTCTTATACATAGTCCCTCAGGCTATGCCATCCATTCCAGTGTTGTTTAGGGTGTGCAAAGAAGAAAACCAACCCCTCTAGATCTATTTGTGAGGTTCTTTCCTACACTAGGTTTATCAAGCTAGTTCAAACCCAATTCCACTCCAAACCAGTTCGGACCAAGGAAAAATATGCACACACAAAAAACCACAATGTCAACACAGTAAAATAGGATTCCACTCACTCTATGGCAGAGGAGACCATTTCTCAACAACATTGAGGAAACCACAGATGACCACTCTTTCTCAAAACTTCAGCAAATAAAGGAGGCCCCAAAACTTTGCACGGCTGAGGATGGTAAAAACAAGAGAACAACCCAGAATAAAACATGGTTCTGCAAGAAGGACGAATGCACAACGCACATGAACAGAATGGAAAAAGATTATCATAATGGACCACAACATTTTTGGTGAAAGGAAGATGATGGACTGGGAATGCACAATAAGGAAAAGAAAACTGAAAATGTAAAGGATGGATGATTAAAAATGTCTCGCACCTTTCTTAAAACGTGAGGGAAGATGAAAACATGAATGCATGAGGGAATGGACATACATTTTAGGATGTTTTCTTTTGACACATGGATTTTCCCCAATGGATCAAGGTTAAACATCCCCCCCCCCTCCCCCCTAATCCATAGGAAATCATGCCCCCGTCGCAATATATGTTGCATTGAAAGAGCTGGTTGTGGGTTTTTAATTAAATTGCATATTTATATGATGTCCAAAATTATAATATGTTGGCTAGCACAAAATACCATCAGCATTGATTTTAATCGTCGAAACATAGAATGATAAATAAATGGTGAGGAATTTTCCTTTGGCTCCACACCATGATTAATTACAATATTTTCATCATATATATTTAATACAAACAGGGTTGAAACCGGGGTTTTACTTTCCCCTCCCCCTTCAATAGTATTGTCATCAGTGCTTCAAAAAATTGAACAAAAATGTTACACTGGTACCACCCTCAGTGCTTTGCAAAATTGAACAAAAATGGATGTTCCAATCCAATGGCATCCTCCATATCCCATGTAGCCTCTTAAGAACTGTAGTGGTCCCATTACACCTTCACCGTCCCTATGGCTTGGTTCTGGAGAATTGTGACCTTCCTACTGAGGATGTGCATTGGCTCTATTTGGAATTATCCCTTGAGTTCCACCTGAATCACATCCCAATTTATTGCATGGTTAGGATCATGTACATATCTCTTAAGCAAAGAAACATGAAAAACATTATGAGCCCTAGTGCTAGCAGGCAATGCAACTCTATATGCAATTGTTGCTATTATTTCAAGCACTTCAAACGACCCACAGTATCTTGGTTACTGCTTGGCACAACCTCCAAGATTCAAGGAACTTTTATTTTCCCTCAATCTGAGGTAAACATGACCCCCAACACTAAACTCTCTATTCACCCTATGCTTATCTACATAGATTTTTTGTCTGTCCAGCTGCTTTCATATTCTTCCTGATCTTTACAACTTCCTGCTCCATCTCCTTGAGCAATTCTGGATCAAGCACAACCTTTTTCACTGGATTATCCCAAGTCACTGGTGTCCTACACCTCCTTTCATACAAATCTTCATAGGGACTCATCCCCAAGGATGCTTGTTGTCCATTTTTATAAGCAAACTCTAACAAGTGTAAAAAATATTACCACTTGGTTGGCTTGTCTATCACATACATGTGAAGCATGTCTTCAAGAACTTGATTTAATCTCTCTCTATACCCATCAGTTTGAGGGTTGTAGACAGTGCTAAAATTCAACTTTGTACCCAAATTTGAAAACAAACCCTTCCAAAAATTAGAAGTGAACTTGACATCTCTGTCAGAGAATATTGCCTTAGGCAATCCATGGAATTTTAAAATCTCCTTCATAAAGATCTTTCTAATGTCATAAGCCTTATTCATATATTTAACCGATATAAAATGTGTTTTATTTATCAATTTGTCCACCACAACCATGATGGAGTCAGGTTTTCTCCAAGTCATTGGCAATCCTGTAATAAAATCCATGGAAATAACTTCCCATTTCTATTCTGGAACTGGAAAAGGCTGCAACAAACCTACTGGGTGTTGGTGCTCAACCTTCACTTACTGACATTTAATGCACCTTGAAATATATTTATCCATGTTGTTTTTCATTCTTGTCCAAAAGTACTACTTTTTAGTTGTAGCCATTGTCTTCTAATATCCTGGGTGACCAATATAGAGCTTGATGGATCTCACCCATAACAACCCTCCTCAAATCTGTTACATTTGGAATATAAATTATGTTCTTATAAGTAAGGATTCCATCTTCTTCTATTTTATATCCCTCATACTTCTTTTCAAGGTTTGCTTCTGCAACTTGTCCTTTATCTGCACATACATTTCATCTTCAGCAGTATGTAGTAACAATCTGTTGTCTCAAATATGATTGGCAAATACTAAGAGATGCCATGTGGATTTCCTGCACCTTCCTAATGAGTGCATCAACTACCTTATTCTCTTTTCCCTTTATGTACTTGATTTCAAAATCAAACTCACATAAAAACTCCAGCCATCTAGCTTTCCTAGCATTTAGAGTAGGTTGATCAAACAAATACTTCAGATCACAATGGTCTGTCCTTAGCTCAAATCTTTTTCCCATCAAGTAATGTCTCCACATCTTGAGAGCATGTACTATGGCGGAAAGTTCCGAATCATGAGTAGCATAGTTCTTCTCATGGTCCTTCAACTTTATTGACTCATAACATATTAGGTGGTTGTCTTGCATAAGAAATCCTCGAAGTCCTTAACCACATGCATCAGTACACACCACAAAAAAATTATGGGTCTGCAACTTTCAATACTGGTGCACTTCTGAGAAGCTTCTTCAATTGTTGGAAGCTTTCTTCACACCTCGATGTCCATTCAAACTTTATCCCATTCCTTTGCAAAGAAGTGATGGCATATGAAACCTTGGATAATCCTTCAATGAATCTCCTGTAGTATCCTACAAGTCCCATAAAAGATCTTACATCTGTCACATTTCTTGGAGTAGGCCAATTCATAATGGCTTCAATCTTGTCAGGGTCCATAGATATACCCTCTTCTGAGATAATGTGACCCAAATACTGAATTCTATATTTATAGAAGTCACAGTTTCTCACCTTTGCATACAACTTATGCTCCCTGAGCATTTGCAATGTCAGTCTCAAATGTTCTTCATGCTCTTCCTCATTCGTAGAATAAATAAGGATGTCATCAAGGAAAACAAGAACAAACTTGTGTAAATACCTGTTGAAGACACTATTCATAAGGCACATAAATGTAGCTGGTGCATTTGTGAGACCAAATGGTACCACTACAAACTCATAATGTCCATAACTTGTCCTAAAGGTTGTCTTAGAATGTCTTCATCCTTGATTCTCACTTAATGGTAACCAAACCTCAAGTTAATTTTGGAAAATATCTTTGCTCCTCTCATTTGATCAAAGAGGTCATCAGTTCTAGGAAATGGATATTTATTCTTCACTGTGACTTTGTTCAGCTATCTGTAATCAATACACAAACTGAGTGTACCATCTTTATTTTTCACAAACATAACTGGTGCTCCCCAAGGCGACACACTCATCCTGATATACTTCTTCTCCAATAACTCTTGCAACTGCATCTTCAACTCTAGCATTTCTGGTTTACTCATTCTAAAGGGTTCCTTGGACACTGGTGCTACTCCTGGCACAAGCTCAATTGTGAAATCAATGTATCTCTTTGGAGGAAGCCCTGGAATCTCATCAAGAAAAACATCCCTGAATTTTTGCAACACATGAAATTCCTCCAACCTAAGAGTTCCATTCTTTGTTTCTTTCACAATATGAGTTGCATACAACTGGAAACCTTTCCTAGAAAACTTCTTCAACTACATTTCTGAAATCTACCTCACAAAAATCACCTTTGGAATGCCTCTTACAACTCTTGGGTTCCCTTCTTCATCCATGCATTCAAAATTTTTATTATAATAGTTGAGCTTTACCCTGTGAGATTCTAACCAATCCATTACAATGAGAACATCATAGGAACCAAGTGGTAAAACATTCATATATACACGAGTGACCAATCCATTCATCACCAAGGGGCATTTCTCAACCACTTCACTAACCTTTCTCTTAGTTCTAGTTGCTAACTGAACTAACCATGATTTGTTATGATTTACTTTCTTAAAAGTACAAATATCCACTACTCTAGGAGTAATGTAAATGTGAGTAGAACCAGGGTAAATCAAAATGGAAATAGACTGCTCAACAATATTACCTGCAACTTCAACCACAGTTGATTGGTGATCTGCCTAGTGGTCCTCTAGTGTTGCATAGATCCTAGGGACGACCCTTGCTACTTGACCCACTGTTTCTTCCTCTTGAATGTTGTAAGATGGCCTTGCATTCTCATTCTCAAGTGGACACTTCCTACGCATGTGGGGTCCTCCACATTTCCAACATTGGAGTGGTTCTCTATTTTGTTGTGGTTCTCTTGGATTTTCTTCCACCACTCTAGATGATTGCTTCTCAACTTGGGATGGATGGTTCTATTGATTCCTGAAGTTAGAAGGTTTGAAACATTTCTTCCTTTGGTCAGACTTCTCATTCTTCTTGTCCTTCCATGTATTATGATAACTAGGTTTTCCTTTGCTTTGTTCATAGCATTACTTTGATTTCCTTCTCGCTTCTTCCAGAGTTCTAGGTTCATAAAACTAGATTTTGTCTTTGTAGGACTGAGGAAATACACTCAGGAAATGTTGGATTTTCATTTTTTCATATTTGATGTACCTGACATACCTCAACAACTCCACGAACTTGTTTGCATACTCTTCCATGGTCTGTTGTCCCAATCTTAGCTCATGGAATTCTTTGATCTTATCATCATAGTACCTGTCGAAGAGGTACTTCTACTTGAAATAATTCTGGAAATATTTCCACAAAATATTCCTTTCATTAATATTTTTCACTTACCTGAAGTGCTCCCACCATATGGGTGCTCTTCGAGTCAAATTGAAGATGGCTACTCTAGCCTTCATATTTCCAGAGTAGTCTTGGACTTGGAAATATTTCCTCATCCCAAGAAGCCAAGCTTTATATTCTTGACCATTCTTTATCTCACCATTGAAGGTAGGAGGCATTTCCTTCTTAAATTCATCACGTGAAAGGTTCTGTTAGTGCCTCTTTCTCTTATTGTCATGAGAAGAAGAGCTTGAACCACCAGTGGATCCTTCAAAGTCAGATGACCCACTAGAATATCTCTTTCTTCTTCTAGCAGTGCTCTTACTTGCTTGTAGTCTTACTTTCTGGTTCTCGGAGTTCATCTGCCTCTGAATGCCTATCAAACTTTGCAGCATGGCTGCATTCAACTGATTCTTCTCCTCCAGAGCCTTAACCAATATTTCATTATCTTCCCTGTAACTTTGCCTCTCCGCCCTTAGGATTCTCATGGTGGCTACAAAATCTGGGGGAGTATCTTAAAACCTCCTCCCATTAGACTATGTCTCAACATTTCCAACTTTGACATTTTCCCCTTGTTGTAGCTACAACAGATCCCATGTTTTATCCAAAATATGGGAGCCCCAATTTTTATATGCAAAAGGTGATGCTTAATTTCCTTAGTCATTTCAGGATTTCCATGTTGTTTATCATAATTTCTAGGTCTATTCCATGATTTGATTTAGTTAACATTTTGAAACATTTATGCATTTTTGTGTGTTTCCGCAACCCGAATCCTGCAATTGGGGATTGCAGGATTGCTTTGTAAATATTTTGAACTTTTCATCCCACAACCCACAAATTGCGAATTGTGGAAAGTAGATTGAATAATAAAAAAATGCATTGTGTGTTTCCGCAACCCGCAAATGCGGATTGTGGAATGAGGAAAGGTTTTTGAAATAAACGTGTTTCATGTGCCCACAACCCACAACCCGCAAATTGCATATTTCAGATTGTGGAGCGTCTTGGCCACATTTTGAGTTTGTCAATTCTGCAACCTGCAACATGCATTGTGAATTGTGGATTTTGGAATGCGCATTATTTTCATTTTTTTTACTTATTTTTATTTTTAATTTATTTGAGTTAGTTTTTATCATTTCAGTTTGTATGGATTTCATTTTTCAATTATTCAAATCTTTGCACTTTGGATTTATTTTTCGTTTTATTAGTTTTTTGAGATTTCAAATATCTTGTCATTTTATTTTGATTATTGTGTGGAAATATTGTTTATCCTTATCTGAACTTGTTTGAATCATTTACATGCTTCAATTTTGATTAATTAATTTCATATGATGGCAACAAATTTGAACTTCATTGAATCAATAAGTTTAAAGAGCATCTTGATGGGTTATAATAATTTGATTGAACACTTATTTTTAATCCTTTTGATTTATGACTTGAAAGGGTGTATACCAAATAATGGAATTGTGCATTTAATTCTCAACTTTGAAAGGATTACTGAATTTTAATAAGCCTTGAATATTTGATAAAATTTGTCCTTTTGGGAAAATCTATAATTTTAGGACAAGTTTTTAAGGCCTATGTTATATTCAATTGAATCCTTAAAAAGATACTTTCAAACCATAGAAAGAGTCAATATTTTTTTTATTATTAAGCAAAGTATTATATTTTACAAAGAATAATTAGCTTTGTTTGCTGATAGATTATTATTATTGTTTAAATAATATTCAATATATTTTTGAAAGAAAAATATTAATAATTTATTCATATGATTGACCTTTGATATCATACTATTTACAATGTTAATGCATAGTATTTCACTAAAATCTAATTTGTTGTTGTTGTGAAGGATGAAGTTTGAAAACAGATTGCACACCTATAGAAGACATGTTTTTACGTGGCATATTGTGAGCCATCTGTGAGGAATTTGTTCGGGTACACAGGGTACTCTCAAAAGACCGAACACCTTGAATAACCGCTTCATACAAATAGATCATAGATCAACACACCGATGTTTGTCACGTGGTTAAAACCCTCGAGAGGGAAACAGTCCACGGCCCCAGCCAAATAGCTACTTGGAGCAATTTATTATGCAAAGAAAGAAAGTTACATGAGCTTCTCATAATCGATCAACTAGCCAAGGATGCTCTATGCTCTTTAAATAGAGATCATAGAACAATCGGGTGTTAAGCCACGGATCAATGGTAGGTATGATCTAAGAGAAGTTGAACCGTCAGATCACTCTATGTCTAGAACATATCGTGATCGTTGGATTAGAATATTTACAAATGCATACTAATGCATACTAAAGAAACACACTTTTACCTAACAGATATATTACACAAGTTGATCTTAACTAACTCCTAAGTGTCTAAATATCCTAACATCCCCCCTTAAGAACAGCTTGGGATAGGATTGAAGGATTTACAAAAGTGACACTATTAGGATAAGGAAGGAGGCATTAGATCCTATCTCCCCTTAAGGACACATTCCTCAACTCCTAACATAGACTAAAGTTTAGAAAACTTTGCTTCTATAAGAGACTTGGTGAAGATGTCTGCAACTTGATCATATGTAGGGCAATAGAGAACTTCAATAACACTATCATGAGCAAGATTTCTGATGAAGTGCATGTGTAGCTCAATGTGTTTGTTGCACTGATGTAGAACTGGATCTTTGGCAAGCTTGATGGCACTTTGATTGTCGCACCAAAGTGGAGTAGGTTGCTGCTGCTCGAATCCAAACTCTGAAAGGATCTGTCGAAGCCATAAAGCTTCCTGATTGGCATTAACTACAACTCGATATTCTGCTTCTGCTGAAGAAAGAGCAAGAGCTTGTTGTTTCTTACAAGCCCAAGTGATAGGTCCAGATCCTAGATTGAAAACATAACCTGTAGTATACTTTCAATCATCAGGATCGCTGGCCCAATATGAATCAGTGAAACCAACCAACGAAGGTTTCCTCCCTGTATTGTAATGAATCCCAAACTGAATTGTTCCTCGAATATATCGAAGTATTCTTTTTGTTGCTTTCCAGTGACTTTCATGATGAGTTTGCATATAACGGGAAACACGACCAACGACAAAGGAAAGGTCAGGACAGGAATGAGTCAAGTATAAAAGACTACCAACAAGTTGACGATACAAGGTGGCATCTATTTTAGGGGAAGTACAAGTGGCAGAAATTTTGACTCGAGACTGGAAGGGAGAAGGGGCTGGTTTACAATATTCCATGTGGAAACGACAAAGAAGGTCACAAGCATACTTATATTGGGAAATAAAGATTCCTTCTTTGGTTTACAAGACTTGGAGACCAAGAAAATAATGCAAATGTCCTAATTCTGCATTTCAAAATTTTGCTTAAGACTAGATTTCACATGGGTTATAAGTTTGGGGTCACTACCAGTAAGGATAAGATCATCAACATAAAGAACATGTATGATGAGATGGTTTCCTACTTTCTTTCTATAGACATTAGGGTCAGAATGGCATCTAGAAAAACCAGTGTCAAGGAGAAAGCTATCCATTTTGGCATACCAAGCTCTAGGAGCTTGATTAAGGCCATATAAGGATTTCTTAAGGAGACAAAAAAGGCTAGAGTTATTCTGAACATATCCAGGAGGTTGTTCCATGTAAATTTTCTCATGTAAATCACCATGTAAGAAGGCATACTTGACATCCATTTGATGGACTTCCCAGTTATGTAAGGCTGCAAGGGAAAGAACAAGGCAGATGGAGTTCATTTTTGCTACAGGGGCAAAGGTTTCATTGTAGTCAATCCCTTCAACTTGGGAAAAATCGTTGGCAACTAACCTTGACTTAAGTCTTTCAACACTTCCATCTGATGCATACTTAGTTCTGTAGGCCCATTTACACCTGACAAGTTTTCTTCCTTTTGGAAAAGGAACAAGATCCCAAGTATCATTCGCCATTAAGGAATGATATTCTTCATCCATAGTTGCATCCCAATCTGGATTTCCTGAAGCTTCTGCAAAATTTTCTGGATCATGATTCTTAGAAACTTGAGCCAAAAGAGAAGAGGCTCACTGAAAATGAGAACGTGTTAGACGTTGATCTCTAGGATCACCGGCAAGATCACTAGCTGCTTCACATGTTGAATGGACCCATCGAGAAAGTATTGGTACTGGTGCAATTTGAGGAACATGAGCAAGTGGAGGTGGATTTTCATCCTCACTGTCATCATCAGAAACTGGAGTTGGAAACCTGTCAAGGAAGTTGGAAGAATAAGAATAAGGCACAATCGTCGAATCAGACTCGCAGGCCAAAGATGGCACACCCGCCAAGTTAGGGTTGCAGGCCAAGAGATTTTCATCAAATTTAACATCTCTTCTAATGATTATATCATGTGAATGGGGTTGAAGAAGTCTATAACCTTTTACATCTTCAGAATATCCAACAAATATGCACTTTTCACTTTTAGGATCCAATGCTTTCCATTTTTCATTTGGAATGTGAGCCCATGCTTCACAACCAAACACATGAAAGTGACTTACATCTGGTTTAATTTTACTCCATGCTTCTTCCGGTGTTATACCTTGTAAAACTTTAGTGGGTGTGCAATTAACTGTGTAATTTGCACAATTTATGGCCTCAGCTCAATATTGAAGACTTAGTCCCTTAGATTGGATCATACAATTAACCATTTCTTTTAAAGTGTAGTTCTTCCATTCAGCTACACCATTTTGTTGTGGTGTATATGGAACAGTGTGCTGTTGTTGGAATCCTTGATCAGTGCAAAAAGTAGGGAACTTGTTGTTAACATATTCTCTTCCATTGTAAGATCTTAACTTAATAATTTGATGACCAGATTGTTTTTCAACAAGGGCCTTGTAGGCCAAGAACATGTTAAATACTTCACTCTTAAGTTTTAGGAAGTAAACCCAAGTGCGTTTGGAGTAGTCATCAATGAAATCTAAGAAATATTTAAAACCAGAAAAGGATGCAGATGGAAGAGGACCACACAAGTCACTATGCATAAACTCCAAAGGAACCGAGGTGTTTCAAGAGGCACGTTTGTCAAAACTATCTCGATGATGTTTTTCTAGTACACAACCGGAACAAACATCATCATTGCAAGATACCCTTGGAAGACCAGTCACCATATTGTCTTTACAAAGTGGTTGTAATGAGCGATAATTTAAGTGACCAAATCGCTCATGCTAAAGTTTGCTCAAGTTATCACTATGAGCAACAAAAACTGAAGGAAAAGGTGATGACCCAAAGTTATTAAATTTGTACAACCTGGTAATATCATCAACAGTTCCAGTAGCTAGGACATTTTGAGGATTTTTAAAATCCTTGATTATAACTTGGTGAGGTGTAAATGTCATAGTTTTACCTTCACCTGAATGAGAAATTTGATAGACTGATAACAAATTGCAGAAAATTTTTGGAACACATAGTACATCACTGAAATGACCATTTTTCTACTGGAACTATTCCAGATCCTACAACACTTAGAGATCTATCATCACCAACAAATATTTGTTTGGTGTTACATTCATGCATAGTAGAAAATATGGCTTGATCCTTAGCCATATGATAAGATGCTCCATAATCAATGAGCCATTCATTTGAAGTAGAAGAAGAAGATGCAGTATAAGAGTAACCAGAAGCACAAAGTGCATGTCTATGAGAGTTAGATTTTGAAGACGAATCTATGCTGATGTGGTGCTTCTTCATTGTTGCTTCTAAGGTTGCCATCTTCTTGAAACACTTAGATTCGTCATGATTATCTTTCCCACAAAAATTGCAATGACGCTCAGTCTTCTTTCCTTTTTGTTTGGATCCTTTGTCATTTTTTAAAGAAGGAGTTGACTGAGAGCGTTTGGGACCCTTGTTGTTTGGCTTATTATTGTGAAAATTCTATTTCTTGAAAGGCTTGGAATTTTCTTTCTATTGGGAAAATAAGGCTTTCCCAGATGTATCTGCATTGTTAATTATTCCAAGATGAATGAGCTTATCTTGCTCTCTAATTAAGGAATCACAAAAGGATTCAAGACTAGGCTCTTGATAGCTAACTGCAGTCAAGGATTCTTTCATGGAGTAGAATGTAGATACAAAAACAGAATATGCAAGTCCAAGTTTGGAAAGAATATGATAAATACATTGTTTGTCTTCTTTCTTAATCTTGCATTCTGCACATAAGAGTCTAAGAGTTTTATACTTAGATAAATAGTCTTGAATGCATGAAAAATCATTTGGATTCAAGGAAATAAACTCATTCTCAATTTGAAGACCCCGAATTTCACTGTGTTTACCAAACATAGATTCCAACTTTTCCCAAGCTTTATCAGGTTCATCAATTCCAGATATGTGGAATCGCAAATCAGTAGAGATTGACATCCCAATCAATCCACGAGCTTCATCACATATATTTTCCCATTTAATTTTTTTATCATCATCAGTGGGTTCTGTTTCTTTCCCTGAGGATATCCTAAAATGTCCCCTACTTCGTAGAACATCCTCCATACGAGATTTCCATGAGAAATAGTTATAACTTGTAAGTATAATATCACAAGGGGCAGCCATATTCTAAACTAATGGCTGAAAAAATAGAAACTAACTATCTGGTTGCAAGGAGCTCGAAAAAGTATGCGGTTTTAAAAAAAACGGCACTGAAAAGTGATTCTGGATGATGAAGTTATGCTTGATCAAAGAAAATGTTTAAGATGTCCCCAATAGTGACGTGGTAGATATTAACTTGACCAACTAAAAAAAGAACCCCCCTCTTCCCAAGATCAACCTTTCACAATCACTTTACAATAAAGTTGCTTAGAAGTGAATCACTTTTATAGAATAAGTGAGGTTCACTTTTACAATAATGTTACTTTTAAATAGTGTGGCAATAAATTAAAAGACTTAAGTGACTCATTTTTTATTTTATTTCATTTATGTGAGATGCACTTTTACAATAAAGTAACTTGAAAATATAAATTGCAAGCACTAAAAAGTAGCTTAATAAGACTTGAACTCAAGACCTATTAAGGAATAAAGCAACTTTGGACCAAGTGAGATAAGTTTAAAAGGTACGTAAAAGAATGGAAAGAGGAAGGGGGATTTTTTTTTTTTTACTCTTCTCACTCATTCTCTATGCTTGCCTTTTTTTTCTGCAAATCATAAAAAAAAATGGAAAACAAAACAAAAAAAACTTTTTCCCCACAATGGGTTTAGATCTTGGTTAGCTTACCCGGAAAGTGTACGTTTTCAAGTTTTCTTGTTGTTTTTTATTTGATGTGATCACACAAGGCACATGGCAAAGAGCATATGTAGCCGAGAAGACAAGAAAAAAACTTTCCCTTACTGTTTCTGATTTGCCGTGATCGCGCAAGGTGCACGGCAAAGAGCATATGCAGTCAGGGAAGGCAACAGTTCAAGACTAAAACAAAAAACATCTAATAATAAAACTGATAAGATATGAGAGATTTAAAAATAATAAATCCGTCACTGTAACATTATACCTTCAGATTTGTCGAAATGAGTGTTTCTGGAACAAACAGAAACAATTTTCGATGAAATGAAAACTATTTCCCAATGAAAACGGTGCTCCAGACGTAATGGAATAGCTTCCATAGGCCAAAAATGCATAGAAAATATAGAACTAGAAACCATTTCAAAGTTTTGATAACACCGGTTCCAGATCTAGATCAAAACCGAAAGCAGCTCTTCATAAAAGCTCTGATACCATGTTCGGGTACACAGAGTACTCTCAAAAGACTGAACACCTTGACTAACCACTTCACACAAAGAGATCACAGATCAACACACTGATGTTTGTCACATGGTTAAAACCCTTGAGAGGGAAACAGTCCATGGCCCCAGCCAAATAGCTACTTGGAGCAATTTATTATGCAAACAAAGAAAGTTACATGAGCTTCTCATAATCGATCAACTAGCCAAGGACCCTTTATGCTCTTTAAATAGAGATCATAGACCAATCGGGTGTTAAGCCACGGATCAATGGTAGGGATGATCTAAGAGAAGTTGAACTGTTAGATCACTCTATGTCTAGAACATATCGTGACTGTCGGATTAGAATATTTACAAATGCATACTAATGCATACTAAAGAAACACACTTTTACCTAACGGATATATTACACAAGTTTATCTTAACTAACTCCTAAGTGTTTAAATATCCTAATAGAATTAACTCAAGCGGTTGAAAACCCACTTCCCAAATGGTCTAGTTTACCTCTATCCATGTACCATTTTGAAAATATATCAACAATTTTGGATAAACACATGACCAAACATAGGTGAATTTTCCAAAAATTCATTCCGGGCATTTTTGCATGGTTGAACGAACCAAACATTTGAGGACTTGATGATATCCTTCCCACTATGCTTGACTGCTATAAATTCAACCTCAACATGCTGAAAGGTGGGAGGAGGGGAGAGAGGTATCTGAAGAATGGAATGATTTTCATTCTTCTTGTATTTGTATTCTTCTTCCAATGATTTGTTGACAAGGAAGAAGCAGGAATGCTGCTGCCAGAGGGAGGATATGTTTTTTGTATGACAGAGAACTGAATTTATTATTTATGTACTATGATTATCTTCATAGAAATTTCTTGTTTTTAAGAGATTGTATATCGTACAATCTACCTGAAGTGGCTTTTGATTATCAATTTGAAGCTTTGTAAATGTTTTTATCAAGCTAAGATGGTAATACAATTTCTTTTCTGCAATTATTTTCCATTTGTTCATGTGCATTTAATCAGATTTTTCTTTTTATGCACATATCAAATCATAATAAAATTTAATCAATTTTCTATATGTTTATAGTTTATGTGTTAACCTAGTTATGTTTAATCATTGCATAAATGATTCTATGTTCAAATAATTTTAGCAGAATGAAGATAATATTTCACTTCTCATGTTAAGATTAATGTGCTTATGACATCAATGTTTAAATGTTTTTTTTTAAATTATTGATGATCTAATTATTCATTTTCGAGCATTAAATCATTCTCTCCATTTTAAATTACTTTGCTCCCAGGATAGGCTATTAATTTAATTAACATTTAGATAGGTTAGTATTTTAATTCTAATATGTATTTTTGTAACTATAGAACTTTTTCTAATAGTTGTAGAATTATTAATTTTAGAATGCATTATTAACTTTAGATTGCTTTCAAATTACATTTAGGATTGTCAGGACCTGGAACTGTCCATTTTTCCACCACTTATTGACATACTTTTCATCCATTTTTCATCCATTTCTTACCATTATTCCTCATTTATCATTCCATTTTCCATTCATTTGTTGCAGCTGCGCATTGTACAGCCGCTACTTCCATTTGATATTTTAAGTGGTTAATAGTGACTATTTTCCTTTATCTTTGATGAATTAAAAGACTATTATGCATAATTTTACTAATGATGGTTTATGGAGTGATTTGCCACGTACAGGATGCTCACAGCCAGCTGTTACAGCCTTAACCAAAAACGCATGCCACATAAGAACACCTTTATTCGCGTCTTGATTTGCGGGCAGATGGAAATGAATCTCAAAAATATGAGACATGGGTTTTGTGCGTAACATCCTCATTTACCTGACTAGCGAGGAAATATCCAAAAAAAGCTACGGTTTGCGATATGCAGGTGGTTCTTCGAAGGGGTATTTTCCAGATTTGGTGTTGCGGCCGGTTCCAAAGTTGCCAGTAGTTACGGCCATGTTTCAGCTGTTACAGATCACAAGCTGGGGGTTCAGTTATTCATTTCCAGGAGATAATTTTATGTATAAATATGTAATCAATCTCATTAAGAAGGGATGATTATTAATTATTATTATTATTGATTATTGATGATAGATTGATTGATTAAGCATGATAGATTAGGCAGGATAGGAGATGGATGATAGGAGATAACACAATGTTGTGATGTAGGATTTGATCCAGATCTACTGTAATTCTTCCATTATGATAATACATGCTGGCTGTTTCTTAATTCTAGAGTTGTAGATTTCTATTGTGGAGATCCAGCTCTGCTCAGTGGAGGAAGGGCCCTCTTCCCTGAGCAGATGCTGGTAGTGTTAATTGTAAGTGTGTTATTATTTAGATCTGCTTATTATTTTGTTCATGCTTTCATTCATTAAGTTTATCATAGTTGTATGCTTTCATTCATCAGATCTGTCATAATCGTTGTGTTGATAATTCATTTGGTAGATCGTTGGCCAACATAACAATTCTTTAGATGTATGTAATCAGATCTTGTTTTATAGGAATAGATCTTGTTTGAAGTGTATTTGATTTACAGCTCGATTTTATGAATAGGCTAAGGATTGATTTACTTTCAAGCAGGTGTGATCTAGTTTACAAATAGTTTTGATTGCATACCAATAGGTAACAATGTTAGGTAGAAATTATACTCGCATATATTTTGCACGATAGCTTTGAAATAAAAGACTTTCTCGGGTTGACAATAAATCTTGTACACTCTGTATGTTGGTAATAATCTACTTGCATATTGGGTGCCCAACAAGGATTAGTTCCAAATCTAATTCAAAGTCTCCCTTTCGAGGATAAAAACTCATCGACTGAAAGAGTGCCAATGAAGGCCGAATATCAGTGGGTGTTAACCACACCAAATAGCTCGAGGATAGGGTAATACTTGTTGATGTATTTGTAAATTCAGAATGTATTCACTTGTATATCTTGTATTGTACCCCGATGTTCCTATTGGGAGAATCATTTGTATTTCATTGTACCCTGTTGCTCCTATTAGGAGATTCATTAATATAATAAAGTCATGTAAATTCATTGAGGTTAACCCTCCATTGTAAGTCGGGGAAATAGTCCCCACAATTGAGTTGAGGTTAATCCTCCTTATTGATCAGGGGGGAAAATTCCCCACAGTTTCAGGGCACTAGGGTTATTAGACTCTCCTAGAGAAGTCATCCCTTATAAGTAATTGTCAAGTCAGAAATTAGTATAATAGAGAGTGGACCTCTCTCTTTGTCACACACACTCACCCAGCTATAGCGCATAGGTGAGGGAGAAGAAGCTCGGTCAAGTGAGAGAGAGAATAGTTGTTGGAGATCATCTTTTTGTCTTTGGGTTTTACTGTTTCCATTAGTGCTCATTCTATCTCTGAGGAAGTTGTGGGGTTTTCTCCTTTATGGTTTCGCCGAGGAAAATATTTGTGTCTATTGTCTCTTATGATTGATTGATGTGAATGTTATTCTCTGAGATAAGATCCTAATATCATATTGTCTAATAGATAAAAATCTAGTATGGTATCAGATCTAACCTAAGAAGAAGACACTATGCAGCTGTAGAAGCTAGGGCTTCTTACTTTTTGGGTCTCTTTCCACAATCCATCAAAAATAGGAGGCTAGGATGACTCTCCATTGAAGGGTGCATCTTTCTATCGAAGCAAAATCTAATTTTGAGCACTTTCAGTTTTTAAGCTACAACTACATCAAAAAATTAGGGATTTTCACAAAAGTGGATTTTTTGAGTGATCCCAGCATAGGGTTACCCTACTCCTCAAAATCGAAGTTTAGAGATAAAAATCAAGGTTTTTGGTTGGATAGAACTCTGGAAAAGTCAAACCCTAATTTTCCACGGAACCAGAAAATCAGCACTGTAGAAGATCAGCTCCAAATCTGTTTTTCAGCTTCTCAAATTGGTAAGATATAAATATTTTGTATTTCCATTTTAGGTTCTTAGTTAATATGTCTCATCACACCAAGCTTGATGAAAAGATTGAGAGAGCTGATAACTTTCGAGCATGGAAGTATAGGATCTCACTAGTTCTTGAAGAAAATGAATTAGATTCCTACATCAGTGGAGAGGTTCCAGTTCTAGAGGGAGATGAGGCTAAGGCCTTACACAAGAAGAAATTGATCAAGGAAAAGAGGATCATTTCTGATTCAATTAAGGATCACCTCATACCACAAGTGTCCTCCCTAAAGACACCTAAAGAGATGTTTGAAGCCTTGACCAAGCTATTTGAAGGAAAGAACATAAATCAAAATATTACTTTGAGGAACCCGTTGAAGAATGTGAATATCCAGAATGTAGATACCATACAATCATACTTTACAAGGGTCTCCCAGATCAAAGAACAAATTGAAGCAGTGGATGAAGAAGTGGAGAATATAGAAATTGTGATGACCACCTTCAATGGTTTCCCTAGGTCATGGGACTCTTTCATTTAAGGGATTTGTGCTAGAATAAAGCTAGTCACCTTCAATAGACTATGGGAGGAATGCTCACAAGAAGAAGCTTGAATAGTATCCCAAGAAGAAAATATGATAAGTGAATATCAATTTCTCACAGTACACTCCAAGAAAATCGGGAGGGACTATCATCATCCCAAAGGTAAGCATTCTCACCAAAAAGATAACCCTAGAAAATATAACAGAGACATATCTAAATACAGATGCTTTACATGTGATGAAAGAGGACACTTTGCAAGATATTGTCCCAAGAATAAGAAGGGATCTCATAAGAAGAAGGATAAAAAAAAAGAAGACATCATGCTCACACTGCAGAGGATGGTGAACTTTCCATAAAGAGAATGAAACAAGAAAGTGATGAATCTTCAAGTGATGAAGAATATGTTATAATTTCTTCCCTCACGGGAATTGTCACACATGGAATCAATGATTGGCTTATAGACAGCGCTGATTCCAAGCACATGACAAGATTCAAGGAATTTTTTGTGAAACTATCTGAACATGAATCACCCCTTAAAGTAAAACTTGGGGATGACTACCAGTGTCCAATAAAAGGTAGTGGTGAATCCTCATATAAGTTAGACTTTGGAAAGTCTATGAAGATGAAGGAAGTCTTGTTTGTACCAGGACTAAAGAAAAATATCCTCTCCATATCTACATTAGATGAAAAAGGCATAAGGGTTGCATTTGTAGATGGCCAAGTCCTTATATGGCCAAAGGGAAAGACTATAGACCATGCATTAGTGATTGGAGAACAAGAGGGAGGCTTATACAAGATAAAGGGCCAACCAGAACAAGCCTTGGTCCATGAATCCATAGAGCCAAATGAACTTTGGCATAGAAGGCTTGCACATGTGCACTATAGGGCACTACCACTTGCAAGAAAAGACGTTGAAGGTATTCCAAAAATACAAGCAAAGCATGAAGGTGTTTGCAAAGTATGTGTGAAAGGAAAGAACAAAAAGAATACATTTCCAAGTAGCAAGAGCAACGAAAAAGGAATCTTGGAAATCATCCACTTCGATGTATGCAGTCCGATGTTATCCAATTCATTGAGTGGGTATGTATACTATGTTTCTTTCATTGATGATTTTTCTAGGAAGACATGGATATACTTTTTGAAAAACATCGGATGAAGTATTCAACAAGTTCAAATAATTCAAAGCCTTGATTGAGAACCACACAAAATAAAATCAAGACCTTTCTATCAGACAATGGCAAAAAATTCACATTAAATGAATTCAAAGAATTGTGCAGAGATTCAGGTATTAAGAGGGATTTGAACACTCCATATAATCCACAACAGAATGGGGTTGCAGGAACTTAAGAATAGAACGATCATGGAAGCTGCAAGGGAAATGCTTCATGATCAAGATATTTCCATGCATCTGTGGGAAGAATCTGCTAGGACAGCTCTATATGTATAGAACCATACTCCACATAGAGTAATTAAGAACAAGACACCTGAAGAAGTATTCTCTGGCAAGAAACCAGAAGTCAGACATCTCAGAATATTTGGATTTCCAGTGTACATATACATTCCAAAAGGAAAGAGGATGAAGTTAGATCCTTCAGGGAAGAAGGGTATATTTGTGGGATATAGTTAAAGCTCGAAGGATTACAAAATATAATTCCCAGGATTCAAGAGGATCAATATCAGCAGAGACATAAAATTTGATGAAGACTCAGCTTACATCAAATCCAGAAAGAGACCTGTTGAAGACCCTGTAGAAACAGAAGTACCCAGGATTCAAAATACAACTATGAACGATGCAACTTAAGAAGAAGATCAAGAAATAGAAGAACCCTAGGAACTTGTAGATCCACCCCAAGAGAAGAATCCTCACAAGAGGAAACATGCATGGGTACGAGAGGTTATCAAAGGTGCAAAAACATATGGGGCTCCAGAATAAATGCACAAATAGAAGAAAATAACTAGGTCCTACTTCGGATATGTAGCCCTATTATGTGACATCATTGATAAAGAACCTTCCAACTATGAAGAAGCAGCAGAGAAGAAAGAATGGAAGGATTCTATTATCGAGGAGTGCCAATCGATCATGAAGAATGATGTCTGGGATGTTGTCCCAAGACCAGAGGGGAAGTCTGCTGTGACTTCCAAGTGGATCTTCAAGATCAAGCATGCTGCAGATGGAATCATAGAGAAACATAAAGCAAGATTTGTTGCTCATGGCTTCTCCCAAAAAGAAGGAATAGATTATGAAGAAAAGTTTGCACCTGTATCCAGATACACTTCCATCAGATCAACACTTGCTCTAGATGCACTAATGAAATGGAAGATACACCATATGGATGTCAAGACTACTTTCTTGAATTGTGTAGTGGAAGAAGAAGTATATGTGGAGAATCCACTCAGTTTCGAGACACATCACAGGGAAACTCATGTGTTTAAATTGAAGAAAGACCTGTACAGTTTGAAACATGAACCCAGGACATGGTATGGAAAGATTAATAGCTCTCTAACTAGTGTGGGATTGACCAAGAGTAAAGAGGATTCCAACCTTTACTACAAGGTTGAGGAAGGGAACCCAGTGATACTCCTACTGTATGTATATTACCTATTTTCAATAGATGAGTATAGGTTGACTGTTGATATGAAGAGGAATCTTGTTGTTGAGTTTGAGATGAAGGACTTGGGTATGATGCACTACTTTCTAGGCATGGACGTGTGGCAAAAGACCAAAATAACTCAAGAGCTAATTCCAGAACCTCCCTCCATAAGCCTAATCGACATATGCAAGAATTCTATGTCGGAGACCTTGAAGGAAAATTTCGACCGCGACAGAGACCTCCAAGAATACATTGAAAAATTTCCTGAGTTACTCACATCGATACAAAAGATGTCCACCAAAGCCCCTTTGTTCGAAGTTGGCGGATCCAGATTACCCGCTCCCCAACCTGGCCAAGTACTCCAGAGGCCGAGGAATGTGGCAGTTATAAGTTCGACGTTTCAAATAAACCCTGACAAAGAAGTTGAAGCTGTCACAAGTTGGACTACATCTATCATTCCGAACGACCCTAAACCCAGCCCACAAGTAAATGAACTGACCGAAGATGAGGAAGGAGATGATATGGATGAAATAAATCGAGAAATCAAGGAACTATTATCCAACCTCTGAGAAAATTCACCCCCACAAATCCACGACCGCTCACCTGACCATATCTCCACTAACCCAATCACACCTGACCATTCACCAATGCCATCACCACCTCACCCCAGCCCAAAACATATACCCAAACCAACTGCACTAGAACCACCTCCACCGCAACCATTAGCACCAACCACATCCGCATATAGACCCTCTATATCCAACCAACCAGATGCACAACCAGCTACAGTAGTCATCCAACCGGCCCAACAAGAAATAGCATTGACCACTACTAGCCAGCAACCAGACAATCCAATTTTGACTCTTGCAGGTACACGGGTGCCAAATAAAGCAGAGCAGCAAAAGCACAAAAGAAAAAAATACAAAAAGAAGAAAGACCATTAAAGCCAGATGACAATGGTCCACATCAGTCAACTTGGCTCGACCACTCCATTCAATCCAACCAAAATGATGGATGGAGAACTAGGGAAACTCTTGGAATCACTGGTAATCGAAGCAAAAACAAGGAGCCAAAACAGACACAGGGAGCTCAACGATAACGAAAAAAGAACAAGTCGAGTTCCTTAACAAATGCAGAAACCTGGTGCAATCTGTGATACCAGGTCTGACATAGGTCGACACCGACAAGCCATTAGAAAAGGCTTATCAGCTATTTGAGAGCATGGTGTCGGTGCTACAAGCACAAAGGCAAGATACAAAAGAAGAGAAGAAAGAAGAAACAGCTCGACTGTTGACACAGCAACACATAGCTTTTACAGAAGCATACAAGGTACTGCAAGATCACATGGAGGAGTTGGTCATTACAGAAGAAGTACTGAGAGATTGGCCTGCTTATTATGGGCAAGTCTATCAGCAAATTCAAAAAACTTGACAAGAAATCCAAGCACTCGAGAAAAGAAAAATCACAAAGGAAGAACTCAAAAGCACAATTGAAAATCAAATAGTGCTCGAAACAGCCAAATTACAGAAGCACAAGCGACAAGCACACTAGTGGGTGCAGTAAGCCATTGCAAGTTTAGAAAAATTAGACACCATCTACCCGCAGATGAAACGAATTTTTGAGACAGCAGAGGAAAAGCACCACTTTATGGGTCCTGACATGGAGAAGATAGCAGAATTTTCCATTCAAGAAAATATGTCGATATTATCAAGTCTGACTACATTAACCATCGACATCCAAAAAACGATGCAAAATTTGGACGGCATTCCAACATCAGCTAGCAGTGACAGCTAAAGCAATTGTCAAAGTCTGTGTGCAAAAAATGCCAACCATTAGACTTCATAGCCCATGAAGATCAAACATAGAAATAACTACTGAGGGAAGGAAAAGACATTTTTGGTACCTCCATGTTTCTTCAAGACGAAGAAACGTTTTGTTTGTGGGTGAGATGTTGGAGGAGCAAGTCGGTAAGTCGACTTGAACAATCAGCCAACTAATGAGAGATTAGGTCGGCCACATAAGGTCGTGTCGGTTGACCAAACTAACAGGTAGTTATTTGTAACTATTTGTAATTCATATATATTAAGTTGTTGAGCTAGATGAGAACTCGATTCAGTTCTCTGTATTGTATGGACCCTTTCATTATAATATAATCTATTATTTCACTTACTTGTTCTTGTCTCTTGTATCTATTATGTATGTCTATTCTTAATGTGTATTATTGGTAACCCTATGTGATCTGTGAGATTACAACAAATATCCCTGGGGCAAGGGACATATGCAATAGATATCTTGAAGAGGTTCGGGATGATGGACTGCAAGGCCATGACCAAACCTATGGCATCGAACATGAAGTTATTGAGTAATGCTTCATCATATTCGGTTGATGCTACGATGTATATTTAGATGATTAGGTCCTTGATGTACCTGAAAAATATGAGACCATATATTTGCTTTGCTGTGAACACATTGAGCCAGTTCCTGACAAATCCTAGACATGTTCACCTGATTGCTGCAAAGCATATTTTGAGGTAACTAAACGGTATAGTTGATTATGGGCTCAAGTATGAGGAAAATTAGAAGATTAACTTGGAAGGTTATGTTTATTCATATTGGGAATCCAATTCCATTTATAGGAAGAGCACTTCAGGGTGCTGCTTCAGTATGGGATCAAGTGTGATCTCTTGGTTTAGTAGGAAGTAGTCCTGCGTGGCACTGAGTACAGCCAAAGTAGAGTATGTCACAGCTTGTTCAACTAGTTGTGAGGTAGTGTGGCTGAGGAAGCTACTATCTGATTTTTTTCATCTCTAGTTGGATGCTACTTGTATATATTGTGACAACCAGAGTTCTGTGAAGTTGTCAAAGAACCCAGTGTTCCATGACAAGTCGAAGCATATCGAGATCAAATATCACTATATTAGGCATATGGTACAGAGAAGAGCAGTGAAGCTCCACTATGTTGCGACGGATGAGTAGATAGACAATGTGTTGACAAAGCCATTGGCTAGAGTGAAGTTTTAGTATTTCAGGGAGAAGCTTGATGTCGTCCATATCGAGGTTTCTTCCAAGGGGAAGTGACGAGTCTGTGTGCCTTTCTCACATGGTGGTAGGATTGGTTCCTTCCATGGTCAGATGTAAGTGTAGATCCTTTTTGACATGGTGGTAGGTTGGGCCTCCCATGGTTAGATATAAGTGTTGATACTTTCTGACATGGTGGCAGGATGGGTCTCCCATGGTTAGATATAAGTGTTGGACGAGCCTTTCTCACATGGTGGCAGGATGGGCCTCCCATGGTTAGATGTAAGTGCAGATCCTTTTTGACATGGTGGCAGGTTGGGCCTCCCATGGTCAGATGTAAGTGCAGATCCTTTCTAACATGGTGGTAGGCTGGGCCTCCCATGGTGAGATTTAAGTGTTGAACCTTTCTGACATGGCGGCAAGTCAATCCTCCCATTGTTGGATGTAAGTGCAGAGCCTTTTTGACATGGTGGCAGGATGGGCCTCCCATGGCCATATGTGAGTGCTAGGCCTTTTAAACATGGTGGTAGGCTGGGCCTCCCATGGTCAGATATAAGTGTTGGACGAGCCTTTCTGACATGGTGGTAGGCTAGGCCTCCCATGGCCAGATGTGATTGTTGGGCCTTTTTGACATTGTGTTAGGCTAGGCCTCCCATGGTTAGATGTGAGTGCTGGGCATGCCACTCTGACATGGAAGCTGGATGTGTTCCTCACATGGTCAAATACAAGTGCCAGGTAGGCCTTTCCGACATGGTGGTAGGATGGGCCTCCCATGGTTAGATATAAGCACTTAAGAAGATGAATACCTACGTGGAGGCAAGGCCTACAACCAACATGAAAAAGGGTTGGCTCTATAGAACTTCCTATGATGTGTAGAATTGAGATATAGCACCATTTGATATGAGATAGCGGGAGCAGTGATGATGATGATCCAGCTTTGATTATGATCCAATGATGAAAACTTGTGTTGATGAATTGTGTCAAGAGAATACATTCCTAGTTAAAAGGGAGTGTTGATGTATTTGTAGCTTCGGATTGTATTCACTTGTATATCTTATATTGTACCTCGATTTCCTATCGGGAGAATCATTTGTATTTCATTGTACCCCAATGTTCCTATCGGGAGAGTCATTAATATAATAAATTCATGTAAATTCATTGAGGTTAACCCTCCATTGTAAGTCTAGGAAATAGTCCCCACAATTGAGTTGAGGTTAACCGTCTTGTTGATCAGGGGGAGCAAAGTCCCCACAGTTTCGGGGCACTAGGGTTATTAGACTCTCCTAGAGAAGTCGGCCTTGGTAAGTAATTGTCTAGTCTAAAATTAGTATAAATAGAGAGTGAGAGTCTCTATTTGTCACATACACTCACCCAACTATAGTGCATAGGTGAGAGAGAAGAATCTTGATCAAGTGAGAAAGAGAACAGCTATTGGAGATCATATTTTTGTGTCTGAGTTTTACTGCTACCATTGGTTCTCATTCTATCTATGAGGAAGTTGCAGGGTTTTCTCCTTTATGGTTTCCCCAAGGAATTTTTTTTGTATATTGTCTCTTGTGATTAATTGTTGTGCATTTTATTCTCTCAGATAAGATCCTAAGATCATATTGTCTAATATATAAAAATATAACAATACTTGCGTAGGATTATTTGAAGCCTTTGACTAGGTTTTCATCCCCTGTTGTTTTCCTTGGACACCATTCCAACACTTGCACAACCAAGGCATCAACACACTCATAGCATCTTCCTCGCATTCATTAGGTTTCTTTCCATCCTCACACATGTCGGTTCTCATGGCTCAGCCAAACCAACTTTACCGAATTGCACTATCTGGAATGCTTCCCTGTGAAGGTGATGATAATTATGCAAAATTTGTTAATAAACAAAATTGTTAGCTACATAATAAAATAAGAAGTAAAAACCATTTATCAACAGCTCTGTTAACTATTCAACTTGGCCCATCAAGGCCCAATGCTGCAACCCACAGCTCAGATACCACTCTATCACGTACCCATACCCTGATTATCATGCGGAATTGAAAATTTCCTATGGAAACTTTGTCATTCTTTGAAACACGGGGCATGGTCATGAAACAGTGTCACGTTCCCTCCCATCCACCATTGATCAATTCAGAGATCTACAAAGAAATATCTGCGAGGATATTGAACGAAGGGGAAAAAATATTGACGAAAATCAACGGTGACCATTTGTTCTGCATCTAGAGGCAGATCAACAACTGTCAATCAACGGTGCGAAAAGATTGAGTTTGTGGAATCAGGGAAATATGGAAATTGCGATCTCGCATTTTTCATCCCACATCCTGCATGCTGAATAGATCATTGTGAAGAGAGAATTTCTGAAAATAGAGATCTGCGAAGCCGCATCCCGCAAGTTGTGGAAAGGAGAGTTGCAGAAGGAAATATGCAGGGAACATAATTTACAAAAGAACGTTTCTACATCCCACAACTTGTGGAAAGGAAATCAACCTATTAACAAAGTCTTGGACCCATTTGATCATTCAGGCCATCACCGATCCAAAAATCTAAACCCCGTAACGTAACATAGAATGCATTGAACATAAAAAAATTCATAGGATTTGTAAAACATGCAATATATATTGGAAGTAAATACATTCATCAAATCATTGAACATGTTCAAGACAATTCATTAAACAAGATATAGTTGCAAATATTACACACAAGAAATACTTATCTTGAAATAAGATTGTCCCACAACCAGCTATGTCACTGCAACGTTGCACCCAACCATAGGCTAGTGCACTCATCAATATCTCAGCAACAATGCCACCCTCGAGCTGGGAATGATTCCCACAATGAATAAGGAACACTAGCAAGCTCATACATAGCCAAGGATACAACAAAATGCAGCTAAGCCAACATATTTGTGTTTATCAGGCTACAAACAAACAAGCCAATATAAGGCTGGGTTTATCAGACTATAGTCATTCAAGCAAACTTTCACATTAAGGACTAGCCAAGCCAACTAACAAATGGGTTTATTAGGCTACCAAGGAGCTGAAAGATGGAACTGCTAAGCTAGTGAGCTCAACCATTGAGCTATGGAAACCTGCACTAGATCAGGCTTGGCTCCTAAAACATCTACACATCCAACACAAGGAAGCATACCCATCTATCCTACCTAGTCCCTCAGGCTATGCCTTCCATTATGGTGCTGTTCAGGGTGTGCAAAGAAGAAAACAAGACCCTCTAGATCTATTTTTGAGGTTCCTTCCTACACTAGGTTTATCAAACTAGTTCAAAACCAATTCCACTCCAAACCAGTTCGAACCAAGGAAAAATATGCACAAACATCAAACCACAATGTCAACATAGCCAAACAGGCTTTTACTCCCTCTTTGACAGAGGAGACCATTTATCAACAACACTGAGGAAACCACAGATGGCCGCTCTTTCTCACAAAATTGAGTGATCTCCACTTCTCATTCGTTCAGCAAACAAAGGAGGCCCTGAACATTTGTGCGACTGAGGATGGTAACAACAGGCGAACAACCCAGAACAAAATGCAGTTCTTCAAGCAGGACGAACACATAGTGCGCATGAACATAATGGGAAAAAAATGATCAGAATGGACCAAAACATTTTTGGTGAAATATAGATGATGGACGAGGCATTCATAATGAGGAAAAGAAAACTGAAAACATGAAGGATGGATGATCAAAAATGTCCCACCCCTCTCCCAAAATGTGAGGGAAGATGAAAACGTGAATGCATGAGGGAATGGGCATACGCTTTTTGGTGTTTTATTTTGACATGTGACTTTTCCCCAATGGCTCAAGGCTAAACATTCCCCCCTCATCCTTAGGAAATCATGCCCTCGTCTCATTGCTTGTTGCATTGACAGAGCTGGTTGTGGGTTTTTAATCAAATTGCATATTTATATGATGTCCAAAATTATAATGTGTTTGCTAGCACAAAATACCATCAGCATCAATTTTAATCTCCAAAACATAGAATGCTAAATCAATGGCGAGTTTTTTTCCTTTAGCTCCACACCATGATTAATTACAATATTTTCATCATATATATTTAATGCAAATGGGGTCAAAATAGGGGTGTTACAAAGCATATTGTGTAATGTCTACATCATTAAAAAATTAAGCGAAGGTGATCTGGATGATTGATCCTCTTGCAAGAATGATCAGGAAGGTCATCAAGGTATGACTCAACAATGTTTTTAATATTATGGAAGGAAAAAATCATTACCCGCTGAAAACTAGCCCCTGCATTTTTCAAACCAAAGGGCATTTTCTTGTATACAAAGGTACCCCATGGACAAATAAAATCCATTTTTTGTTGGTCTTCATGCTTGATTTGGATTTGATTGTATCCGGAAAAAACATCCATAAACGAAAAAATTTCACTCCCCACAAAAACATCAATGATTTGATCTATAAAGGGTGTAGGGTAATTATCCTTGGGACATGCCTTGTTCAAGTCACGAAAGTTTGTGCATACACATATTTTCCCTTGTTTCTTATCAACCAGAATGGGATTGGATACCCATTCCGTCAGAGCAATCGGGTAGATAAACCCTGCCTTCAGCAATTTTTCCACTTCATCCTTAACGGCTGCCACTTTCTGTGGATTGATAGGTCTAAGCTTTTGTCGAATCAGTTTAGCGTTAGGATAGGTTCGGATTTCATGTTCAACAATCGATGGATCAATTCCTGGCATCTCCTCATATGAATAGGACAACACGTTGTGAAACTCCTTAAATAACGAAGTATATATAGCAATCTCCTCCGGAGAGCAGTTTGCACCGATATGCATGTTTTTTATGACGTCAGGGTTTACAAAGATGTTGATAGGAATGGTAACATAAATATTTTCCATATTCCCCTGAGCAAATATTCCATCCTTAGGAAAAGGATTAATTGGTACATCAACATCTTCTGCTAGTCTCACATGGAACTCCTGGTTTTTAATTCTACTCAAATCTAGAAGGAAATAGGACCTACAGTGAAGATCTCCGTAGATCTTATCTCGCCCACTCATGGCTTCTAAAATGGCTTCATCCGAGGGTAAAACCATGTCCAAGGAGTCATACTAATGTAAATATTTATCTTCCCAGGTAGTCAGGTTAGCACTTCTTCTGACTCCTCTTAGACTGTAGAAGGAGTCAAGATACGATTAGCAGTGGTGTCTACAATAGCTTGATAAGCCACTTCCACTACAGATAAGGGAAACTGAGGTTTGTGATATGTAGGAAGGACCCAAGGTTCAGTTCTATTGATAACCATTGTGATGTACTTACCCAAACTCATAGAACTAGATAATTTATTGGGGCTAGGATATCAAATGTGCCCATTAACAATGAATACATTCCATCCCACAAGATCTCCATAGCCGGTTGTTGCAACTGCAACTTTTTTTTCCCAAATTTTTGAAAAATTTTGGACCCTCCTTTTGATTTTATCTTACCTAGATTTCTTTGGTTTCCTAAACTCTGGTTCTTTCTCTCTACTACAAATTTGGGTTGTTTGAGTTGAATTGACAACTATTTTCATGTTTTTTCAGAAACTGCTTTTTGTCTGCCAATGATTTTGACTATGGAGTTTAAAGTTTGATTTGAAAATGAGGTCCTTTTGATCTGAATGATTTCCTTCATCGTTGTTGGACGTTTGTTGAATATTAAGTCGTGGCATTAGTTCTCTATGTTGTTGATGGATAGTTTTACTTTCGCTGGTTTTATTGAACTTTTGCTTTGCGATGATTTTTTGTTTTGTTTTTACTATCGAAAGTCAATTGAACAATGAATCAGGGTCATAGTTCTCTACGCATCCATCGCTGCAGAAGCTAACTAATGACGTCTCGATGGAAAGTCATGTTTTTCGTCGATGGGATTTTATCTCCTTTGTTTGTTTTTCAAAAAACTTTTACTTTTTGACTTTCAGCGTTTTTGTTTTATCAGTGGTCGAAGTTTTAGTCTTTAACGACGCAGCCATTTCGGAGTCCTTTTTGTTTGTCTCACTAACACTGCAGAGTATTTTGCGTCTCGAGGTTCCAATGAGTTAGTCATATAGTTTCTCCGATCAACGATTATTTTCTATTGTCGCGGAAGCCATAGTCAGTCCATCTCTCACCGTTGCGGCTGCGTAGTACACTATCGCGCCGATGCATTAGTACTTCCTCTCGCCAATGATAACCTTTAGTCCTTAGTTCTATCGATCACCAATTTTTTCTATTGCTGCGGAACCCTTAGTCCATGTGACTCCCATCGTTGCAGCTCCTTAGTGAACTAACCTGTTGATTCATTAGTGGTTCTGATCTCCAACGCTTAACTATCGACGATTTTTAGTCGTTGGCATTGCCGACACTGCACAGATGTTAAAGATTATAGCCCCGAAACTTATTGTTAAAGGTCTCTCATGCCTATTGACTTAATAGTCTCACGGGACCCATAGTCTGTTCACTGTCCGCTGTTGTGGCTATGAATAGGAATATTCTTTCATAGTATTTAGTTCTTCTGATCACCGATGGTTTTCATTTGATCATGGAAGCCATAGTTTGTATGTCTTCCACTATTGCAGCTCCTTAGCAAACTAATTGTCCGATGCTATAGTAGTTTCGACTGCCGATAGGGTTTTTCCCGTCGTTTTTGTGAGCTTTTACCATATTTCATGGGCAACAGAGGTTTTCTGTTTTTGGTCAAGTTAGGGATTTCGCGATGAGAACGTAGTACATGGCCTCACATTCGATGATTAGTTTTATTAATAGTGTGTCTGTGTTTTATTGAAAAAATTAGATGATCTTGAATGTAGTCTGGATTAATGATGAGTTTTTTGTTTTAACTACAGATGGATTTAGAGGATTTTTTAGACCCAGCTTGGGGATTGCTGTTGCAAAGAAGGTATGTCTAGAAGATAAAGCAGAAGAAAGGAGGTAACAATGAAGAAGCAGAGATAAATAAAGTGAAGAAGAAAGTGAGGGTCGAAGTTCTCAATAGATCAATAGCAGCAGAGGCCCAGGCTCGGGAAAAGTTCACTAGTTACCAAGTTGGTCCCTTTTTATAAAGTGCTCTTAAATCTTAATCTGAAATGTAACGTATTGTATAAATCATGAGCACTCACTAAAAGACAAAATCGTGGGATTAAACGGTTGGGGGAGCCCAAAGGTCACTAGGGGGGCATCCCAAAAGTTTGTTGTTTTGTATAAATATAGGAGAGTTAGATGTCGATTAGGACTTTTTCCCAGATAGATTTGTGAGAGTATGTTGTAAGAAGAATTATTTCCTTTTGCAATAAAGAATTACAAGTTTCTATTGGAGAAAGCTTGGTGGAAGATTTCAAATGTTGTGCTATGGATTTGTTGAATGTGAACTATTTCGTTTTCAGCTTTGTGTCCATTAATTGCGAGATCTTTCTAACTCTTTGAACTTATGTTCTTGTTATGAATGCACTCTAGTTTATTCTATGAAATTTCCACTATGAGTAATGAAGGCTTTTCATAAACAATAAGCTATCTTGTTGTTCATTTATCTNTGTGATTTTTCTTAATGCATGCACAGAAATACATTACTCATTGATAAATGATGATCTTTCTCCCTAGGGATAGGTTAGATAGTTAGTTTTATTTTCTTGTTGTGTGTGATTTAGATCCAAGAGAGTATGAGAGGTAAGAACCCATGCATCACATTGTGACTGCTCCTCGTATTCTCTATCAATCTGCATTCTTATATAGGCGATTGCATATCATATTTAAATTCAAAAAACTAAAAATATACACGGTGGACGGGGCCGTAACCGGTAAAACCTTGTATTTTGTTACTTGACCTACGGTAGTCGGACCGTAAACCGGATGGATTCCCCATACCAAATAGTAATGGGCTAGTTGGGAACTTTTACTGGGGAGAATCTCTAGCTATTGTTACCTGTGATTTTTCAGGCCTCAACAGTTTTTGGCACTAGAAGGAGGGCAGCCAGTGCATGGATGGTTGAGGAAACCCATTTTCTCGAGATTATTCCACCAGTAATAGTTCTAAGAGCAGTTTGTTTCCCAATCAAACTCCAGAAGAAATGGGTAAAGAGCATTTGTATTCTATCAATAACGAAGTAGTCAATGATCTGAGAAGATTTACTAGGGCATATGCGAAGAATATTGGATGATTACCAATTATTCCTGTCTTGCCCAGAAGAGAATATCGAAAGAAAGACCGCCCTATATTGGAAGACATGGTATTGGTTGAATATTTTGAAGAACTGGTAGAAACATCCTTACAGGAAGTTGTTCAGCCTCTGAATCAGTTGGACCCAGATACACCTTACTGTTCACCTGTTCATTCACCACCTCATTCTCTACCCAGAATCATGGCTAATGTAAACACAAATAAGCCACCCAACCTACTAAATCCACCACCTGCTTGGAGGGCTAGATCACCATTAAACCTAACACCTCCTTTGCATGACTTACCTCAGGATTTTGAGAAAATGTTGCCTAAGTTTAACCCAAGTGAAAAGATTTTGGTAGATGATCATTTGCAAAGATTTTACTTGGCTATAGAAGGACTACGGGAAGGAGAACATGAAGATGTAGTCTATATATTGTTTCCACATACCCTGAATGGAGTAGCAGCCTCATGGTATTTTTCTCTGCCTACAAACTCAATCACAGACTGGGACATGTTTGAAAGAATATTCAGAAGTAAATATGCAGTCCAAAAAACTCATGCACCTCTAATGAAAGGGTTATGTGCTTTAAAGAAAGAAAGAAAAGAAAAAGTGCATAGTTTCACTCAAAGGTTTGTTGCTTATATAAAGAATTTTTCTACAACTGATAAGCCATCTAATAAATTTCTGATTGAATATTATACTTCAGCTCTAGGGCCTAAATTGGCCATGTTTTCCAAGATGTCAGTCAAGCCTACATTGTCAGAAACTTATGAAGAAGCTGAGAGGGTAGAGGTTGAGAAGGAGAGCATAGAAGATTATCTTGAGCAGTCGGGAGAAAAGACGTTTGGGAAGAAGGCCTTATTATTGACTAAGCCTAAAGAGGAGCAATCACATGACTTTGAAGGAATGTTGAAAATGATGTAGAAGCTATCTAACAGAGTGATAGATTTGGAAAAATAAAAGGAGGCTCATAAAGCATACAAGCCTTACTATAAAAGGAGAGAAAACAATATATCTAAACCTCCTCCACACAGTCCTGCATCAATGAATTTAACTAAGGTAGGGATGGATAATTTTTTCACTTTTCATCAGCAGCCTCATTCTGAAAAAAATTGCCCTCAATGGATCAATTCGATGACATTAGTAATGAATTAGCTATTGGACTCTAAACTAATAGTAGCTGATGATGAGGAAGAAAAGAATAGTCAACCCACAGAAAAACAAGAAGAGGATGCTCTGGTTTTATGAGACTGTGTCTCACTTTTTGATACATAAGAGGAAGGTTCATTGAAACAAGAAGAAACATTAGAAACAAATGTGACAATAAGAAGTCAAGGTTTGTTAAATAAAGACAATTCTATACATCAGAAGATTAAGAAATTTTAGGAGAATATGAAGCAAATACAGAAGAACAACACAAATGATAAAATACCTGAATTTACCATTACCAGTCAAGATCCGAAACAAGTCAACATGCTTGTTAAGCCTATTGAAGAAAAATTTGATAATGTCAAGGAAAATATCAAAGCAACTGAGATGGGGTACGATATTGTGGAGGACATTAAAAGGGCTAAGGCAAATATTTCGTCATTTGAAATGTGTGATGTACCTCAACAGAAAGAAAAATTGTTAAAAGCACTTAAAGTACTAGAGGAATAGCTTCCCACTAACAACCAACCTATAGAAGAAATTGTCGAAGCAAGTGTGGGAGGTAAGGCTAGGTTTAAAACCCCACCATTCCTCCTAACTTTTGAGATTTTAAACCATATTGTGCACAATTGTTTAGTATACTCATAGTCAGAAGTCAATGTTATGCCACTTTCAGTCTACAAGAAGATAAATGGACAACCTAAACCATATACCTAGAAGGTTATTCAGTTAGACAGAACAACTGTGAAGGTAATTGGGGAAATGGAGGATGTGCTGAGTTCGATTATCTTCAAATGAAAAGGTATGTTAGTTCATCGATATTGTAGTAGCAGACATACTTGAGGCTTATGGACATGTTTTGAGTTGGGATTGGTTAGCAAAGCTAAATGGATATTTTGCATCAGATTGGTCACTTCTATGGTTGCCTTATAAGGGAAGTCCAAATAAAATAAAAGTATTAAGAGAGCCCCACATGAAGCACAATGTTACTCAGTTGGAGGGTAAGAATGAACCAGTGAATTATGTATTGGGAAACTACTTCATTGAACTAGAACTGGGAAACTACCAAGAGGAAGAAGCTAGCAGTACACCAGACACCCAGCCCAATCTCCTTCGATTTTCATGGGCTGATGAGATTGACTGTAAAATAGTAGATTTAGTTTCAGACGTAGTTTTTATTTCAAATTTCTTAGAACTAGATAATGGGTAGGCCTTTTTTAATTTTCAATCAAGCCTAGCCCCTCAACTTACAAGTTGCCAGATTTATAAGGGTGGGCAGAGAACTGACCAGTTAGTGGTTTAGTTCTCAAACTTTATTTTTCTTGTTTTTATTTCTTGATTGTCTTGTGCATAAATAAATTGAGTTGGTTGTCTATTTTTTATTTATTTTATTTCTGTTTGTCTTTAGTTAGATTTTGATTGATTTCAATAAAAGAAGCAAGCTTTTGGTTGCATGGAGAGCATCAGAATTCTAGATAAACTAAAATCCTTGATTATAAGACTGTGTACTATTGATTTATCTGAAAGATTTTTTTTTAATTTAGCAGATTCCTAAATGGCTATGAACACATTGAAGTCCTACTTAATCCTTGAAAATAACTCAGGATCAAAAGATCTGGAATACTATTTCGAGGCTCCATCCATCTCACATTTAAAAATGTCTTAGGGGGTGACAGCAAAAGACCCATGGAAAGGAAGCAAGGTAAACAGTATATTATATATAAAGGATCCCATTCCAAGAATTGAAAGCCAAAAGGAAAATAAGAGTCAAAAATCTCCTAAGAAAGCAATATGTATCAAAACGAAGTACTGAACCATATGAGTACAAATTTTCCAAAGTTCTACTCCGTCCATAAGCTGAAAATTAAATACATCTCTCACACAAAAGGACACTATGGATAGAGGATCCTGAATAAAAGTTCAGAAAGAAAGGCATGTAGGAGGACTCAAAAATTTGTTGGGGCTCCGACCTTAAAGGTCCTTAGTTTTGGAAACTCCACGGTTTTGGTGTGAAGCTTGTAAGCGGAGTTGTGGCACAAAATAGTCTTAGGGGTGTCGGGGTTGGGTCAAAGCCCCTCTTTTCATAAATAACCCATGGTTTAAACTCATGGTTTTTAAGCCCATGGTTTAAGCTTATGGTATTGTAATAGTGCACTTGTATAAATAGGAACTTATGTAAAGGAGTCAGGTTAGGCCTTTTGATACTTTGATGTATGATGAATTGATGCAAAGGAAGACCTGTTTTAGGGTTTAAGGATAAGTCCTAGCTAAGTGCGTGGACGACCTCTGCAGCTGAGTGCGCAGAGGGTTTGTAAGAAAGGTGCTGCAACTGAGTGCGCAACTTAGGGTTGCTGAGAAGATCTGCAGCTGAGTGCACAGATCAGAACTGTGTGTTTGTAAAGAGTTGAATATAAGCACAGTTCTATGGACGTAGCCCCTACACTGGGGTGAACCACGTATATCTTGTGTTGTGGTGGTTCTTGATGTTTTGTTTCTGTTTTATGCATTTGATAAGTAGATAAGTGATAAGATAAGATAACTGTTAGATAGTAACTTTGCTATGAATTCCCAGTTAAGGGTTAAGCAAGCAACTGTATGTTTATCTAACTGCAAAGCTAATTAAGTAACTCTTAAAGATCTATATTGCATATTTATTCTTTGTTAAGGCTAAAGGTACAGTATTATCCCTCTTCTGCTTGTAGAAACCTGATTCTGCGGCACCCCATAGCTATTTCGGGTGAGACTGCAACCTGTTCTCAGGTTGTTGCTGAAAGGGCCAACACTGTGGGTTGTTTTTTGGTGCGAAGATAAAAGGTATAAAACCCAGGTCTTCCCATAGCCCAACAGATTGGTTCCATTGCCGATTGAACAATATCTGCTCAAGAGGGATTTACGTCGTACCTAGAGGGATATATTTTGGAGGCCCTCAGTAAAAGAAATCGATGATTGGATCGAAGAGACCTATCTGAAATTTACTGAACAAGAAAATAAGGATCCTCGTCGTAGCTCAGACGACTTCTTGCAAAGGTACGTTTTTGCTGATATTTATGAAATTTTCTTTGGTAGTATCCACATAGAATTGCACCAGTGGTTATCCAGGTTGGCAGAAAGAAAGACAAACTTCAAAGAAGATCAGTCTTCTGCATGGACCACCAAAAGAATTAATATATTGAAAAGGGTGAACAACGCGGTATCAAGAGCTGTTGATTTCTGGACAACGTGAACCCTTGAAGCATTTGTGATGAAGTTCACCATTGAAACACACACTTCTTTCAGCGAAGATGAACGACAGTTTTTCAAAGGACCAAGAGTTAAGTACTTGAATTCATTCAGTTTGAGAATTAAAATGCTTTTGGCTAAAAAAGGCATATTGCTTATTGAATCAGATTGCTAGATTTGTTGTTACTAACCTATGTTTGGAATTGAAAGTGACTTCAACAAGCAAAGTGGTTTTCTTCGAAGCGGCAAAAGATACAAGAGAAATATTGGATCCTATACCCTAGGCTAGAATACCGATTATACCCCACTAAGTCCAGACAACTCTGACTCTGAAGAAACCCCTTCTGTTAGAAACCCTCCTGTAACTCCATAGAGAAGACCTGTTACCCCTGAGAACCCATCACAGTCTAAAAGTAAACCTAACCCTAGTAGTCCTATCGTAGGTCAGTCTACTTCAGTAGGTTCCCCTCATCCTGTTGTCATCCCCCCTCCTCCCCCTCCTCGATCCACTATGGCCCATGTGAATGACGATATCAAACTCCCAGTCTTTAAAGGAACTGGATCAGAGGATTCAGAGCTGTTTTGGTTCTTATGCGAAGCTGTGTGGACTGCTAAGAGTATTACGGATGAAAATACAAGACGAACATAGCTAATCACCTCTTTCAGAGATCGGGATTTGACCTAGTTTATGAAGTTTTCTAGTACTCAGAACTATATCTTGAATGATATTAAAAACACCATGATAAAGGAATTCAAGAAACCTAAATCAGAGTCGCAGTGTATAAATAAACTAAAGGAAATTCAGTAGAGGAGAGGTGAGTCAGTGTGGGACTTTGATCAGAGGTTCAAGGTTCTGTTGGATCAAGTCAGTTTCACTATTGGACCAGAACAACATAAATAGTGGTTCATTGCAGCCTTATTACCTCATATCAGGACCCCACTTGTGCAACAGAAGGTTTCTGATTAGCAAGATGCATTGGAAATTTCCATGAAGCTTGAAATCGCCCCTGTCGGAGATAATTCTGGCATAGCCCAGATACAGGCGTAGCTGTCAGAAATGGCCTTGGAACTGCACGACATGAAAAAAGGGAAATCCATTCACGAAGAGGTTTGGTGTACCCGATGCAATACAGAAGGTCATGACAAAGAACAGTGCCCTGCACTAAGAAACTACCTGAGTATTGGTGCACCAAACCCATTTAACCTGGTTGTCCTATATTGTGAGATCTGTAGAACAGTTAGCCAGCATCGACCTGAATATTGCTATATGCTGCAAAGATATGTTCAAGTACCTAAGAATCCCTATTGTAAGTTTTGTAAGTCAGTGGGACACAATGAAGATGAATGTCGTAGCTTTGACCTCATGAGAGAGCGAACCTATGATGCTTATAGGGTACAAAACGATGCACAAGGCAATAATGGATATGGCTACCATGGTGGTAACCCAGGTCGAGGTAATTTCAGAGGTCATGGTGGTATGCCTAGAAGAGGCCAAGTTATTTGCTACAACTGTAATCAGGCAGGCCATCTAGCTAGAGACTGTCAGAACCCAACTACGACATGTCCATATTGCAGAGCAGTCGATCATGTGATAGCCAAGATACAAGAAAGGAACAGTGCTCCTACTCAGAATATTCAAATGATTGCTGTAGAGAAAAGATATGTCCCAGCTATTAATGTTGTTACAAGGAGTGGAGCTATGATGCAAGTACAGAATACAGAGAAACAATCTGTCGAGGCTTGGGTCCGCAAGACCCAGAGAAGATTCCAGCCTTTGATGTTGGTAGAGAAAAAGAAACATTTATGGAAGCTAAAAGGGACTTTGCTGATTCAGGAACCTCAGTAGCAAATACGCAATAGCATCAACAGTAGTCGCACTCCCAAGAAGCTTCGTCGGATCGAGTAAGTACACTAACATCATTCCTACAAAGTTGTATGAAGCTGTTAAGAAACAAGAATGCTTTGAATGAGTTACAAAAAGTTCTTCAGTCTTGCGAATCCCAACGAAGCTCTGATAAAGGAAAAAATGTTAATAGAGTTAGAAGGACTGGAAGAGAAATGAGGTTGCATGCTCAGATAGGAGAGTATGATATGACTGATATCATTTTAGACCTGGGATCAGAAGTGAATGTCCTAACTAGGAAGACATGGGAACAAATGGGAAAACCTAAGCTTGAGTGGTCCCCTATACAGTTGAGATTATCTAATCAGCAGAATATTGTACCCTTGGGGAGATTCCTGAGTGTACCAGTAGATATTGATGGAGTTAGCACCCTAGCAAATTTTGAAGTCATTGAGATAATTGATGATAGTAACCCCTATCTAGCCTTGCTAGGAATTGAATGGGAAATAGACAATGATGCAGTAATCAACCTTAAGAAGAGACATATTACTAAGGAAAAGGCCTGAGAGTCATAGTACCATTGGACCCTTCTCAAGGAGAAAGGTATACAGATCCAGTCAGAGATGAAGATCAAGATATTTTAGATCATCTTTACAACATCATAGCCAAAGAAGAAGACTATGTTAACCCTACTACTGAACGTATAATGGAGTGACAGTGTGACATTTCTTGCATGACTGATTCAGATGACGGCCTAGAGAACTGGCAGAATAGACTGTATGAGCTACATGGACATCGATGTGCAAGAATCACCAAGTATCTCAGATGGCTTAGCTCACAGACAAGAGCCTTACCTATTTTTGATGGCTTGACAGACCCAGCAGATTTTATTGTGCAATTTTCAGAGCAGGTACCAGATTCACAGAAAAGGGAGACTCTAGATTCAGTATTCAGAGCCATAGCTGCCAGATGGTGGAATGGTCATAAGAATTTTATTCATAGTTGGGAAGCTTGTCAAATTTTTCTCCGCCTGAGATTCACAGATCAACCTCAGGAGGTGCGCAACAGATTTGATGGTAAGACTAGCCCTCATGAACACTTGGAGCAATGTTATGAAGCATGGAAGCATGTACATTCTGAAGAATGGGTACATAGGTTTATACAAACTCTTGAACCTGTAGCAAAGAATTGGTATGCAAAGGTGGAGCTTCGCCATAGTACTGTAAGTTGGGATAGTCTTGTTGATAGTTTTGTGCTTACCTTTTCTATTAATGAGGTTTGCCCTGCTTTAGACGCAGCTGTTAGGATAATCAATACTAAGGTGTTTGATGATAAAGACATAGCCGAGTACCAACCTGATTGGAAGGAATAGGAAGCTAATGTATTAGAATGTTATAAACTCGCCATTGATGAAGATGATGACCCACGTAGCATTAATATTCCTGAGACATAAGGACAATGCAAATAAATACTATTGGGGGTCGAAGCTCGAAGCTCTGTCGAAACTAGTGCCATGATGTGTCGAAGGTATGTACTGTGTCAAATGTCCTTATTTGTGGTGCAGCCAAATTTACTGGCTGTGCCGAAGAGGAAAGGTGTGTCGAACCTCAAAATGCGACCGTTGAAAAAAATCAGAATTGGCGGCATCGGTACGTTAATTGCATTAACTGCCTATAATGATGAGATTTTAAGGAATCTAGCACCGTTTGGACAAGATCTACAACTGCTCTATCAGATTTGGTGTCTTCAATGCACGATTATGACACATTTGGTCAATGGATTCTATAAGAAGACACCCAGGCCTGTGAAATTCGCATTACGCATTTTCTTGAATTTTACAGTTCAGTCCATGTCATCTGTTCGCGAAGTCCAGGAATTGTTGAGCGAATTAAGAGAGAGGGTTCTGCAAAATCTTATGAGCAATCCACCTGCATCTACACCTTGCGAAGAGACTACCATAGCGCCGAGTCAGCCAATGCAGACACAATCAATCAGAAATAAGTTTAGGGAAGAAGTTCATTCTAAGCGGAACAAAGAAAGGAACCGGCCATCAGGAAAGACACCAGAGGATCCCGTGATGAATCCTCCTAGAGAATTCGAAGACCCTGGCGATGATGAGAATGTTGCACCGAAATTTCCACCATATCTTCCACCTATGCAACCAGGATTTCAACCACCTCGTCGGATAGCCAAGTTCATGTTACGAACCTCGTCGCTGCCACAGGGTGTGCAGCTGGTTGGAACAATGACAGGGAAAATATAGCAGCTGAAGTACGCAGACCATGACACAAATGATATTGGGAAATTTCCACAGTTCACAGCTAGGAAATACTTGCACTCTTTCTATTATCCGGAGACTAGAGCAACACTGCTAGAAGTGAAATAGTGGGCTGCTAGCTTGGAAAAAATAGGCTTGCTGAAAATGCTGAGTGTTCCCCACTTTGGTCGTAGCATGTCGGTTACCATAGTGGTCAAGCAGCTATTGGCCTTGGTGCATGATGAGCACCTATGGATAGGAGAACAACGAATCCCTATTAATGGAGAACTAATCCATAAGATTACAGGCTTGCCGAAGGAGGGGCCTGATCCTGGCATCGAGTTTGTAGGAAAGCATGAAGACACGAAGCTGGCACAAAGCATGAAGGAACGCTTTAGGCTGACAAAAGGAAAGCGAGGGTATCAAACCTCGACAATCCAGCACCAGAACATCCGTTTCGCCGTAGAATTGTTAGCATGCAAGCTAATGCAGAAGTGTAGACCGAATGAAGTATCTGCACCGATTGTCAGTATTACTGTGAACTGTGCCGAAGGCTACAGTTACAATTGGGAAGCTTACATTTCCAAGGAGTTCCTCGAAGACGCCCACGATGCATAGGAGAAAGGTATACCCTTTCACTACTCATGGTTGTTAGTGCTTATTGCATTGGTAAGATGGAAAGAACCTACCGAGGCACAGTTTGTTGATGTGCCTCCGCACATGCCTGGCGCAGCAAGATACGCATCTCTATGGGTGTCGCAGAATAAAACCTTCCAGCAGATGATGAACTATGTGTTCGCCTTTTATTCAATGAATATTTCCTATGAGATCCTAAAGACACCATGGCTCAGTCATGAGCTATGCGGGAGTGGCCAACTTCAAGGCTGACATGCACAATATCTTCATCCAGGCCCGCGCAGATTAAAAACATGCATGTTGGAAGTTGCCATATGTGGTGACCTAGGAGGACATCGCCGCAGTAGTCCAGCAGTGGCCGACTGAGTGGATGAAGGACATAAGGAAAAATCCCAGCATACCAGCCCCCCCAGTGACAGATGTGGGTGCAGGTCCTAGTCAGACGCAATAGAAAGACCCACTAGAAGAAAGCGAAGAACAAAGTGAGTCGCAGCAGAGCAGATATGACCAGGTTAGTGATGACAGAGGTGATGAAGAAGCAAAATAATCGGTCAAGACAATCTCCGACCCCAATCGGCCAGATAAGCGCAAGTCGCCAAAGGCAGAGGAAGTGACTAAACCTCAGTCTAGAAAGAAAATGAAGGTGTCAAAAGAGAAGAATATTGAAGAATAACCTCTCTGATGGCTAAAGAGCTTGACCAGGCCCTGATGAAGTCCACAGAAGTCTTAACCAACAAATGGAAAGAGTTTTCAGCTACGCATATTGATGCGCTCACTGGCGTAGCGCAGAGAATTACAGAACTGAAGGACTGAGCAGAAAGATCAGCGACTGGAACTGCAACAAGTAGTGCCCCAGTAAGCACGTAGCCAAACACAAGACAATGGCCAGCCAGAGATAACAGAGGACAAGTGCCAAGTGCAGCCATCATCATAGCTGACGCAACATCTCGCTCATAGATGAGCATGACAGTTGGAATAGACTACACCAAGTTGTCTATGTCAGAGCTACACCTTTGTCAATTGGTGATCATAAGGGAGATTCAAGCACGATACAACTACTCCCATATGCAGTTAGAAAATGCCACGAAGCAGAGTGAGAGCTTCGCAGTGCAGTTGGAGGAAGCAGAAAACAAGCAGGATGAACTGGCATGGGTAGTGGATGAGGCGTGTCAGAATCTCCCTGACTTCAACATGCAGGCTAAAGAAGAACTAGAGCGGAAGATAGTTAATTTTAAATACTATGCACAGCAGTCACGGATCCAGATAGAGAATATGAAAGCAGAGCACGAGCATCAGATTGCGGAGCTTCAACTTCGCATCGCTCCGGAGAGTCCACTAGAGGTCAGGGAACAACGTCGCAGAGATATTCAGGCCTCAATAACAAAGATCTCAGATCTTGCAAGCAGCACAGCAAAACTGCTAGATGAAAGCGTCGAGGCCTAGGAAAACCTGCAGGACCATCCAGAAGTAGAAAATTTACAAGAAACCATCAAGCAACGACAGACAGAGCTGGATGCGGTGAAAGCAGAAATTAAGACTCTGCCTCCTATGCAGAAGATGCTCAAAGTAAAGCAAAGCAATGAACTCCAGTAGGAAATTGAGCCATGCAGAACGAAAGCAACATTGTTGGAAAATTCTGTGCAACCCCTGATCAACGAAGCCTTGCAGTTGAGCACTGCTGTGGACATCCAGCTCAAAGTTCTGAAGGAGCATGATGCATTTGCATAGGAAAAATCCAGCGAAACATCAGCAGCAGCATTGCAGGAGTTGATGGAGAAGGAGAAAGCAGTCGATGACATCATGCGAAGCCTCAACAAGCAATTCACTATCTTTGCCAACAAGATCCTCCCACTAGAGAAGCGGCAAAGTGTCCCAGGACGAGATACTAGTGAGTCTTAGGGGCCTGTTGGGGCTCCGACCTTAAAGCTCCTTAGTTTTGGAAAATCCGTGGTTTTGGTGTGAAACTTGTAAGCGGAGTTGCGGCACAAAATAGTCTTAGGGGTGTCGGGGTTGGGTCAAAGCCCCTCTTTTCGTAAATAACCCATGGTTTAAACTCATGGTTTTTAAGCCCATGGTTTAAGCTTATGGTATTGTAATAGTGCACTTGTATAAATAGGCACTTATGTAAAGGAGCCAGTTTAGTCCTTTTGAGACTTTGATGTATGATGAATTGATGCGAAGGAAGACCTATTTAGGGTTTAAGGATAAGTCCCAGTTGAGTGCATGGACGACCTCTACAGCTGAGTGCACAGACGGTTTGTAAGAAAGGTGCTGCAGCTGAGTGCATAACTTAGGGTTGTTGAGAAGATCTGCAGCTGAGTGCGCAGATCAGAACTGTGTGTTTGTAAAGAGTTGAATATAAGCACAGTTCTGTGGACGTAGCCCCTACATTGGGGTGAACCACATATATCTTGTGTTGTGGTGGTTCTTGATGTTTTGTTTATGTTTTATGCATTTGATAAGTAGATAAGTGATAAGATAAGATAACTATTAGATAGTAACTTCATTGTGAATTCCCAGTTAAGGGTTAAGCAAGCAAATGTATGTTTATCTAACTACGAAGCTAATTAAGTAACTGTTAAAGATATATACTACATATTTATTATTTGTTAAGGCTAAAGGTACAGTAATATCCCTCTTCTACTTGCAGAAACCTGATTCTGCGGCACCCCATAGCTGTTTCGGGTGAGACTGCAACATGTTCTCAGGTTGTTGCCAAAAGGGCCAACGCTATGGTTCATTTGTTGGTGCGAAGATAAAAGGTATAAAACCCTGGTCTGCCCATAGCCCAACAAAAGGACAAAAAAGTCCAAAAGCACAAAAGTGCAAAATGGCATGGGAATGAGGAACAAATGAATATTTCTGTTTACCATATGTTACGATCCTATGGTGTCCAAGTTGGGAGCTACCCAAAGACAAAGGTAAGAAATGAAACTCATATTCCTGGCCTTAAAAGAGTATCTAGACTTTTAAATCTTGGTTCCCATTATCCCTAAATTGGACTATCATCAATGATTAAAGTACATATATTTTCCATTTGGGAAATCCAGACATCTAGAAGATTTCAACATGTTGGTTTTATTGTCAAACAATCTGTTACTTAAGCAACAAATTGTCCAGAGATTCTGGGTTCACCAGGTAGTCGCCAATTGTTGCAGTTACAAATTTTTTTTCCCAAAATTTTGAAAATTTTTGGACCCTCCTTTTGATTTTATCTTGCCTGGATTTATTTGGTTTCCTGAACTCTCATTTTTTCCCTCTGCTACAAATTTGGGTTGTTTGAAGTTGAATTGAGGTCAACTGTTTTCATGTTTTTCAGAAAACTGCTTTTTGTCTGCCAATGCTTTTGACTGTGGAGTTTAAAGTTTGATTTGAAAATGAGGTCCTTTTGATCTGAATGATTTCATTCATCACTGTCGGAGGTTTTTTGAAGATTAAGTCAGGGCATTAGTTCTCTATGCCGCCAATGGATAGTTTTACTTTCACTGGTTTTATTGAACTTTTGCTTTGCGATGATTTTTTGTTTTGTTTTCGCCGTCGAAAGTCATTTGAACAGTGAATTGGGGCCGTAGTTCTCTACACAGCCGTCATTGTGGAAGATAACTAATGAACGTCCCGATGGAAAGTCATGTTTTTTGTCGATGGGATTTTATCTCCTTTGTTTATTTTTCAAAAAGATTTTACTTTTTGACTTTCGGTGTTTTTGTTTTATCAGCGGTCGAAGTTTTAGTCTTTAATGACGCCGTCGTTTCGGATTCCTTGTTGTTTGTCTCGTTGACACTATGGAGTATTTTGCATCTTAAGGTTTCGATGAGTTATTCATATAGTTTCTTTGATCGACGACAATTTTCTATTGTCGCGAAATCCATAGTCAGTATGTCTCCCACCATTGCGGCTACGTAGTACACTATCCCGCCGATGCATTAGTCCTTCCTCTCACCGATGCCAGCCTTTAGTCCTTAGTTCTGACGATAGAAAATTTTTTCTATTGCTGCGGAACCCTTAGTCCATGTGACTCCCACCGTTGCGGCTCCTTAGTGAACTAACCTGCCAATTCATTAGTGGTTCCGATCTCCGATGCTTAACTATCGATGGTTTTTAGTCGTTGGCATCGCCGACACTACGGAGATGTTAAAGATTATATCCATGACACTTAGCGTTAAATGTCTTCGACGTCGATTGACTTAATAGTCTCTGGCAGGACCCATAGTATATTCGCTCTTCATCGTTGCAGCTATGAATAGGAATATTCTTCCGTAGTATTTAGTTCTTCCGATCGTCGATGGTTTTCATTTGATCATGGAAGCTATAGTTTGTATGTCTTCCACTGTTGTGGCTCCTTGGCGAACTAATTGTCCAATGCTATAGTAGTTTCGAATGCCGATAGGGTTTTTCCTGCCATTTTTGTGATCTTTTACCATATTTCATGGGCGACGGAGGTTTTCTGTTTTTGGTCAAGTTAGGGATTTTGTAATGAGAACACAGTACATGGACTCACATTCGATGATTAGTTTTATTGATAGTGTGTTTCTGTTTTATTGGAAAAAAATAGATGATCTTGAATGTATTCTAGTTTAATCATGAGTTTTTTGTTTTAACTACAGACAGATTTAGAGGATTTTTTAGACCCAGCTTGGGGATTGCTGCTGCAAAGAAGATATGTCTAGAAGACAAAGCAGAAGAAAGGAGGCAACAATGAAGAAGCAGGGATAAATAAAGAGAAGAAGAAAGTGAGGGTCAGAGATCTCAACAGATCAATAGCATCAGAGGCCCAGGCTTGGGAAAATTTCATCAGTTACCAAGCTGGTCCCTTTTTATAAAGTGCTCTTAAATATTAATCTGAAATTTAATTGATTGTATAAATCATGAGCACTCACTAAAAGACAAAATTGTGGGATTAAACGGTTGGGGGAGCCCAAAGGTCGCCAAGGGGGCAGCCCAAAAGTTTTTTGTTTTGTATAAATATAGGAGAGTTAGATGTCATAAGGACTTTTTCCCAGATAGATTTGTGAGAGTATGTTGTAAGAAGAACTATTTCCTTTTGCAATAAATAATTACAAGTTTCCTGTTGGAGAAAGCTTGGTGGAAGATTTCAAATGATGTGTTATGGATTTGTTGAATGTGAACTATTTCATTTTCATCTTTGTGTCCATTAACTGTGAGATTGTTCTAAATATTTGAACCTATGTTCTTGTTATGAATGCACTCTAGTTTATTCTATGAAATTTCCACTATGAGTAATGAAGGCTTTTCATAAACAATAAGCTATCTTGTTGTTCATTTATCTATTAATGTTCATGTGTTTTGAAATAAGTAACAGCTATCTGTGATTTTTCTTAATGCATGAACATAAATACATTACTCATTGATAAATGATAATCTTTCTCCCTAGGGATAGGTTAGATAGTTAGTTTTAGTTTCTTGTTGTGTGTGATTTAGATGCGAGAGAGTTAAGACGAGAGGTAAGAACCTATGCATCACATTGTGACCGCTCCTCATATTCTCTATCAATCTGCATTCTTAGATAGGAACTTGCATATCATACTTAAATTCAAAAAACTAAAAATATACATGGTGGACCGGGCCGTAACCAGTAAAACCTTGTATTTTGTTACTTGACATATGGTAGCCGAACCGTAAACCGGACAGATTTCCCATGCTAAATTGTAACGGGCTAGTTGGGAACATTTACTGGGGAGAATCCCTAGCTATTGTTACCTGTGATTTTCCAGGCCTCAACACTGGTTTAACCTGATCAACCAAAGGTACAGTGGAATCATCGTTTCCAAACATCCCTTTTGAGCGAAATTGAGTTGGTCAACAGTAACCAAATTTCCTTGCATGTGGAAAAACCACCACTCAAAGAACAACCGAGGAAATCACACACATGGCATAAGTCCAGCTTCACCCCAAAAGCAATTTATAGTACAAAGGAGCATCAATCACCTCAACTTCAACAAACACTGCTTTACCTGCCAACTTAATCTCAAAAGCTGGCAGGATGCCATGCGAGTGCAAAGACCTCATGTCCAAAGTAGTAATTAAGGTGTCTAGCGGAACTAGTTCCGAGGAACTTAAATCCTTCCAGCAAGAAAGAGACATAACACATGTGGAAGCACCTTCATCAACAACTGCACTTCTAATGGTTTTATCACCACGAATGACATCTACTGAAAAATCCACATGATATGGTAGGCGCATCTTAACATCCATTAGATTGAACTTTTGCATTAAGCTTGAGGAATCCATACTACCTAAAGCTACTAAAAGGGCATCCTGCTAAGTAGGAAAATTCTGGAGCACTTCCAATGCGGACATCGCACAAGGAGTTTGGGCCAAATCTTCCACTGCAGAGTAGTTATAAGCATCCCTAGAGTTTGGATTGTGAAATGCATTTTTAAAGACACCTTTCAGTATTCTATATATTGGATCAGCAGGTTTCTCGATCATGAGAGGGTTAGAGTTTTAATCAATAGAATTACCCCTCTTTGGATCCTCCGTCTCATAATTTTCGTTTCTCATCTGGAGCAAGGTACTAGATCATACCATGTTGATATAATTTTAGTCAGGGGGAGCATTGGCAGTGCATCTGGCTACATTAGAAACAAAAATATGCATTCTGTCCTTGGGTAAATGGATCCTTTTGGATAGCCAATTGTTGGATTTTTAAGCAACTTCTAAGCTTGATCAATGAGAGGGAATTGATGAGTTAAGTGATACCCCTGGCACAAATTACAGGGAAATTTCACCTTATTCTTATCCTTCTTGCACCCATCTGCATTGTTCGTGGGTTTTGGCTTGTTTTGATTTCCCTCACCCTTCTTCCCTTTCTTCTTTTTCCCAATGGGTTGTTGATTTCCCTTCTGGGAAGATTGTGCAAAAACATTTACATTTTGAGGTGAGGGGGCATCCTTTGCTACCTCTATTGTAGAATATTTCAATGAAAACTCATGGAGTTGCTTGGCTAGTGACTCTACAATGAGAGAATTAACTAAACCAACCACGCCATCATCATGGGGTACAGGATTGGGTTTCTCGACAAAATGGGTAGCCCGTGGTGCCTGAGGTATTATTTCATATAATATCCCAGTCTGAGCATATATCAAATCCAATCTGATGGGCCTTGAGGATGGCCTCTTCTTTAGTTGTCACCCCCAAAGTGGATACATCCTTAGATATATAAGGAAGTAAATAATTTAGGAACCACTCTAATAAGAACTCAAGTGATATGGTGGCTTTGATAACCCTCTTCTGTCTTCGCCACTCTTAGATATGATCTAAGATGTGCATGGGTTTGTCTTACCGAAAGGTAGAAAATAGGTCTGTGCTGATTTCGTACCGGATAGGAAGCTGGAAGTGATTAAGGAACACATTTTCTAAGTCCCAAAAACTGTCAAATGAAAGAGAGGGAAATTCAATATACCACTTTGTTGCAACACAAGTCAAATTTATTTGGAGCAGACTCAACTAAATAGTTTCATCGTTCAGTGAGATGGAAGAGAACCATAAGTGAAAAGTGGTGATGTGGGCACTTAGATCTTCACCAGTTTTTCCCTCAAACTTGGGAATGTCTGAGGGTAACTTGCTTGGAACAAGTGGCCACGTGGAACTATGCCTCATCAGGTCATTCATCAACTTAGACAAATCTATAAAGTTTAAAGTTTACATGAACGAAAGTTTATACCTAACTGAAGCTTGAAAAGCATGAGCCTTGGAGGTAGAAGGACCTTCCCCCTAGTTCCCAAACGTAAAGGTGGGGTTTCCCCCAACCGTCGGTTGTGAAGTAGTTGGGATACTTTGAAACGAATTCCACCTGTAATCTAGTGGATTATTTGTGTGTGGTGCATTATAGGTGGTTTGATCCCCTCTAGATGAAACTAGAATCTGAAAGACAGGAGCTGGTATCCCTCAAGTAAAAAGAGAAAAGGGAGAGCTTGTAAATGGGATTGAAACTGTGGCCTCGAAACCTAGGCCAAAAGAGTTCATGATTCCAAACGGCATGCCTACATATGTAGGTGTAGGACCTACATAAGGATTGGATGGGGGAATGTGCCCCCCATTCCACAGAATCCCTGGACAAATGAGGAGGAGCCACTAGGACCACTCTCAGCAGTATGCATGAAAGAGGGCGAACAAAAAGGTGCACTGGGAATCCCAATGACCACCCCACTAGAAGGATCGATTACATGGGAGGAATTCAGTGGTTGCACCACTCGACTACTTGGTGATAAAGGTGCAGTAGATTCACTTGGTCTAGGAGTACCAACCGGGGGAGGTGGCACTCCTCCAGCCAAAATGGATGAAGTAGGTGTATAAATACCCTCTCGAGAGTTAGCCATAACTTCTCACATGAACACCAATGACAGGTGAATCAAAGGGAAGAACTTAGATGATCATGGGATTGCTTAAGTCAGTAAGAGGTGGGTTAAACTTCCTTGCAATCTCATCATCCTGCAAGTCTTCGATCTCTACTGCAGTTGTATCAACCTAATTAGTCCTAAGTTTCGGTTCACTGGAACTTTACTAACTCCTACCGGTTCAAATGAACTGTCAGTACCTAGTCTCTTCCTTTTAGGGGGCAGTGGAGGCTCCACTGTATCAGACGGAGGAAGGTTTTGTAACCTTCTTGACCTATGGAGAGGTTGGTCATCCACAACTAAAAATTTGACTCACAAACACATAAAGGAAAACTAAATACAGACAAACCACACAACCCTCACTAATAATTTCCTAAAGCCAAACAGACAAACAAGTATAAGATATGCCTTCCAAAAGAGAGCTGATAGATGGTTACTTAGTGTCCCTGTAGATGTTCTTAGGCACAAGTGGAGGAATCATGCAAATTCCCTCCCACACCTTCTATTGGGGTTACCTTCCAATCCCGTCTACGGTAGACCAAAAATAGCCTTCTGGTATACCTGTGTAGAGACTAAAGGATACCGCAACTACACTGAAAGTCTGGGGGGATAGCCGTAATCCTGATTGATATGCATGGGAAGGGTAGCAAATCCAAAAAACCTTGTCAACACCAACAGTGCACGAGGCCCAAGAGTGGTATTGACAAGATCTCCAAATGCATAAAAATCCTAATCTATGCTCGAACAATGAACCAGAGGGTTATCTACTTGGTCTAGGTCCTCACGTGGCCTCGTGGTCAACTTCTGTGTGAGAGGAGATTCCTATATGCACTCAATATAGAGGAGGATTTACCTACTAATTGGCCAACTATGTATGAAGTCAAATACTTATGGACAGTTAAAACTCCCTAGTCCACAAGTCTAGCCTAATCTAGTTTGTGTATGAACCTAGAAAAAAGAAACTTACTAGTAATTTTTAATTATGTTGTTCTTTTTAATAGGTTGTTTTTAGTCAGAGGCAATGGTGTGGAACTTGTATGGTATTATAGACTCGATAAAAGAAAGAAAAAATGATGTAATAGCTAGAAATTCAAAGCAATATGCAACTACCATGCCAACTTTCTTTTCTTTTTGTAAAATGAAAGATAATGAATTTAAACTAAGCATGAGAAAATTCAAGACTTTAAATTTTTTATTTTTCTTCTAAAATAATGAAAATCTCTCTAGATGCAACCTAATGCAAAAGGTATAAAATTTTGTCTTTTCTTTTCAAAAAAAAATTCAAAAATTATAAATGCAATTAAATGCAAACTTGAGTCAAATTGACCGATATAAACATATCAGTGAATGATGTAAAGCAGATCCCAAAGAAACACACCCTTATAACCTAGGTTATCTGGAGTCACCAATTCTGTTGTATACATGTGTATATACATGTGTATATATATATATACATGTATATATATATATACATACATACATACATACATACATACATACATATATATATATATATATACATGTACATACATACATACATACTTACACACACACACACACACATATATATAAAAGATATTTGCATGAATAACTTGTTCTTTGCAGGTGATTGGAGAAAGCCCCAGAAGCCGTGGAAGCAATTGGAAGAGGAGAAGAAAAATCTTGGATGAACTGTCATAAACCAAGTTTGTCACATTTTCTTCCTGTTCCTATTTCACTTTCTTCATGGTTGATTGTCTGCAAGTCCAGCTTAGTAAGTTGGTAACCCGAGAGACCCTAGGTTATAAGGGTGTGTTTTCTTGAACAACATGTATATATATATACATACATGTATATATATATATATATATATATACATACATACATACATGTGTGT
>LPNX010365462.1:95475-167331 GCA_001517045.1 Pseudotsuga menziesii
TAAATAGATAATCATTGAGATTACAACCCAACTCCTGAAACAAGTACTCCTTCTGCAAACCAAGGACGCTGAGTTCTGCAGCTCCAAGATGTCTGAAGGAATACCACCAACATAAATTTTCTCTTCTAAGAATGATTTATTAGCCCCATCCCATGCCCTCTATTTAGACATGGGGAAATAGAGAGGTTTTGAAGGTTAGGATGGTTGAGTCAATTGAGATAGTTATGATCAGGGGCTCAACTGATCTCAACTAATTATGATTTATATTTTTTAACTTCAAATTAAGGTACACATGAGTATTGATTAATAGTCGTGAGTGAAACCCTAATGTCTGAAAAATATATATATTCAGCTAGTCAGGAGATGATGTATCAATAGTCATGCCCATCTATAATGTTTTGGCTACTTCAATCCAGTTTTTCCTTTTGTGTCCCAACATATTGGATGTCAGTACTCAGACATAGAAGTGCCATTTTACATAATAACAACATTCCAATTGAGAAAGAGGTGGCCAGCATGTCAGTGGGCTCGTCACCAATTACACAAAAGGAGAGAGGGGCTAGTCGGCCCAAGTCACCCACATAGAAGAAGCCTAAGCACGATAACTTCATCAAGAGTGGAAGAAAAACCCGCAACTGAGGACTCCACGGTGAGGATTGGGGTGACTGTTATAGACATCCCTACCTTTGTTGCACCATGGAATCATGGTGCCAAGCCACGGAAGATGACAAAGAACCAGAGGTATCCGATAAAGATTCTCACGTTGTCGATGGGATGAAGTGCACTTTCAACATTGTGTAGTGCTTAACCTGGATGAAATAAGAAGACCATGATATGTTCGCATATACTAATTGCACACTGGATCCATTCAAGGTGAAGATTGGGCAAGAGAGAGACCCCATAGTGCACATCCAACAACAATGGGCAGTGGGATTGCAGCAGTTGAGGATTTTAGGCCTCATCTATATTCCACACTTTGGTAGGTTCGTGGAGGCCAACACGTGTGACAAGCGGTTGTTTGAATTATTTCATGGGGGATATATTAAATTGAGCACATAGATATGTGGACAAACACACAACTCACAAGATAGATCACACAATTTACTCAACAATTGGAGAATGAAACAGTGCAAAAATGGCTTGCAACTGTGAATTCTTTAATTAATAAAAAGGTAATTAGATAATTAATTACAATGTAATACAATGGCTAAATAGCCACATGCAATTTGAATCCATGTGAGGAAATTTGAATTGATTAGACTCTACTTGATTGTAGGTAACTAAGACCTTGTCTAAATCATTATCGGAGGACTCAATGGTTAACTAACCTTGTCTAATCATTATCGGAGTTCATCAGAGTTATAAAACATAACTCAAGTGTCTAATTCAGTGTTAACTAAGCCTCAATTACTGTGATAGGTGAGAAATGTGCCTCTCCTGCATGCAACCATGCAAAACTAGTGATAACTAAATGTAGAGGACTAGAACTGAATGTAACTGACTCCTAACTTAGCTTGACTAGTCACTAACTAAACTCAACTGCTGAAGGTTGGTGTCGGCACTCCCAGTGGCTCCTAATTTGTAGGGATTGATATAAGAGGATCATAAATTGATGCATGCAAGTGCAATTAGTGGCAGTAGGCCTCAATTAGTGTTCCCCACACTTTAGTAACTGGAACATGTGCCCCAATTAGGCCAAGTGCAACCAATGGTGCTAGTGACAAAAAATAGACTGGAAGGACTCCCGATTTAGACATGACTCCTAATTTAGACATATTACCAAATTAGACAAGGGAGGATTAATAACCCTAACACCCCCACTGAATGATAACTTGGACAATTGTGGGCCCTGGTAAATAAGACCATAGGTTACCCATTACAACAAGTAAAGAAAAGTAAATGCTCAATACAAGGATCTAGGGAAAAAACCACATGGGAAAAAATCCCCCCTCTAACTAAGCAAATCGAATCAGGATGCAAGTTTGAAAACCTTGAAAATGTATTGTTTCAATCTCTATGATGTAGCAAAGTAGCATGCATGATGTTCTATGCACGGGTATCTTGGGGCCTGGCATATAGACTTCTCCTTATTTTCCCAAAATGATGATGGAAGGAAGGAGGAATGTAACCTTTGTCTGTTGCTGGATGAAGAGGTGTATGATAAGCTCTATTCTTCTAAATATAGTGAGGTTGATCCCTTTCCATGTAGCATCTTGTAGGGATTCTATTGCATATCGCTTAAGGAGGTAAGGTTGCATGACATAGTGCAAGGGTCTTTCCCTTTTGAGTGTCAGGTGGGTTTCCAGTCATCTTCCTAGCTTCCAGTTTGGAAGTAGCGACTGGATCTGGATCTGGATCACCCTGAATATCAATCTCATAAACTGATATAGCTGGATCTACAATACTAGTGGAAGCAACAAAACAAGTTGATGAAATGATTTTACCTTCCCTTGCAAGTGGCTGCTGAGAATGCAATGGTTCTAAAAATGGCATGAAGTGTGAGAACTCATATGCCTTGGAGGAATGATTTGCAACACCCTTCGCTATGATGTTTCCAATAGATATATCTATGATCTCCACTGAGTCAGGACCAAATATCACTCACTTTGGAGAGCCATTATGAGTCATCTAGGATATAGATAACAGGTTTGAAGCTAGGGAGGGAACATAGAGCACATATTTGAATCTTCCATGTTCAAGATCGATAGATCCCTTCCCTTTTGTTTGAAATTTACTATTATTTCCTAGCTGAAAATTAGGACCATCAAAACACTGCAAAGAAGAGCATGATTCTCTGGATGCAACCATATGATTGGAAGATCCAGAATCAATGAGGAAGGCATGTGCTGTTGAGCAACTAGCCTTCAGTGCATGACCTCTTTTGAAGCAATCTTTAGTGTCTTCTGTGTCTTATTTTTCTTCTCTTTGGTGAGCCTTCCTTGTGCTAGCAGGTGCAGTAATGTTATGTTTCTTAAAAAGAAGAGTCGTTTCATCAATTTTTCTTCTCATGCGGGAGCTATCTAGATGAAATCCCCTTCCATAGTAGGAACAAAGGGTCTTCCCTTTTCCATTCTTCTTGCTTCTCTTCGAACTTGAAGGCTCATTTGACTACTCTTTCTTCATAGGAGACTCATCTATTTTCTTCCCTTCATCATTCTCTACCTTACCTCCTCTTGCAACTAGTGCTTGATCTTTGGAAAATCAAATGATCCCCATTTGGATCAACTTGTCATGCTCATGAGTGAGAGATTCAATGAAGTTGTTAAGAGTGGGAATCTTCCAGTTTGGAGTAGAGAGCTTCACTAAATGAAAGGTTGACACAAAGACTGAATAGTTTGCACCAAGTTTTGAGAGATTAAGAGGCACAAGCATCCATATGTTGCATCAAGCCTGTTGAAATATTTTTCTTTGTCATGATTAAGAACCAGCTTTGTCTCTGTATCCATTGTGAGCTTGAAAATCTATTTGGAACCAAGCTTCATCTCCATGTCCTCCTTCCAATGGTGGTAATTGAAAGGACTGAGAGGATTTATTAGAAAGGTCATTTTTAATGTAGTGAAGAAGATTTAGCTGTTGTAGCAAACACAGTGAGGAGAATGAGTTGTTTGTAGCGAATGCAGTGAGAAGAACTCATAACCTATAAATCACACAATCAAACAAACAAAATAAGGTCGAATACCTGCACATTTCAGGTTTTCATCACACCCAACATAATTGATCAAGCAAGCTTGATCAACAATTCCTTAACTTGGGGTATTAAGTGGTAAACATTTTGCTTCTGGTGCAGAGTAGGAAGGGAGCAAATTGCTCAAAAAAATGATCCAGCTGGAGATATGAGGAGGGGAAGTGCCTTTTCCACTGAGGCTTTGATACCATATTTAATTGAGCACAACGATCTGTGGACAAACACACAAATCACAAGATAGATCACACAATTTACTCAGCAATTGAAGAATGAAACAGTGCAAAAATGGCTTGCAACTATGAATGCTTTCATTAATCAAAAAGGAATTAGATAATTAATTACAATGTAATACAATGGCTAAATAGCCACATGCAATTCGAATCCACATGAGGAAATTAGAATTGATTAGACTCTACTTGACTGTATGTAACTAAGACCTTGTCTAAATCATTATCGGAGGACTCAATGGTTAACTAACCTTGTCTAAATCATTATCGGAGTTCATAGGAGTTCTAAAACACAACTCAAGTGTCTAATTTAGTGTTAACTAATCCTAACTAATTGTGGTAGGTGAGAAATGCACCTCTCTTGCATGCATCCATGCAAACCTAGCGCTAACTGAATGTAGAGTACTAGAACTGAATGTAACTAACTCCTAACTTAGCTTGACTAGTCACTAATTGAACTCAACTGTTGAAGGTTGATGTTGGCACTCCCAGTGGCTCCTAATTTGTAGGGATTTATCTAGGAGGCTCCTAAACTGATGCATGCAAGTGCAATCAGTGGCAGTAGGCATCAATTAGTGGTCCCCACACTTTAGTAACTGGAACATGTGCCCCAATTAGGCCAAGTGGACCCAATGGTGCTAGTGACTAAAAATAGATTGGAAGGACTCCCAATTTAGACATGACTCCTAATTTAGACATATGCCCAAATTAGACAAGGGAGGATTAATAACCCTAATGGGATATCTATGGTTGGACTGGCTAGTGCCAGTCACTATTGAATTGATATCGCAGATCATGGGGTTGCACATGCAGGGGCCTGATCCGTCGCAGTACTTCCATGGAAAAGATAATCACAAGAGGTTGGCTGCAAAGAAGGTACAATTAATGGTAAGGATGTTCAGGATGTAGAAAATATTCTGGCCATCAAGGTGATACAAAAGAATCACTTGAATTAATGTACTTCATGAGTAATCACATTTGTAGAGTTGTGCACCTAGGGCATGAAAATGAACTGGTCTTTATTTATGTTGAACCAGTTAACTGAGGACACAGTGTTGGTCCAAGAAGAGAAGCGTCAATTTACCTACAGTTGTCAGATAATTTTAATTTCCTTGGTCACATGGATGGAGATCGAGGATTATCAGGTAATGGATGTCATGATCACCCAAGTTTGCAAGGGAGCTAGGTATCAAAACTTGTGGTATCTCAGCCAGGCTAATTGATTGCAAGATTGCGCAATACAGTTTTGGATGTATTGGGATGCGTTATAGGTCGCAACTTCCAATATTCTATGGTTATATAAGGAAGTGATGGTGAAATACAGACGATTTGTAAGATTCTCCATAGGCCCGCATGAAATCCATGATCAAGCACGAAGGGGCCCATTTAAATATTGGTTAGCTATGCAGTATAAGTTAACTGATGCTGAGATGGAAACAGTATTGGATGAGTGGCATGCCACATGGAGGTAGCCAGTCAGTCTGGAGGAAGTATTAGATGCAGTGGAGGGTCCTCTAGATGATGCTCTAGTGGATAAAGTATCAGTAAAAAAAATCGATCAAGTGTCGTGAGAAGCATCATCAAAGACTCCGACAGATTTAGAAGTGGAGAGGAAATACGAGGAGACAAGGACAAAGAGAAGACAAGAACAAGGAAAGGCCAATGACACATCGCTAATGGTATATGAAAAAGTGAACCACATCATTATGGAAATCATAGCAGTGATGACTGCAACTAAGGCAACAGTCAACTAAGGGATTTTCATAGGTAAAGTCACAAATGAAATCTTTGATTAATGCCATATTGGAGAGAATTCCCTAAGCAATTTTTTTGCAGTGAACGGGTGAGATCAGTACAGGGAAGTGGGTCAGGATCATGCTAATTCTGCTGCAAGCATTGGAAAACCAGGGTGAGGACCTTGATGCCTTACTACAATAGTTTGAAATAATCACACTAGATTTCAACGAGTTATCGATGTACACCTTGGTGCAGCTACAAAATTTGGAGTCTCAAGACTTGGTTGACCACAAGCAGATCATCGACAATCACCTATTGAAATCACAGGAGCCAGAAGAGACAGCAAAGAAGGAGATCAAGAACTTGAAGAAGGAGACATGCATGCTAGTTGTCGAGAAGGCACAGTTGTGGGATGATAGAGCACGGTTGGAGAAGGAAATTTCTTTGTCCTATCAGAAAATATCAGAGATAGTGGAGGACATGGACGTAAAAGCTAGGACAAGTCATTGCATGATTCAAGCGCTACCTTGAAGACTATCATGCACTAATGAACCTAGGAACACCTCTAGAGAAATATGTGGAGCACAAAGGAACCATTGAATATGTTGCGACGCGACTTGAGGATATTGAGAAAGAGGCCAAGATGATTACAAATCCTACCATGCAATTTTGGGGTAGTGTGGTCTAGGATGAACAGGTAGAACAAATAAACACAAAACTGAGGGAAGTGAAAGCAGAGATGGATGCACTATGGAAATCACTTAAAGAGATGGCCCCAGTTGTATAAGTAGCAAAGGAGACAAAGTTAAAGGATTTTTAGTAGCGAGTCACAAAGGCACGGGATCTCTAACAGCAACACACAACTCAGCTTGAATAGTTTCAAGATATTGGTGAGCAGTTGTCATTCAAAGCAGTTATAGCACTTCAAGTGGTGCATGAAATCCGAAGAGAGGTGAACATGAATATCGTTGAACATCCACTTGAAAAGGATGTCACAGACTACATGGAGATTAGTGAAGAAGATGAAAAAGCAGGTAGAAGAATTCAAACAACAATATGAGCACTTCAAGATCAAAATAAGTGACTACACTATTTCCAGTTCACGTGGATCAAGGGAGAGCCATAAGATTGTGTTGGGGCCCTGTTGGAAGGCAGTTTTGATGAAGATAAGCTATGGAGAACCAAATATGATGCAAAATATGAAAGATGATGTGCAAGGCTGAAGATGGACTGCAAGTAGGGAAAGTCAACAAAGAGTTAGTTTGGTCATAATTTTGAAGTAATTGGTCATAGTTTTGTAGTTTTGGTCCTAGTTAGTTAGGAAGTTGATCAAAGTGGACCATTTTGTAAAAGGTGAAAGCCTATAAATAGAGATATGAATGTAATGTTGAGATTGATATTTTTATGCTATGAAATCTGGGATCTTATGCTGAATGTTGAATTGTTTTCTATGGAAGACTGAATTATGTTTTGTCGCAACTGTGAAGATTTGTTGAGTCCATGTTTTGATGTGAAAGTAATAGGAAATGACAAAAGTTGATGGAAATATTGTATCTTATCTTTCTCTATCTTTTTGTGTTGAATGATGCAATATGAATGAACCAATACCGCAGTATGACTCTTCTTTCTAAATGATGCGATGTTTTGGTGTTTTAAATCATGTTATGGTGATCGATCCATTTATGAGTAATTATCCTGTTGTGATATGAATATGTTGATGCGATCTGATATGAATCCATGGAAGTAAACCTTTGTCTGGATCTCTAGAGTAATGTTGCGATATTTATATAGTATATGCACAAACTCTCCTTCTTACTGTGGAAACATGGTTCTGACAGTTCTCCCTCGAACATTTTGGGTGAGACTTGATATTCTTCATAGGTGTTCTTGGGAAGGATAAAACCTATCTAGGCTAGTGCTCAAGGAGATCACTAAGGTAAGGGTGTCGATAGAGCATGAACCCCTATCAACAGATTTGTGTCAACAACAAGCTACTAGTTTGAGTCATCCTCCTCTGCCTCTATGTCCTCCTTAGTGTCCTCCTTCTCATATGAGCTTTCCTCTTTTATTAGCATCTCCCCCTATGTCAAAGCTCTAGAATACTCAACATAAACCGCAACCCTCCTCATCAGAGAGATCCACTTCGAAGGAGATATGTAGCAAGCGATGATTAGATTGATGTCTAGGTACTGCCACCCATCATCGGTGACCCCCTCCAATATTTGCTCCACATCTAGTCACATTGATTCCAATGTAGCACTTCTTCACCTCCTCTTCTCATGAGTGGGTAGATCTAAGCCCTCCACCCCGCCCCTATGTTGTTGGTACCCCACTTGAGGGTGCGGTCCCATGTGTGCACATGCAGATAATATGTCATCGGTATCTATCACATGTATGATCTAGCTACTACTATTCTAGTAAACTATATATGACAAAATCCACAAAGAGTCATGTATATGTACCATCGGGTCCTCATACCTATCCTGGTGGTCGAGGCATATCTAGATCTCCTTAGTATTCCATTCCCAGGAATGGACAGTCATCTATGAGGATAGGAACCTTCAACCACCATGCAAAAAGATCCCAGGTTAAGAAATGACCCACCAAGTTGCCTCCCTCCCTGATCATCATCTCACACCACCACCTCATCAGATTCTTTGGTGGTCCCCCATCATGCACCAATAGATGTGGTCATAGTGTCATTCCCCTCAATTTGTGTACCATCAAGAAAATTGATTCCGTTATGTATTGGCATGTTCACAGGCTCTCCGCTCCATCCATACTACAAACTCTACATTATTTTACCACCATTTATCTTCCTGCAAGGAGGCCCCACCAGTGTTCCACTTTTATTTTTTCTTCTTGTCAGCCATGATCCCAACATCAGATTTTTCGTTCCATTGAACACTTCCTCCTTTCTTGACTAACCAGTATCGAGTTTCTGTTAATCTATTTTATGAATCCTTAAAGAATGAAAAGATTGGAGCATGCTTGCCTCCTTTCATGCACATTAAAGTATTTGAAAGGGTGTCTATGCGGCTTCATCTATCCCATTTTTCATACTACGTAGAATACTTTAAGAAAAGGATGACCATAGCACCTTCCAACTAGAAATGATTCCCCTTGCATATTTTATGCTTTTATGGACATTGGGACCGTAACTTATGAAAAATATCACTTATGAATTGTATTTAATCTCTTTTCCATCCCTCTCATAAAGAAAAGATCGTTGAGAAAACATGGTTTCATTCATGGTCATAAAATTATTTGAATGACCATCCAATCAATATAGGTTTAACATTTTTCGTCCTGGTTGGACTACCTATGCAAAAAAATCTCTCTTCCCCTTTCGTCTGAGAGAGATCTCCTTTGTACACTTTTATCCTTTTTTGGACTTAGGAGATTACTGTAAGAAAAAGAGAACCCATTGGATTCTTATTCCTATTTCTGACTCTTGAAACATGAAAACACCATTGAACATTTACCATTTAGGGATCGAAAAAAAATCCTTGAGATAGTATCATACTTAGCATACTTTTATCCCTTCTTCAAGATCCTTAAACTATGAATAAGGCCCAAACAATGCCTTTTGGTGCCCACATATATTGTATATAATCTCCCATTATGGAAGCTTTCCCCAATTGGGTTTCCTTTGTTCAGAGTACTCTACGATGAGTTTCCCTTGGATCCCCTGGATATCACTTATCTAGTTACTTTCCCCAGGATCTCCCATTGTCGTACTCTCCCCGGCTCCATAGCTATGATTTCCCTCCCATGAGTTAGTATCATTTGCTTCCAGGTCATCCCTGGAATTATACTCTTAAAAAAGGAATTTTGAGTCTCCCGTAGTCCCATGCCCACGTTCCCCATACGGTACCTCAATCCAATTATTGTTCCTTGTCTTTGGTTTTCCACCTCATGATTCTATAAAGGAAACCTCATTTCCTTGGTAGTTGCATGTCTCCCTCTGTCAACGTCAACACATCTATTCCAGAGGATAGAACATGATGTCCTTGTGTCTTGGTTTTGTCCACCTCATTAATGATTTCCTTAGACCACTTGAAAGGAGTCCTTAGTGCCTTTTGAGTTGGTTGTGTCTCATGTGCTCGACTTCAACTACAATATCACACCGTTGATATTCATACAGGGTATTGGTTCCTTCATTATTTGGTCGAAGACCCCAGTTCTCACCCAACTCTAGCACATTGGTGAGTCTATTTTGGGGACCCATATAGTTTCATGTCCCTTGTGATTTTTGGGCTACATTGGTGAAAGTGTTCAGAATCCTTTCAATGTCATGCTTCCGTATATCTATACATGTATCTTAAAAGTTAGAAACTCATAGTGATTCCATATATCTATACATGCGTTTTAAAAGTTAGAAACTCATAATTATGGTTATGAAGCGTGACAGTGAGGGGATTTCGAACACTGTTGCCAATGCGGAGCAAAAATCACAAGGGACATGAAACTCTTATTAATTGAGCTCAGAGGAATCTATGAGCCAAGACAAAACTCACAAATATATCAAGCATTTTTAATCAAAATATGAAATTGACAATGCAATAATGATTTGAAGTTGTATATGCTTTCATTAATCAAAAGTAAAAATGGATCATGTTTACAATGTAATACATTGATATTAATAACCAAAAAATTTGAATTCATGAGAGGAAATTTGAATTGATTGACTCAACCTAACTGAATGGATAACATGATGTGTCTAAGTCACCATCGAAGCTTAACTAGATAGCTCCAGTTTTCTAAATAAGTAGCTGAATCAGTTAGAATCAGTTAACTAGTCTAACTGAATGTGGTAGGTGAGGTAATGCTCCTTCTTACATGCAGTTAATCAGTGACTGGCACGAACTGAATATAACTAAATGTAACTAGCTCCTAACTAGGATTGACTAGTCACCAACTGAACTCAACTGAAGGAGGTTGGTGCCAACACTTCCAGTGGCTCCTAAATTATAGGGATTGGTCTAGGAGGTGCCTAAATTGATGCATGCAAGTTAAGTTAGTGGAATTTAGCCTCAATTAGTGTTCTCCACACTATATTAATTGGTACATGTGGTCTAATTAGGCCATGTGGACCCAATGGAACTAGTGACTCAATAATGACTGAAAATACTCCTATTTTAGGCATAATTGAACAAATTGGACATGTGAGGATTATAATGCTAACACCCCTCCATGAATGCTAACGTGGACAATTTGTGGGCCTTGGTAAATAAAACCATAGGTCACCCATTACAGCTAAAATGAAAAGGTAACTGCTTAATACAAAAAAGTAAATGGGGAAAAACCTCATGGGAAAAATACCCACCTCAAACTAAGCAGGTAAAATCAGGATTCAAGCTAAAAAACTTGAGAAAATGTTGATGCAACCTTCATCTCTGTGGTGTATCTAAGAAACATGCTTGTTCTATTGTGCACAGGTATCCTGGGGCCTGGCATGTAGACTTCTCCATATTCTCCCGAAATGATGATTGAAGGAAGGAGGAATGTAAGCTTTGTCTCTTTTTAGAGGAAGAGAGACATGATGCACTTTGTTCTTCTGAGAGCCGCTGTAGCTAATCAAATCTTGTCATGTAGCATCTCATAGGGATTTTGTTGCATCTCTCTGAAGGAAGTGAGATTTCTTGACATAGCACAAGGTTCTCTTTCTGAAACTGATTTCTTGTCCTCTTTATGTTAGATGGATTTCCAATCATCTTCCCAACTTTTCCAATAACATTTTGTGCCAATTTGGACTTAGGAGTAGGAGTAGGGATTGGATTTGGATCTAAATCACTTTTAACTTCAATATCATAAAGTGAAACAACTGAGTCTTCTGATTCAGATTTTGAAATACTAGTGGAAAATTTATCATATGCAAAAGGAGTAGATAGAATATTTTTACCTCCCTTTTCAAGTGGCAGTTGAGAGTGCACTAGATCTAAAAATGGAATAAATTATTAGAATTCATATGCCTTGGAGGCATGATTTGCAGAACCCTTCGCTATGATGTTGCCAATAGATATATATGTGATATCCACTGAGCCAGGACCAAATATCACTCGCTTTGGAGGGATAGTGTGAGTCATATGGTATACAGATAATGCATTTGTAACTAAGGAGGGAACATAAACTACATCATTGAACTTTCCATGTTCCAACTTGATAGAACCCTTCCCTTCAGCTTGATTTTTACTGTCATCACCCATGTGAATGTTAGGACCATCAGTAGACTGTAATGAAGAGAATGATTCTCTCGATGCAACCATATGATTGGAAGCTCCTGAATCAATGAGGAAAGTATGTGTTTTTGAGAAACTAGCTTTCAATGCATGGAGTCTCTCATCATGATCTTATGTCTTCTCTCCATAGTCATCCTTCCTTGTGCCAACTGGAAGTGTGATGTTATGCTACTCTAGGGGAAGAGTAATTTGATCTATTGTTCTCCTCATACAAGAAATTTCTGGGTGAAAGACCCTTTCACAATAGGTGCAAGGAACCTTCTATTTTCCCTTATTCTTGCTTCTCCTCGAACCTAAGGACTCATCTGACTACTCTTTCTCCTTAGGAGGATCATTCTTTGTCTTCTTTTTCTTCTTCTTCCCCTTTCCATGCGTAGTTTTGAGTCCTCCAGCAAACTAGGCTTGATCCTTGGAATATCTGATGATCCCCATTTGGACAAGCTTTTCATGCTCATTGGTAAGAGACTCAATGAATGAATTGAGAGTGGGCATCTTCCAATTCGAGACTGAGAGATTCCTGATATGAAAGGTGGATACAAAAACACAATAAGATGGGCCTAATTTCGAAAGGATGACAAGGATGAGTTGATCATCCTCCTTCTCAACTTTACACAGCTTCACATTAGGGGAATTTTGAGGTCTAAAATGGGCCTGATAAGAGATATAATAAAATATTATGAGTTAGGCATTTTGTGGGGGGGTATATTTACAACTCATCTCTTACACCATAACCAATGTAACCATGGTTAAGTTAAATACAAAATATATCTAAAATAAAATCAATAAAAAACTATCTTTGATATGACTAAAAGTAAAGTACTTTTGAGTGCATAAAATATTTTTGAATATAATATGATGAATGTACTTATAAATTAATGTATTCATAAAATAAAATATATTAATTTTGAATTTTGAAATATAAGTTACTTTTCCAATATTCAAAATATATTTATAAATCATGTATTTATACTTTTGAATTTTAAACATAAAGTTAAATTTATGTGAATACTTTGTAATTTCATATATATAACTTATATTTATTAATATAAATATAAAATTATATTAAAAAACCAATTTTTTAATTTATTTTTCATTTTTTAAGACACTTTCAAAAAAAGTGTAAACTTCTTATTAATATTTTCTTATGATATATGTTGTGTATATTATATATCATTTTTAATGTAATAATTAATAACATCATTAAATAAATTTTAAAAAAAAATGTTAATATTAGGATGAATGAATAGGACATAAATTCCTATCACAAAAAACTAGTGTTAATATTAAGCAAATTAGATTATATGTAATAAAATTATTATAATATAATATCTTATTATAATATAATAGTTCATTCAAATTATTAAATTAAGGTTTTAGGTATGTATTTGGTTTTATAATTTGAATGTGCATGTCTCGTTTTTGTTGATATAGATAGAGGTATTTCAAAAATTAAAAAGTGATAGTAAAATATAAACCTTGAATATTACTTAAATTTCAAAAATAAAATGTAGTATTAATATTAATATTCAAATTGATGAGAATACATATAGTAATTTATTATAATAAAATATTTTATTTTAATAAAATAAATAAATATATTTTTTATATTTAAATAATAATTATATTAGATTATTACATATATTAAGTATTTTAAAAGCAAAACAAAAATTAATCGTCAAATTATTTTTATTTTTATTATATAATGTTAAGTGATTTTGATTTTAAATAAAGATTTGAGATATATATTTTATAAATTAAAAAGGTAATTACATAATTTTAGTTTTGAATAGAGTATTTGCTTTTTTTTGTAATTATAATTTATTTTATATTAAAATATAGGAAAATTAATTACATAAAATTGATTTTGAATAAAGTATTTATCTTTTTGGTATTTGTAATTTATTTTATATTAAAATATAGAGTACTTTTCTTTCTAAGTACTTTAAGAGTACTTTAGTACATTTATATTATATTCAAAACTAATCTATGAGTATTATTTTCATAATTAGTATTTTACTTACAACATTCATATAGTTAACTATGGGTTTTCAGTCACCATTTACAATTTGACAAATAAGCATCGTTAACTCAACCAATGCCACATCAACCATTATAGATGATGTCATCCTCTAGAATGTGATTGGTTGTTTTAAAGTGGATTTTGATAGTACATTTTTTTTTTAGGCCCATTTTTACTTCAAAATTCCCCTAATGAATGGAGCACCATATGCTTGAATCTGGTGAAGAAGTCATTCATGGTTTCGAAGTTTCCTGGGTCTAGAGATATTAGCTCATTCTCTAGATGATATATTCTCAAGTCATCTTGCTTATCAAACAAAGTAGCAAGTTGTTCCCAAATCTCATTGGACGTCTTCAGACCATTGATGTGGAAGAGAATATCCTTAGAAATTGAAAGGCACAGAAATCCATATGCTTCATCAAGCTTATTCCATTATCTTGCTTTGTCTACAACATGATTCGGTTCTACCTCCATTTCCATTGTGACTCTGTAGAGTCCTTTGGAGCGAAGCTGAATCTCAATGTCCTTCTTCCACTGATGGTAGTTGAAAGGAGTGAGAAGAGTCGCAGAAGAGGCCATTATTCTGTTGTAGCGAATGCAGTGAAGGAGACTAAAAAACTTGCAAATCACAAGAAAACATACAAAGTAAGGTCAACAACCTGCACATTTGGAGTTTGCTTCACACCCAGCTTAGTCAATCAAGCAATCTTGGTCAACAATTCCTTTTCCCATGAATTATGTGGTAAACTCTGTGCTTTTGGTGCAGAGTTGAAAGGATCATTTTTTCTCAAAACATTTGATCCAACATGAAATTTGTAGAAAGGAGAAATGTCTCATCCTGCCGAGGCTCTAATACCATATAAAAATTGAGCTCATAGGAATCTATGAACCAAGACAAAACTTACAAATAGATCAAGCAATTTTACTCAAAATATGATATGAAACAGTGCAATAATGATTTGCAGTTGTATATGTTTTCATTAATCAAAAGTAAAAATGGATAATATTTACAGTGTAATACATTGATATTAATAACTAGACAATTCGAATTCATGAAAGGAAATTCAAATTTATTGACTCAACCTAACTCAATAGATAACAAGATGTGTCTAAGTCGCTATCAAAGCATAACTAGCTAGCTCCAGTTGTCTAATTAATGCCTCAATCAATTAGAATCTATTAACTAGTCTATTGAATGTGGTAGGTGAGAAAATGCGTCTTCCCACATGCAGTTAATCAATGACTGGTGCTAACTGAATATAACTGAATGCAACTGACTCTTAACTAGGCTTGACTAGTCACCAACTGAACTCAACTGAAGGAGGTTGGTGTCAACACTCCTAGTGGCTCGTAAATTGTAGGGATTGGTCTAAGAGGCACCTAAACTAATGCATGCAAGTGCAATGAGTGGGAGTTAGCCTCAATTAGTGTTCCCCACACTCTAGTAACTAGTAAATGTGGTCCAATTAGGCCATGTGGACCCAATTAAACTAGCGACTCAATAATGACTGAAAAGACTCATATTTTAGGAATAATTGATCAAATTAGACATGTGAGAATTATAATCCTAACAACTATATGGGTCCCCAAAATAGACTCACAAATGTGCTAGAGTTGGGTGACAACCGGGGTCTTCGACAAAATAATTCAAGGGAACCATAGCCCATCTAGTGTTATGGTGGAATCATAGCCCCTCTAATGCTCTTTACACAACCATCTTGGACCATTTTATTAATTCCAAATATAATATTTAGATACATTTTGAATTGGCATGATAAGCTAATCATACCGTCCGATAGAAATATATACATCGTACATACCTAGCTATTCACTAGTCAGGCCTCGACCTTGAGCTATGCATTCTGAATATATACTAGCATATTTACATCATTTACATAATTTTGATTAAATACGTTTTAGGTCAAACCATTAAATGAAAATTAAGACCCAAATTAATGGAATGTCAATTTCATTACACTCATGACATTAGATTACCATGTGGGATGCCACTTTCCCATGAGCCCCATCACCTTAACATGTTTTTAATTGATGATTCCTTAACTAGGTTTTTTTTCTCATTAACGACCAATAGAAAATTTGCATGAGGGGGACAAAATTTGAAGACTCTACCTTCAGAGCATGTGGATAGCACTCACAGATCGACGTTACCTCAATACTTTTTCTTCTCATTTTGGGTTTTAGGTCTGAGACCATTCATAAAACAAAAACTAGGGCCTAGATTGACATAAAATAAAGAAACAACAGGGAATGTGAAAGGTGACAGATTGATTTCAAGGTTTTCTATATTACATTCAGGAATAGATATAAGACATACATGGTGGATTTTGAGTTTTTTATTTCTTATAAAACAACAAAACTCGCCCTTTTTTAAAACAAAATATTACAGGCAAGAAGGCATATCTACATTAAAAGAGTACTAAATGAAAATTGATGACCTAGAATGATATGAAATATGGCATCCTGCAAGTCAAGAAATTGATCTAAGGAGAATCCTCCAACCTTTTTTAAAACAAAATGTTACCCACAAGGAAGAAGATATGTAAAAAAAGAGTATGCAATGAAAATTGATCACCTTGGGTGCAAATGATCTGAAATATGGCATCGAGCAAACCGAAAGAGGCAATAAAAGTATCCAATCCTTACGGGATTCGGGGAGAAGCCGCTGCTCCTTTTCAAAACAAAATGTTACATGCAAGAAGGAAGATTGCATTAAAAATAGTATGAAATGAAAACTGATCATCTTGGGCATAGAAGATCTGAAATCTAGCATCCTACAAATCAAGAAAGAGGCCATAAAAGAAGTCAACTCATTAATGCATATAGGGAGAAACCTTCGGCCTTTTTTAAACAAAATGTTACATTGAAGAAGGTAGATTTTGCATTAAAAGAGTATGAAATGAAAATCGATCACCTTAGGCGCAGACGATGTGAAATATGGCATTCTGTAAATCAAGAATGAAGCAATAAAAGAAGAATGTGCCTCATCTTGTCATAGCATTCTTTTTTTTTATCATGGGAACAGCAACCGTCTAAGGGTATATCCAACAGCCTGCAAGCCATATATCCTGTCATAGCATTCTTGTTCCCCGAAACATGTTTTTGTTAAAGCACTTTCAACAAATGATAATAAAAAACTCGCCCTTCAATTATTAAATAATTGAATGAACTTGCCCTTCGATTATTAAAAGAATTTGCCCTTATTCAAAGAACTTCTCCTTGAACTCACTTTTCAATTATTAAAAGAATTTGCCCTTGAATTCACCTTTCAATTATTCAAAGAACTTCTTTTTAACTCCCTTTTCAATTATTATAAGAACTTCTTTTTAACTCCCTCTTCAATTATTAAAAGAATTTATTCTATTTTTTTAATTGATTGTTTATTTCAAATTGGAAATGCCACCCATTAAATTAATATAATAGTATCCTAGTTTCATATTCGTGTAGACACCAAGAAATTAATTTCTTTCAAAAAAATCAAAACAAAAAATTTAAGAAATTAAAATGATATTCATATATTGAAAGTTATACTAAAAATAAATAAATAAATTCTGAATCAAATTTCTTATATTGTCATGTTACTTATTTCAACCAACTATGTTTATAAGAGACAAATATTAATGTATAGTCAACTATTACTGTGGATTTTTTAGGTGAATATTTTTTACTTAAATTCCTAAAAATAATCTAAAATGTTTGACCATGTTAAATCCATTTATACATTCAAATTAAGAATTAAATACCATAAAATATTAATTTCTAAAAAAATACAAACAAATTCCCTAAACCAAAAACTTGTTAGAAAAATCAAAACCAAAACCATAACACGTAGCTCACCCATAACTTGTAAACTTTTTTTCCTTTATATTAAAGAGTAGCTCACCCATAATACATTATTAGCAGGGGAATTTAAAGGCAACCTTCATCGAGCCTCAACCTTGGAAAAGCAAAGAGCGGTAGCTGTCTTGGGATCGTCGTTGCAGACGCTTCCTTCATATCCAGCTGGGATGGATCCCCTTCAACTCTCCAATCAAAAACGTGTACCAGTTCTGCCAATACAATCTCTATCATCGGAATAGCCATGGAATGCCCTGGGCATCCTCTCCTACCTGACCCGAACGGAAACATTTTGAAGTCAGATTGACCCGTCAAATCTATATATTCTTCCTGCATAAATCTCTCCGGCTTAAATTCCAAAGCATCTGCTCCCCACACAGTAGCATCCCTTCCTATCGCCCACAAATTCACGAGTAGCATTGTCTTCTCAGGTATATAATATCCTGCGACTGTGACAGCCTCTCGAGATTGATGGGGAAGGGCGAGCGGCACCGGTGGGTATAAGCGTAACGTCTCCATCACTACATAGTGGAGGTATTTCAGCTTTGCCAGATCCGATTCCTTTACTCGTCGATGTTGACCAACAACCGATTCGATTTCTTCCTGCAATCTCTTCATTGCCTGAGGATGTCTCAGCAACTCACTCATTGCCCATTCCAATGCAGTCGACGTGGTGTCCATTCCAGCAGCATACATTTCCTACACATACAAATCCATAGAAAGTTATGTCGGAGTAAATGAAAAAGAAGTTTAAACACGCCACCATTTCACTATTTTTTTTCTAGTTTTTGGTTCGAATTTTGTGAATTTTTATTAAAAAGGTCCGAGCTTTGTGCTGTTTAATAGTAGTTTGATCTGAAAAAGATTGTTTTTTAACTGTTAAATGGAAGTTGTTTTGTATTGTTTTTTAACTGTTAAATGGAAGTTATTTTTTTTGGTTGTGTCCAAAATTGTTGTTATGGGACATATTTCTCCAACTGCTTACACCCTTGAACTTATTACACCTTGCCTTCCCCTTTACTTCTCTTTCAGCCAGAATAAGTGGGAACAAACGGGTCATGCTATTGATGGTTATAACCACACACATCATGGGCTATTGAGGGTTATAACCACACACATCATGGACGGCGGAATTAGTAAGATAAAAGACAACTAGAATTGCTAGTATTTTTGGTGAATTTTTGATAAAAACAAGTTAAAATTGTTTTAATTTTAGAAATTTCAACCATCAAATTTAGTTGACTTAAATTAAATGATCAATTTTAAAACTACCTAAATCACTAAAATTGTCATTTGAACAGTCTAAATTACCTGCTAGAAAACTTGCTAGAAGACTGATACTCATAATTTCAGATTAAATAACCTACCCAAATCACCAGAATTGCCATTTGAACAGTCTAAATTACCTGCTAGAAAACTGTTATTCCAAATTTCAGAGTAAATAACTGACCCAAATCACCAAAATTGTCATTTGAACAGTATAAACCCATCCTATATTTATAGGTGTTTATATTTTAGGATTTGGGGTGGAGTAGCAATTAATAGGATAAAAGACAACTAAAAAGCCCAGCTTTTCAGGCGAATTTTTGATCCAAACCTGCTAAAATTGTTTATGAAAACTGTTATTTCTCCAATTTCCCAATCAAATTTACTTGACTTAGATTAAATATCCAATTTTAAAAAGACCCAAATCACCAAAATTGCCATTTGAACAATGTAAATTAAATGCAAGATGGAAGTTATATCTTTGGGTCAACTTGTTGTTAACACATACTATATATATAGGTGTTTATATTTTAGAATTTGAAGTGAGTAACAACAAGCACAATAAAAGACAATTAAAAAGCCCAGTTTTCTGGTGAATGTTTGATAAAAACCAGCTAAAATTGTTCATAAAAGTTTTGATTAACTCAATTATGTATTTTGTAGATTAAAAAAAAATGAGACAAGTCCACTGTGATATTGATTTTATAAACTTCATTTCAAATTCAAAATAAACAAATATATATATATATATAAAAGTCTACTAATGCATAAATATTCACAAACAACTTACGTGACAGTGCTAATTAATTATTATAATGAATTCGCTATACAGTCGAGTTAGAATGACACACTTACAAATATAAGTGCCTTGATAGCTTCCCGTGTCACTTTGGTATCTGTGTTTATATTTGTGCCAGCCATCTCGAGGAGAAGCACATCGACGAAGTCTTTAACAGGCTCAGGCTCTGGCTCTGCCTCGCCCTGGCGATTGGAGGTCACAGCGGCGGCCATATAGTGATCCTCTAACATTTTCTCAGCAAATAGATCGAATCTTTTATTAGCTTTTTTCAGGCGCCGCTTGTGACCTTGCAAATCAAGCCAAGCCAGACAATGAATAAAGTCTCCAATGTTAAATTCCCCCAAGGCAGATGACACCTCCTGTACCAAATCCCTGAATCCTTTTTCATCAGCACCAGCCAATTCATCGTCAGAAAATTTCTTACTAGCAAGTATTCGCCAAATTACATTAGAGATTAGGGTAGTTATGGTTCTGCTCAAATTGAGGGGTATTTCGCCCTTCTCACTCTTTTCCCAAATTGAATGGATCGCCTCAGACAACTCTTCCTCTCGAACCTGCTTGAACGACTCGATTCTCTTGGCTGTGAAAAGCTCTAACACACATATTTTTCTCATTTGCCTCCAGTGATCTCCATAGGGAGCCAACGCAATATCTTTAAAATTGTAGAAGAAGTATTTGCCTGCCGCGGTTGGAGGTCGGCTGGCAAACACCAAATCATGAGTTTTCAGAAATTGTTTGGCGATCTCAGAGGAAGAAACGACAATGGTAGGGACAGAGCCGAAGCGCAGAAACAGAATGGCGCCATATTTGTCAGCAAGCTCCTTCAGACTACGGTGAGCAGGCAGTCTCAGTTGATGGAGATTTCCAATGATGGGCAATGAATAGGGTCCTGGAGGCAACCTTTGATTCTTGTGGAGCAATATCCGGAAGACTATGAGAGCCACAATAATTCCAATAATAGCAATAGAAGAAGTAGCTCCTCTACCCGTTATTAATGTTGCTGAGAGTGTCAATGTCTGAATCAAACCATCAAAACCCATATCGAACTGTATGCACTCTTGTATGTCTACACTGCACCGTTTAACGAAAGAGGCATAACTTATTTATAGGAATTTTGAAAGCTCAGTTCATTCTGATAAGATGGAAAAACTATTGACGTTGGACTTCCTGGTTAATGCAGAATTCAAAGCTCGTGCTCTAAATTCAATGGAACAAACGAATCAATCATTTTCCATTTTTTTTTTATTGTACTTCTCGTTAATGCAGAATTCAAAGCTCGTGCTGTAAATTCAATGGAACAAACGAATCAATCAACTTCAATTTTTGGTTTTCCATATATATATACATCAACCACTATGATTCTACAAGTGTAAGGGGATTCAGAAAAGTTTTCAAAGTTACGTTGGACTTACTCCGTAAAGCAGAATTCAAAGCTCGTGATTGAATTTCGTGCATTTATCTAGAAGAAACGGAAATTTTCGCATATAGTTGCTTGGCAATTGTCTTTAAGCAATTTTTTATGTTTTCGATAGGTATCGCCCTTTAGAAGAATAATATACTTATAACATTTAGTTGTATGATGTTAAGAATTTAGAGTTTTTATAATGTAAGATTCCGGTTTGATGTTTGTAGAAAAATGATTAAGCGTTTATATTTTTATAGGGTAAGATTCCCTCGATGTTGATGTTGTTGAAAGGTATTTAAAAATTATATTTTAAAAGTATTTAAAAATGATATTAAAAAAGAACTGTGTTATTTTTTATTTTATGAGCTCATTTTTATCACAAATAAACAAACATATATATAATATCAATTTTAATTTCTTACCATATAAAAATTATAAACGCTTAATAAGATACCGCTAACATCTATACAGTAGTATTTTTAACTATTGTTTACCAATATCAATGGTATCCAACTAACACTTATACAAACAAATGATATTAAAAAGAGAATTGGAGTTATTTTTTATTATATATATATATAAAAGTTAAAATGGATAGCAAAAGAGAGTTGTAATGATTTTACATGTTATTTTAAAATTGAGAACTTCAAATGGCCTCAGATCCACATAAGCAATAACAACCAAGTGAACATGTTAGCAAATCTAGCCAAATTCAAATTTCAAACTCATTTATGGACCCTTTATGTGCATGTATTACAACTTGTGGTGGTTTGAATGCTGAAGTGTGGTAATTAAAGGAGCCATCACTTCACCCATGGGAGAAGGCTCCCGAAGAAGCATTATGCTTATGGTGGCCCTTTCGATGTGTTGATATGACAGTTTGGTTTAATCTAGGGCACAAATATGGGATCTTTCATTGTTATTCAGACTACTTAGGACCATAAATAACTTAATTAGGGACCCTACAAGCTTGAATTCAAGCTATGCCACGATTGAAGGTGGATAATTTAGTCTTTCAATCCCAATGGTGTTAGGGTTATGTCATTTTGTGGATGTTTTGTTGTCCCTAGGGAAAGATAGGAATAATTCAGTTAGAATTCTACCAGGTAACCCAAGTAGGTAAAGAGTATGATCGCACGAAGCAAAAGGAGCTATGACAGAAGTAGAGAAGGAAGAACGGATGCAGATGAGGAAGAAAGAGCTAAGGAAAGAAGTAGTCACAGAGGAAGCCACGATAGAAGAGGAATCCATGACAGAAGAGAAGCCCCGATAGAAGAAGAGGATGTGGCGAGATCAACTACGATGGAAGGAACCATGCTAGAGAAGGTGTGCAGCGACACAACAGGTGAAAAAAATAGGTCAAGGAAGATCGTGGGTGTTAACACCCCCTGTGTTGAACAATTGAGAAGGAAATGTGGTCAAGAAATGATAAAGGGATACATAAAAAATTGGTAAAGGTTGGTAGTCATGAGTCCCTTATTAAAATGCCCATTTTGGTTAATTCATTACAGAATTCAAAGGTGTTAATTTATGAGTGTGAAAATATACAGTTACAAATTAATCCACTGGGGAAAGTTGCGCAAGAGAGAATTTTTGACTGAGAGGCGAAAGTGGCTAACAAGACAGAAAGATCAATGGCTAAGAAATAAAGTAAATAAAATCTACGATTATGAGGTAGTTCGCGATGTGAAGATGCACACTTGAAAAAATGAGAAATGTTGGCGAATTACGTAGAACAGATTTTGATCCAACGGTTCAGACAAAAGATGAAATCTTATCAACGGTCATAATCTATTCCGGAGTGCGAAGCTGTGAGATAATTAAAAAGGATGAGTGGTAGTGGAATTTAAACTGCTTTCCACGTGGTGACTTTTGGTGAGTTCCACTAAGGAAAGCGGTAAAGGAAAAACAACTTGGTAAGGGTCCCGGAATAATCCGTTGTATTAAAAGTGAGTTGACCTAGGTAAAGTCATTTCGTTTGCACACTGCAGGTGAGAAGAAGAAGGGACAGTGCGCCATCTTTTTCTGAAAGTCAACTTCTACGTATCCAACAGTTACCAGGTAAGCCTTAAAACATTAAGACTTTGTTGAATACTTGTCACTATTGTTTATTATGGAGAAGGAGTAGGGTTTAGGAATATTGTGCAGAGTTCTGGATGATAGAGAAGAGGTTGTTGTTGATAGGGAGAGGAATGTATGTGACCCTATTCTGTTAGTTTGTAGTGTATCAGTTTCAAAGGAGCATTTGTGGTGGCATAATTCACAAGGGAATGCTATTCTGAATGTCTGGAGTTCTTTCTTATATTATTTTGCTATTGAAGAAACCCTACCTTTCCTTGAATTTGTCAAATGGTGTGCAAATAGTTACTCGTCCTCCGAAAGAGTTATTATGAGTCATACAACATCAAAAATCCTTTGTAGAGTTGACGCGAAAACTGTTCACGGGATATTGAGTTTGCCTGATAATTTCCCTGATAGTTGTGAGTCTTTAAATGAGCAAGTCTTAATTGAAATGTATAAAAATTGTAGAACTGAAGTCAGATGCCAGTTTTTATTCAATATTTTGAAAGATGGTCAGTCGTTAGAAGGTTTATTTCTACCATACAATGTTAATATTTTCAAGAAGGAAGTACAATTGGTCATGTCACTTGTCAGTCAAATTTTGGGTTTGGATGATGATACTCATATTAATGAAGTCATCTTAGGTTTTTTGCTAAGTATAGGTTCAATTGACCCTGAATCCATTCAACCCGTTGTTTTAATCTTGATGAGTATCTAGCCGAAGTTATCCAAACCCAATTGGTTGAATTCCCTAAAGTCGGGTTCTTTAGATATCAGGCATATTTGCTGAACATGCTTTTGTGTTCTAATGTGTCGGAGTTGCATTTCTTGTCTACCATGTTCTCTCCGGACCTCCCGAAACAGATTAACATGTTTGAGTTCATAAATACAATCATGGCTGAGATTTACAAATTGCTTTTCGATGATGTCTTGCCAAGGGTGTTGGAAGACATGAGACTTATGTCATAGTCTTCCTCAAAAGACAAAACATGAGATTGGTTCTTGTATAAATAATTTATTGTTCTGAGTGTGTATGGGTTCACTGGAGAACCATATAGGTTACCCATTTTTTTGACTCCAAGAATATTCGCATTAGAGTTTATGAGACAGAGGTTATATGCAGAAGAAGAATATTTTGGGGCATTTAAAAAATCTTCCAATGTTAAATTTCCTCTCAAAGTTGGTCCTTTCATTTTTAAAAATAAAAGCGCCTTGTTAGTCATAGAGAAATTTTTAGAAGTTATGGATTTTCAGAAAGAGCAAAAAGTAAATTATGACCCACATCACATTATTTCTCAGAGGAAGCAATTGAACAAAAATAAACCATTTGATCATCAAACTGTTGAAGGCTTAGATAAAATAGCAAATTTGGCTAATTTTGAAGAAAATTTAGAAGATGATGAAGATAGGAGGAACAGATTGACTGTAGTGGCTCAAACGCCTGTTAATTCCAACATTATGAATAAAAGGAGTCTTTCTAAAGCCGATGGCATGGATGTAGATGAAGATATTTCTCATAAAAATATCAAAACACACCTTCAATATGAGCAAACTATTTCAGAAGAAATATTTTCAAAAGATTTAAAGAAGATGGTCCTGTTCTAGAAAAAGTCTGTATAGATGCATCAATATTCTTTTGAAGAAGAAATTAATGTAGAGTCCAGTTCCCGTTACAAATCCAGGACAGAGTTAATATCAAGTTATGCTGACAAAGAAATGCAATCATCGAAGGAAACTAAGAATCTGCTTCCTCGAGTTAGAAATTTAATCAATCAAAAGACTTCATTGATTTCTACTCGAGAGGTAGAGAGGAATACCATGAAATTCACTATGGTAAGTGACAAGAAAGTATCTAAAATGGAGGTGAAGCTAGAAAAAATCAATGTTCCTGATAAAATACAACTCCATAAACAAACTAGAGATGTTATTTACTCTGATCCGTTACATGCAATTATGAAAATTACTAAATTAAAGTCCCTTGTAGATAAGATGGAGGTTCAATTGAAGCATGAAAAGGTTGAAAATAAAGCAAATTTGATTCAAATTTAAAAGTTGCAGGGAGATGTTGTAAGCCTAGGGACCGAACCGGGTAATATGCAGGCGACCAAAAAGCTTCTAGAGGAGAAGGAAAATACCATTCAAGTGTTGAAGAAGAAGCTTAAAGTACCTAATGCTGAACATGTTCAGTCTTCAGAATTATTTACACTTCAAGAGGAAAAAGAGAAAGTTTATCAGGAAATAATGGAGTATAATGGAAAATCGTTGAAGCTGCAGGAGGAGAAAAACAAGTGGGAAGTAGAAAGAACTGAATTGATGGCTCGGATTGTAAATTTGAAAAAGGATAAAAATGATGAAAAAGAAGTTATGGAAGAATTGATGAGTCAACCCTTTGTTGACATTGATTTACCCCTTGTTAATGTTGAAAGACCATTAAATGAATTTTCTGCAGATGCTTTATTAGTTCCTATGTCTTAGGTGAGCTTGAAAGAAGTGGAGATTAAAGAATTAAAATAGGAAAATGAAAAGATCAAATCAGAATTGGCTAAGAGCATTGATGAGAAGAATAAAGCATGGAATGATTAAACCCAATTACAGAAAAATTTCAATGAATTAAAAGAAAGAAGTACAAGAGAAACTCCTTTACAGGGAGCTAAACATTTGATTTGGGATACTTTGACGGTGTAAATCACCAAGTTCAGGCATTATTTAAATTTTATTGATGATGAAAGTGCATTGGTAAATTTTGCTACTCAAAGATTGAAATTGGCCAATATTGAAACTATGGAAAATAAGCCTTTGAATATTGCTCACAATGATTTGAATCTCTTAAATTCTTTAACATATCAAAATTTGCAGGACATTAGGATCAAAGACATAGTAGCAATTGTGTTATGGGCAAAGAAGTTTATCAATAAACATCAACTCATGAAAGTGGTGCAGGATAAGGTGAATAAAATGTCTTCTCAAATAAAGGATTCTAGGATTGATTTTAAAGATTTATTTGATGATGGTCTCCCTTCCTTTTGGGATGACGAAGGATGGTTTTTCTCCCAAGAGCAATATCACAGCTTATTGGTATAGAATCGCATGGATCATTCCAAATTTGAAGATTTAGTCAAAGGGTTAACGGGAAAGGTCATTGTGGAAAAATTGACAGAAGACTTTGAGATATTGGATAGGTTTTTAATTATTAAGAAATGATTGCCTACCGTGTCTTATGAAGCTTATGTGGATTTGGAGGTGTCAATAAAAGAGATGACAGAATACGACACTCCAAATGTGGAACAATGGAAGGTCGTGGAGAAATTTGAAAAGACCAAGTACATACTACATTCATGAAGACATGTGTTGCAGTTCATGAAGCTGTTTGTTCGGGATACCTTGTAGTTACTAAGTTTTCTATAATCAAGCCATCTGTTATTTCAATCAAAGCATGTAATTATTATTCCTAGTTATTAGGGATATGGTTACAAAAGATTATGATTAACATATTAATTGGTTATTGATCTTTTTGGGAAGAAACTATTTTTGTATATATTTGAATTTATTTGATGTATTGGGGGTTGGAACCCATAAGCTTGGACCGATGTTTTTGAGAACTTGTGATTTTTTAATGAAATTACAGAGCTGAATGCTAGTTGATATTCAAAGATTCATGTGTTGTTTATGTTATAGTATGTGCCTTCTTTCCCTGTAATTGTTTTCTAAGTGTTTACCTTCCATTCTGCTTTCTTTCATATTTGAATGTAGTGTTTAATAGTTTCAGAATTCATACATGTTCTGCTCTAGCTATTGTTTCAGATATTCACAAATATTTCCTCTAAATTTGATATGGAATTCATCTTGTGATGCTCTATATTGATGGAGTGTTCATGTTTCTCTCCTATCACCTGAAAATCAATGAATGACTATAACTGAATGATTATCTTGCCTTTGTTGGAATTATATGTATGAAGCTTTGTATTATCTTTATCTATTTTGACTCCATTGCCCAATGGTTATATGTGTTGTTTCAACCATTCGCATAACTTAAATTATTGATCTCAATATCTGGCCCTGTTAAATTTATATCTGAGAGATCCCTCTCTGGAAGAAAAGCTAGTTTCTTTCTAAAGTGGTTTTTGTTGTTACCTTAACAATACCTTTCACAACCTTGGGTACATTTTGAGTGCTAACAAATTGGCGTCATTGCCGGGGATGAAGGTGCAAATTATCCCTTGGAGGAACGACAAAGTTTATAAAGATCAAGAAAAGATTTCTGTGGGCAAACATGAATTTTTGTCAGTAAAGAAGGTTGTACATTTTCCCTAGCGATTCCAATTTAAAATTATTTCAAGATTTCCAAAAGACATCAGGGCTTTGAGAAGACATATACGAGGTAATTCTGATACTGAAGTTTTACGCAGTTTGGAGGATCCAGAAAAATTATTTAAGAAAAAAGACAAAGAAAAAATAGATATTTCTCTATTTGGTGCATCATCTTCTCAAGATTTTCATAGCATCCTTATCAAGAATGTGAAATTAATGTTGAAAAGGGTTTGTTGAAATCTAAATCTGAATCTGATCTTAAAAATGTTGAATTCAACCCTCGTAGATTAGAATCTTATTTACTTGATTCCCTTTGGAGAGATCTTCAATAGTCTGCGAAGGTTGAAGAAAGACCTATTGTTCAAATCATTCAAAATTCCTCAGCCCCTCTAAATCCACCTAGACCAATGGGAGCCAGATTTGCTCCTTTACGTTTTTCTTCTGTATTGCATGATCTTCCCCTAAATTATTCCCAGAGAATTTATTTATTTGATGGAGAGAGAGGTATAACAGCAAAGAAGCATGTGGAAAAATTTGAAGATTTTGTTGACTTGGAGGAAGTTGATTATGTGGATGTTAAAATGCGGTTGTTTGCTCAAAACTTATCAGGGGAAGCGAATAAATGGTTTAAATATTTTCCAGCTGCATCTATCCTGACCTTTCAAGCTTTCCAAAATGCATTTCTAGAAAGTTGGGATGATAAACAAAGCCCTTTACAGCTTTTGTCCCAATACAATAGTCTTAAGAAAGGAGGTTTTGAATTTGTTCATGAATTTTCAAGTAGATTTATGAGAGTTTATAATTCCATTCCAGAAGATATAAAACCTTCTGCAACAACTGCTAAACTTTATTATGCTGAGGCCTTTGATAATGACTTTGCATTTTCATTAAGGGAGAGAAAGTTAGTGAGTCTCACTGCCATGTTCACAGATACTCTAGAAGTGGAAGCAAATATGGTGGCGAGTGGAAAGATGAAACAAAGAGACATTGATAGGAGAAAAATAAGAGAAGAAAGAATGCCTTCTACTTCTTCTGCTGCTGATATTAAATTTGAAATGATGTTGAAAACAATGGAGAAGTTAATGGATAGATTGACTATGGACAATAGATCATTTAATAGAGAACAAGCTGATCCTCAAATCAGAAATCTGAATTTTAGAAGGCCAAATCCTCCTATGCTTCCACAAAACAGGCAAAGAGATATGAGAAACCCAAGGAATCAAGAAGAACAACAGATTCGACCACCTTTCCCTGAGAATTATGTTGCAGATGAAGAAGACCCCGCTGAGAATGAAATTCATCTTTTTGGGGAATTAGATTCAGATATATACCTTACTGAAGCATCACATGTTTGCACAGGAATGTGGAAATGATGATTTTGAAAAGGAATCAGAGTAGTATTAGAGGGGTTATTTACATGCTATGGATGATGTACAAAGGAAGATCAGGTTGAGAAACAGAAAAGTTGTAAATAAAAGGAGGCCAAATTCAAACCAGCCTTCTACCAGTTCATTAAATACAGAAAAGGGAAAGGGGAAGGAAATACAAAAAGATTCTATTGTGAATAAAGAAGTTGAGAATAAAATAGAAAAAACAAAAGGAACAAAAAAAATGGCACCAATAGATGTAGAGAAAGTTACTTCTATCTTCAATCTACAGAATGAACTTTCCAAGCTAAAAATATCTGTTCCTTTTAATGAGTTGTTGAGGAATAATGAGTACAGGGATACAATAACAAGGATGGTTAAAGGTCAAGGAGAGTTTCAATCAGACATTTTAGAGTTAACATATGATAATGTTACTATTTCATTTGGGCCAAATGTTGAAAGTATAGATGATGAAAAAGCTTCTCCATTTTATTTGATTTTGAATGTGCATGATATGGTTGTACATAATGCCATGTTAGATTCAGGTGCATCACATAATTTAATGCCTAAAGGAGTAGTTGAAATTTTGGGACTGGAAGTTACGAGACCATATAAAGATTTGTATTCCTTTGATTCTAAGAGGGTGAAGTGTCTTGGTCTAATTAAAGATATGGTAGTGACTTTAAATAAATTGCCAGCTTAAACAATAGTAATGGATGTTGTAGTGGCAGACATTCCACCAAAATTTAGAATATTGTTATCAAGGTCTTGGACTTCAAAGTTAAAAGGTAGTTTACAAATGGCAATATCATACACTACTATTCCTATCCAAGATGGAAGTAGGAGGTTGTACAGTGAGAAAATAACTCCTTATGTAGTAAGCAGTCAAGATTGACCTGATATTCATCATATATATGCTATCGATATTGATTTGGGCTCTTCTATTTTCTTTAATGATACTGTCCCATGTGATTTGGAATCTACATTGCAAATTATATCTGAAAAGAATGGAGAGGGAGTAAAGGAACAAGATGTTTTCGAAAAGAAACAGAAAAGAGATGGATTGTGGACCATGTATTTTGATGGGCTTGTGGCAAAGGTTGGTGCTGGTGCTGGTGTATATATAATTTCTCCTATCAGGGATTTTAAAGCTTTATCATAGAAATTAATGTTTGAATGCATGGATAATGTGGCTGAATATGAAGCTTTGTTACTTGGGTTGCATGCATTGAAATATCTGGGAGCACAAAGGATAAGAGTTTTGGGAGATTTAGAGCTTGTAATAAACCAGGTGAATGACAATTATCAAACCAGACATCCCTGAATGAGAGCTTATACAAATAAAGTATGGGATATGTTTGGTAACTATTTTACAGAACAAACAATTAAGGTGGTTCCTAGATATGAGAATACAGTAGTCGATTCTTCGGCAGTTGCTGCTAGTAAATTTAAAACTCCAAGTGCTGGTCAAAAGGAATATCAGGCAGATATTGTAAATAGACCATCCATACTTGATAATTCTAAATATTGGCAGGTATTTGAGGATGATATGCAGATAAAAATATTTTTGGAATTATCTGGGGAGTTTGTGAACACTCATATTGATGGTGAAAATGATAATTGTGAAAATTTCCAAGATGCTGAAGAAAGCGAAGAAGAAAAGATTAGTACTGAAAAATTGAAGGGAACTTTAGGAGGAAAGGATACCATTCAATTAAAAAGTAATTTTATACGAAGAGGTTTGATCCCCTTAGAGAAATGTTTTGATCAAAATGATGTTGCTAAAGATCCAAAAGTGAAGCCTGCTGATAATGCTATTGAAAATAGAAATATTGGTACTAAAGAGAATCCAAAGATTGTGAAGCTGTCTAAAAACTTGCCTGCCAAAGAAAAAGAAGAATATGTGAACTTGATGAAAACATATACATATGTGTTTGCCTGGAGTTATGAATACCTTAAGGAATATGATACTTCAATAATACAACATACTATTCCAATCAAACCTGGAGAAAAACCTTTCAAACAGAAACTTAGAAGAATAAATCCAAAGCTGTTACCAGTTATTGAGAAGGAAATCAAAAAATCGTTTGATGCCCAAATTATTGTGACTTTAAGATTCTCAAGGTGGGTTACTAATTTGGTTCCTATCAAAAAGAAAAATGGAGAAATAAGGCTTTTCATAGGTTTCAGGAATTTGAATAAAGTCTCAATGAAAGATAATTATCCTTTGCCAAAGATGGAATAAAGATTGATCCTGATAGAGTCAATGCACTTTTGAAGGTAGGAGAACCAAGAAGCAAAAAAGAAATAAAATAATTCCTAGGACATGTAAAGTTTTTGAGAAGGTTCATTCCCAGTTTTGTTGAAATATTAATGAATATCACAAATATGCTGAAAAAGGTTCATGAAATAAAATGGACAGCAGAGGCTAAGAAATATTTTAAAGAAATAAAACAAGGCATTTCAGAAGCTCCTGTGTTGGTGAGTCGAGACTTTACTAAATATTTCTTAATATTTTCATATGCTTCGGAACATACTATTGCTGAAGTTTTGTTACAGAAGAATAATGAGAACATGGAGCAACCTATAGCCTTTTTCAGTAAGATGTTGAGAGATGGGGAATTCAAATATGATATTATGGAGAAGCAAGCATATTCTTTGGTTAAAGCCTTGAAATATTTCAGTGTGTATATTCTTCATTCACATATAATTGCTCATGTTCCAACCAGTGCAGTAAAAGGGATTCTCACACAGCCTGACCTAGAAGGAAGAAGAGCGAAATGGATAGCAACATTATTGGAGTATCATATAGAAATTAGACCTACTAAGATGATTAAAGGGAAAGGACTTGCAAAAATGTTGACAGATTCAAACTGTGAACCTTTACAGCTTAATTTCTTATCTAGTCAATCTCATTAGTTGGACACAGGGGTGAAGGTAATGATCGATTTCACTACATCTCCATGGTATTCTGATATTGTTCATGTTCTTCAAAATTTACAAGCTCCTGCAGGATTAAGTAAAACAAGAGAAAGATTTGTGAAGTTGAAAGCTGGTAAATTTTGTATTTTAAATTAGTACCTTTATTGGAACGATCCTGGAGGTGTGTTACTTAATTTCCTTTTAGAAAATGAATCCCAACACATAGTGAAAGAATTTCATAAAGGAGATTGTGGAGGACATCATTCTTGGAAAGTGTCAGCAAACAAAATTTTGAGAGCATGTTTTTATTGGCCATCATTGTTTTCGGACGTGTACAAAGAAACTAGCACATATCATCAATTCCATAGTTTTGATGGTAAGAGAAAGGTAATTCCACTCTCTCTTAATCCAATAACAGTAGAAGCTCCTTTGCAGCAGTGGGGTTTGGATTTCATTGGAGGAATAAACCCAAATTCTTCAGGACAACATAAATGGATTCTGACAGCCACACACTATTTCACAAAGTGGATTGAAGCAATACCTACCAAGAGAGCTACTGAGACAGTAATTATGGATTTTCTTGAAGAAAATATATTGTCTAGGTTTGGGTGTCCTAGAATAATAGTGAATGATAATGTAGCAGCTTTTAAATCCAAAAAGATGATTAATTTTTGTCATAAGTATCATATCAGTTTAAATCATTCAACTGCTTACTACCCACAAGGAAACAGATTGGCCGAGTCTTCTAATAAGAGTCTGGTAAGAATTATTAAGAATTTGTTAGAAGATAACAAGAGAGCTTGACACACCAAGCTTAAGTATGCTTTGTGGGCTGATAGAATTAGCACTAAAATGGCAATTGGAATGTCTCCTTTTCAATTGGTATATGGAACTGAAGTCATTTTTCGAGTATCATTGGGTGTTCCAATTATGAAATATTTTCAGGAACAACAGGATGAGCCAAACCACATGCAGAGAAGGATAAACCAAATTATCTAATTAGAGGAGCAAAGGAATAAAGCTTATGATAAAGTGCAAATACACCAAGAAAAAATGAAAAATACTTTTGATAGAAAGGTGAAAGAAGAACACTTCTAAATTGATGACCTGGTATTAAAATGGGATGCTCCTATGAAAGATAAGCATGGAAAATTTGACCACATGTGGGTAGGTCCTTATGTTATTGCAGGTCATAGAGGGGAAAATGCATTTATTTTGGAATATCCAGATGGGGTTTCGTTGGAGAGTAACCTTGTTAATGGAATATTTTTTAAGCATTACCTACCCTAAGGTGGAGGGTAAAATTTGTACCATAGTTTGTAAATATTTATTTTCTTGAAAGTAGTACATATGGTGAACCGAATATTTTTGAATCCCGGAGTGAAGGCCCTAATATTTAGGAGGATAGCCATTTTTCTTTATTTAGAAAATATATATTAGAGAAAAAGTAAATTTTTTTGGAGATTTGGATACAAAAGTTAGAGACAGGCACTTGGTCTATGAGTTCTTTGATACTTCATAGGGAGGATCTCATCCCTAGTTGAAGCCAGTTGTTAACACCCCCTATGTTGAACAATTGAGGAGGAAATGTGGTCAAGAAATGATAAAGGGATACACCTGTCAAAAACCATCACAAGACCAGTTAGAAGCATTCCTAATAATCCAAATCGTAAAAAATGAGCTAGTTTTTCTTGTGCATGCCTTTTTATTTATCCGCAGCTAGCACTGCCTATGTCCCATTGAGGACAGGCAGTGACATCGCCTGTGCGTAGTGTTCTTGGCCCAGTTCTAGTGGGGTACCGCTTATCCTGCAAGAGATAAGAGTGGTGCCCACTTCCATGGTTTTAGGGCTCGCCCAATAAGCCTAAAACACCACCAAAAATCAAAATTGAAAGCATGAAATGAAAGAGTAGGGTATAAGCTATTACCTGGGACTGATGGTGCATGAATCCGATGGTAGATTCTCCCGATATCAGGGACTGAAAATCTGGCCAAGAAAATGTTCCAAAGGCTCTCCACTATGGGTAAATGGTAAAATGTTTTGATTTTTTACTATTTACATGACTTATATACATTTTAGGGATTGACATGTTATAGTTTTGTTTTAAAATCATTTATTACTCAAAATCTATTAGTCATAATCCTTTAATGTCAGCTATTGGAGAATTTAACACTTGTTTTTCAAGTCATTGTAGGATAGAAGAGCGGTAGCAGTAAAATTTTTGGGAGTTCGTTTTTGCCTTTTTCGTACTACCATAAAATGAAAAAAGTCTTTTGAGTTTTTATTGCGACACTTTGTTCATGCTCTCGAAACTTAGCATCAAAGGTTCGAGTCCTTTTTTGATTCTTTTCAGACTCATAAAATCTCTCATCATGAAAAGAGACCTAGTGGAGTCTTCTTTAAACTCTTTTCGGGCTCTTTAAATACGAAAAGTTTATTGAGTGATCTTGTCTTCTTCACGCTCATGAAAGTACTTGAAGATTTGTTCATCTGATAGTAGGTGATCACTTTTTCCGTTTAGGTGAACTATTTTACAAAAAAAGACCCTATGGAGTCTTCTTCCATGGTCGTTCAGACTCTCTAAACATGAACGATACCAAGTTAACTTTCATTGGACTCCTTAAATTAAACATTGAGAGACCCTCTTTTGGGAACGAACCCCTCCTCTCTTGGGTTCGTAAAACATATGAATTTGGACTTGTCTTCGAACGAGCTATAACGAGTGTTCATTACCCTCTTTGAACTCGTAAAACTGAAAAGAGGCACTCATCAACCATGGTGGGGAAAATGGGAAGGGAATCATTTTGCAAATAAATGGAAGTAGTTTGTCGTTACCTTTGAACATGGCACTTGTATGCATATCATTTTAGTCAATTAGGTATTCAACTGATCTCTGTGATGATCCACTTTCATGAGTCATGTCACTCCTTTGAGTCTTTCAAAAGAATACATTGTCCACCATCACATTGTGTGTTTGTCTGGTCTAGTCATGCTTCCAAGTCTTTTGTCGTGCCGCCCGATGTTCAAAGGGAAGTTGAAGAAGTTTTACCTCTGCAGTCAAAACAGTCTCTATGTCAATACTTTTGACTCATTATTATGGTTAAATTATTCACATCATTCCAGAACTATGTTTCGAGTTTTGTGTCTCGATGTGGGACTCATCATGGCCCTCCTTCGACAAGACTATTCTCGTCGACATCAGCTCATCATCCGGGAAATAGTCTTAGAAACAAAATTTAGTACCTTGAGATCTGTATGCCTCAATGACATATTCTCTCACTCTCGACATAGGTTTACATCATTGACCTTTGATCAATAGAATTGACTAGGTGTTCGACATCAAGACATCTATTCATGCTTAGTAGATTGTACTAGGGTACCTTGGGAATCATTGACATCAATGGTGATCTCTCTCGCACTTGCTAATGGTTCACATCATTGGCTAGTAATCAAGTGGTTTCTACCATGTTTGAATTCAAAAGATTGTAATCACATGGATAGAATCGTACTTTGTGGAAGACGAGACGAAGACCCTCAATACTTGTTTAGCACTCATGGTTTTCCCAGGTTGCGATGGAGTTTTGCATATCTACCATGGATTCACATTTATGTCTGTATGACATAGATCTACGTTGTATGTCTGGTAGCTATGTCCAAGTTTGAGTCCTCTATCACATAGATCTATGTTGTATTCTAGTAGCCATGCTTGTTTATTCCTCTCATGGATCTGCTTTGTATTGGTACGCAACCATGATTTGTTTACATTTGTTTATGAGTCAAAAGTATTGACGTACTACAGATGCCTACTCGATGACATTCTTCGACCGCGCTAACATTCTCTCCTCAAAGTGATAGCTTGTTCCCTCAAAGCTCTCGCTTATCATATCCCTCTAAGCCTCATGATTTGGGGGGCATTCTGTTATACCTAAATCCTGTCACCATCATGTGATGAGATCCTTAACCTCTATGTTTTCCCTTAATCCCAAAACTTGGAGTGGAAACTTGCTCTGTTTGTCAATTCTACTCTAAAAAACCTAGCACTGCGCTTACCCTTTGACTGATGAGCGGTACCCTATTCGGCATCGCCTGTATCCTATTATAGAGAAGCGGTGCCACCGCCTATAGGCTTTGTTCTTAAAGCGGTTCTCACCTAAACCGCTCTGTCATAAGAGAACGAAAGCGGTACCCTAGGTAAAATGGGAAAAATAGAAGTTTCTCAAGGCCTCTAGATCATGAGCCTCGTGTCCTCCCTTATCCCTATCAATATGGGTTAGTTTGAGCTCGAGATCCCCTTTAGTAGGATCTTGGAGCCACCTCACCCACAATTCTCTCAACTATCCCTATCCATTGAGCCTTATAAATACAAGCTCATATCCATAGTTGAGGGGGAGAACTGAATAGGTATTGTTATGCTGTTGAATTGACTACCTAGTCCAAATCATTGGAGAGCATAGAGAGCAAGTTGGAGCTTATGGGGATGAAGTGTTTGTCTTGTGGAGGAGCTTGTTGACACTAAGGCAACGGTTGTAAGATTCTTCATTCATTCTCAATGCAAAGCTGATTTTTGTCCCACATATCTGTTGTTTTGATTTCACATGTATATGTTACTGGATTCCTTAGTCACTAGTATGGATATGTAGATGATTTTTTGGTAGCTTTGATGTGCTTGTATGTTTGACATGTTTGTAGGTACACAGGTTCATGATCGAAGTAGGATTCTAGGTATCTCAAAATTCAGGGAAGGTCTTCATCATTTGTCGTTCACTCATTTGTTCTGGATCTGAACCATTCAAACCAGAGAAACAACTTCTGTCCACAGAAGGTGCAATATTCCTGATAACATTCATCAACTTTATATAAATTGTGTTATATTTCTTCTAGATTCTTGTCATGATTATGTAGAAACAAAATCCTCTTTAGTGTTTAGATTCTTCTCATAATAATGTAGAAACATAATCCTCTTGGGTGTTTAGATTAATCATGTATATGCGTAACAAAGTGTAATTGTTCATCAAATTTGTTATATTTCTTCATATTTATAACATGATATTATACTAATTGGGATTCATATTTATAACATGGTATTATACTAATTGGAATTGTTTGATATTCTTTGGATTGCAACAATACTCAAATTGAATATAATAAAAAATATTTGTGATTCATATTTATAACACGATATTATACTAATTGGAATTGTTTGATATTCTTTGGATTGCAACAATACTCAAACAATGTAATAAAAAATATTTTGTAAGAAATGTTGGAAAGAATTACAAAAGAGGTTCATTCTCCTTAAACAATTTGAAATTCTCCCCTTCAATAATTTGAACTTCTTCCCTTCTAGACGGATGCAGGGACTTTACCTCTTTGAATCACATGTAGGTTTTTACCATCCCTATCACACTAGTAATCATATGAAATGGTTGTTTTCTGGTATGAACTCTTCCTAGAAACAAAATTGATCCCTTAACAAAATAAGCTCTTCTTCCTAAAAACAAAATCGATCCCTTAGCAAAATAAGCTCTTCCTCTTTGGTGTTTAGATTCTTCTCATGATTATGTAGAAAAATAAGCTCTTCCCAGTCCCTTAGTTTATCATGGATAAGGCCTTCTTAGGGCCCACCCAACTCCCTCCCTTATCCATCAGGGTTGACGAGAGCTCAGTTTCCCAATCCTTCCATCCTTTCAGGGGGAAAGGGAAGAAGGGCCAAATAATTCCTTAAAGGACCAAAGAAAGTTTTTATGACCTTATCTCTTTTACTTAAAGGGGCGCTTTATGAATGCGTGGGTACAACACTTAGAACTTTCCTATTGATCTTTACTCTGCCTACTTCCCTTTACCTTTACTGTTACCACCAACCCCTCTTTACCAACCACCATACTCCCTCATCCAACTTACTGATGCCCAAACCTATTGCTTTAGCTAGGAATATTTGTGGTACCAGCACACTATTTCTATTTCACCTTACTCTGCCTAAGTATTTCTTTACTTAACTATTACCAACAATCATGTTCTCTTTACCAACCATACTTAAAAACCCTACTTGGTGGAGTCCTTCCTGCCCTGATAAACCACTTGCTGAATGAATGCTTAGGGGGATACCACTATGATCTTGTTGGGTTAGGCTAAACCCCAGATACAATTGATAAATTAAGACAGCATTGCTACGACCACCTTTAGATGCCTACGTTTATGATGTTAGTCCCTTGCTACCAACCATAAGAACTCTTTACCAACCTTGATACACCAGCCATCGGCTGAGCTAAACTTTGATGTTCAGGCTTGCTGAGTAGGACTCGCATTACTTATTACCAACAACCTTTAGTTACTTACTTACCCTACCTCATACCCAACAACCTAGTGCTTCACGTAGGGATCTACGATAGGAATGAACGAAAGGATGGAAATAAAGATCGAAGGTGTGTTTAGATTCTTCTAGTGACTATATAGAAACATAATTCTCTTTGGTGTTTAGATTCTTCACATGATTACGTGTATGTATAATGGAGTGTAACATCAACTTTATGTAAATTGTGTTTTTTTTAATTCTCTGTGGTGTTTAGATTCTTCACATGATTATGTGTATGTGTAATAGAGTGTAATTGTTCATCAACTTTATGTAATTTGTGTTATATTTTTTTAAAAGATTTTTCTCATAATTATGTAGAAACAAAATCCTTTTTAGTGAAACAAAATCCTTTTTGGTTGTTGGATTCTTTTTATGATTATGTAGAAACATATGTGTAACAAAGTGTAATTGTTCATTAACTTTATATAAATTGTGTTATATGTTTTTTATATTTATAACATGATATTATACTTGTCTATTAATTATAGGAGAGAAATGATTTTACTCTTTACCCAATTTCAAACCTAGTTTCAAGATAGGAGCGTCCAAAGACAGCCAAACCCTAACTCACGCCTATTTGAATCTCTGATTTTGCTATATATTTCCCTTGGCGTGCTTCTCCACTGCTAATACTTCCCTTTCTCCTCCTTGCCTGCTGCTAATGTCTGTGATGATGCTTCCAGCTTTTCCTCGCTCGCCTGATTCTTTGGCTGCCAATCTGCTCTGCAAAACTCCATACAAAACCATCTCCTCAGAATCGTTTTTTTGTTCCTCTGATGGATTTGTTACTGATTCTTCAAACTTCTTACAATCTGAGGAAACACGAGTACTAACAGATGCAATCAGATATTCATGAGAAGGTTTGTTCATAGCTACTTGCATGCAGGATTCAGAGAATTCAGCTTTTGGATTGCTGGATTCTGTCACAGACTAATACCATCTGAGCCTTTCAAATTACAATTTACTTGAACAGGGAATTACAGAAGATCCAAAGAATGAAAACTTAAAAACTACGAACAGTGTGAATTAAGCAACCAAGGAAAGTATAAAAAATTAATAAAAAGATTCGCACAAGCTAAAAATAATTGGAGAAGTTTGAAGTTTGATACAATTGAAAACCAAAATCTAGTACGGGTTCATGAAGCCTGTTCCAGAAAGTTCCAAGGCTGCCATTAAACGCGGCATGTAATTTGGTATGTCTTTTTGGAACACGAGGGCGCCGGCGTCATTTGCACCCGAAGGATCTGATATTGACGGTCACAGAAATCAAGCATATCACATCCCACGGAAACATCCATTTATTTATATTTTATCTATAACATGTAGAATTCAAAGAACAATATCATATATTTTATATTTAATAAAACATGAATTCCAAACATAAATGACTGATTCAAGCCAAAAGAGTCCGAAGTTAGAACCATGCAGTTTTGCATTCACTTACCCACACCATTTTACATTTCGGTTGTTGAATACATATACGAAGAGACAATTTGATGGTGTACCATGGTTTACATTTTGTTTTTTTAATGTCAATACATATTTTTTAATAAACTAAGAAATATTTAATAAATTTTCTTTACTTTCAAGTTTAATAATCATAAATTTTACCAATATTAAAAAAAATTCAATACATAAATTATACCAATGATATATATTGAAGTTTTTTCAATATATATCTTAAATCATGACTTCATTAAATATGTTTTATATATGTTTATATAAATTTCAATACATAAATTTTACCAATGATATATATTGAAATTTTTTCAATATATATATCTTTATTATAAGTATGACCTCATTAAATATGTTTTTCATCATACATTGTAATGTGTATTTTCGCTTCATTTTTTAAAGTGGTATGTATAGTTGAAACAATTTTATTTTTACAAACATATTTTTAAAAGAAAAAAATTAGATTATACATTTTATGATTTTTTTTTAAACTTATGTTTATGTTGTTTATTGATTTATTTTTGTTAATATAGAGATTTTATCCATGTTACTAACATAATATGGTTTTTAATTTAACTCTATATATCATTATCAAGCCAAAATAAAACTTCAAAGCCATGCTATCATCCAAATATATAAAAATCTAAAATAGGACATGTCATACACAAAACCTCATCCCTTGTAGTATCCAAGAAATGATTTTTTAGATTCTCCAACCCTTTTTTGGATTCGATGTTTCCTTCCATATTGAGCTCTTTGTAGATGTGTGAAAATGAAAAGGATGAGAAGGTATCCAAAATTGCCTTCACTTTGTCAAATAGTAGTCTTAAGACAAGCTTTTGTATCCTAATGGATCCTTTTACCAAATCAATAACAACTTGGATTCTCCTCTCACATGAATGCGAGTAATATCTCTTCCTTCATACGGTCTCAACAATTTACCAATGCCTTACATTCTACAATGTTATTGGTACATCCTCTAGTCTTTCTCTGAATTAAATTATGTGATTTTGAGAGATATATCACTAGTATAAAACCATATAAAACTAGCCTGTCCTTGTCATGCACCATAAAAATTCCTATTGATTTTTTTTATCTACCTTCAATTCTCCTACCATCCTTGACCTTCTCAATTTTGGGCCTATTTTATTTCTTCATAAACAAAATTTATTTAATGATGTAGTTGGAAAAGAAGGGATTCCTTGTCTACAAAGTTTCTTACATTTGTAGCTAACCATATGTCTTAGGATACAATTAAGAGTAGATCTTCAACTGCTAGATGGATTTTTCTTCAAACCATTTCTTCAATGTTTCTAGCAATGAGCCATCAATGCACCTTCCCTCACCCTCTTTCAGCCTCAATATAGAACTCCATAAATTATTTATGTAATCACATTGAACTAGCAAGTGGTCAATGCCTTTACCAACATTCTTAAATAAGCTACAGATACTTGAGATTGTTTCTTGGTCTATTCTAAAGTGCATCCCATGTCAAGCTTTTCTTGTCAATGGCAACCACATAAAGATTTCAAATTTCATTGGTGCATTTATTTTCTATATTTATCATCACCACCATACTTTTCTTCTATAAACATGGCCTTATACATCATAGTTTTGTAATGTGCTTACCCTGAGATAGATTTTTGAACTAAACTAGTTGGTCATGTCTTGAGTTAATCGAATATGATTCTATGATAACCTCATTGTGAATCTCGATAAATGTTCTACCAACATGCCTTCAATGTCAAGTGCCTTTTTCTTCCAATCATATGTGATGCCATTCATTGGTGTATATAGGATTTGTTGCATCGAAAAGAAAAATAATACCAATGGTTCTCAATCTAAATGTCAAATCTTGGGAAAGCATATAATGTCTAACACTACATTCCAAAGGATTAATCCCTAACCTCAGATTCTTTTCCACCCCTAATTCCCCATGACAACAAATTCCCTACAAAATGGAAGGACAATTTGCAAATTATTTCCAAATTATTTTAAAGGATTGGAATACATTTCTATTGGACTTCTAAACCAATCTTAAAAAAACAAAGGCTCTAGTTATTTTTGTAACAAACTTGTGCCAAAGGCCCTCATTATTGAGAAGCCTCTGAAGGCAATTTTAAACTAAATCCTTCCGAAATTAATTTATATTTTTTACCTCTCATCATCTTGCGTCCTATGGCATGGCTATTCTTTTCCATTTTAAGGGATCCATTCCATCCTTTCCTTTCTTCATATCTAGAAAAAGTGAACACATTTCTTCCTTATTTTTTGGGTATGCCTACTAGGGTGATGACATTCACATTGAGTAAAAATGAAGGAGTTATTTGACTAGAATCAAAACTTCCTCTACTAGACAACCATCAATCACATCAATTGGTAACGTTTTTCTCTACAATTTGGAATAGCCATATCCATTCAAAAACCCAAATCATTGGGCTTAATCCTAAATCCTTGATATTTGAAACCTTTGTTAAATATAATTATTTAGAAAGAAAAAAACTATTATTATTTTCTCTTCTTGATCTTCTTGAACTCTATTGAAAGAAACACCATACTTATGGGGATTGATTTACATCCTATTGGATTTTCTATATACATTCATAATCTTCTTAATGTTGAGAGATTCCCCTATAGTGCCACTACCAAAAAGAAAAGCATTAACATCAAACAACATATGTGATAAATCCAAATATATTCCAATATTTATGCCTTTGATTTATCCATTCCTCATATACTCCATGAACATCTAACTTAGACCTTCTTTTACTATATGGAATAGGAGTGGATACAAATTTTATCCATGACAAAGGCCTCTAACAAGTTTGTAAAATCTAGAGGTTGGTCCATTAATCAAAACTAAGAAGAAAACATAGGGTCAAAAGGAGCAGGCGAGGTCGTCCATGATCTTGATGGAATTCATGATATTAACTACACTTAGGGACTAGGAATAGCCATGAATAATGAGAGGTACATGCACTGTATATATAAATCAAGGACTATAAAATATCAAGGCTATAGAAATAAATCTTGTCGCGGTAATAAGAAACTCTTATTTTGTCATTCATTCCACTTGACTCTACACAATTTACATTTTGTAAGAAATGTTAGTATATATTCCTCCATGGGTTTACTCTATGAACCTATAACATATCATGTGCATTCATAGGATATGATGCTAAAGAATGCCCCTAATATCACTAGATATTAAGGAATTCTTCCAAATATACTTTTTTTAAACCTCCCTCACAATACACCTTTCCAATTAAAAAAAAAATATTGTTTTCATTAGATATCATAGGTATGGACATTTTTCCATGACATATTAATACCACTTTTTATTTTTACCCTTAGTATGGTGACATGCAATAACACTTATGACCCTTAAAAACTTTTCAAGGTGAAATATAAAATCCTAGTGATAGAAGATATTTTAAGATGGAAAACAACCCCCTAAACAAAGGTTGGATTCATACAAAATCAATTCAATCAAATTGACACCACCTTCATTGATAGATCATACCTAATCAAACAGTTCTTTGACTACAAACAAAATCATCTTTACACCACCTTCACACGTATATCATACTTATTCAAACACCAATTTAACTTCACACATAATCATATTCACACCAGTTTTAGACATAGAGTACCTATTTAAACACCCCAACATACTATTCAACCCTCTTAATACATAATTATAAACCCCCCTAATAGCTAGAAATGTTTTTATTATATTAAAAATACCCAACTAACCCCTATATAATAAACGATATATTTCTTCAAATTTTTAAAATATTAAATCCCCCAAAATGAACTCATGTTGTATAATATTTCCTACTTAGTTAACCTCATGTGATATAGCCACCAAGGAATTTCAAGCTTGGGATAAACATATCATAGAAATTGTTGCTCAAATGTATGCAAATGATAGAAAACAATTTAGGAATAAATTATTTATTCATAGGCACATACAAGTAGAAATGCAAGGTCATGGAATCAAAATTGGAAACTGTGGGCTCTATAGTAACCAGCACTACATAGTTGTTTCATCTCCCTTCGAAACCTACATAATTCTATACCCACATTTATAATATTTCATGTATAGTTCATTTCACTATATTCCATCAATGATAAAAGAGCAAGTAATATTGCAACTTCCCTCCCTGCCTCTCTAGAAATATGATCTAAGAGTGGCCATCACAACATTTTAGTAGTGAGGGCCATATACTCAGGTGAATTAATGGAGCAATCATAGGTTGGTCTTAGGGAAGAAGCCTACAATGGGTGCATTTTTATGTAATTTTAAATTATGATTATTTTATGTCTGGTAGTTTTATTCCTTGACCAATTTTTCCTCTAAATAAAAATACTTTACTTTATCCCTTTCCAATTTTTCCCTTATTCTCATTCCTTCAATTCTGTAAAAGTTGAAACATTGTTTAAACTTGAGATATATCTCCATTCCTCATTTATTTTTTAACAAATCTCTCAACTTCCATTCAAATTAAGTTGAATTCAATAGATCCATATAGATTATATTCATCCTTGTTCACCGAGAGAAATATTGGGAAACTTGTGGTTTGAGAGGCTCCTATTTCATACCCATCTTATTACATCAAAATAATTAATTAGTTTTTGAGAGACCGAAATTTTTCCAAACTATTTGAAATTACTTCATTACATACCCTTTGATTCCACTAGGTTGGCACGAGTCTTATAGGCTCAACATCATGTAAACATACCTCCTAAATATTATGAATAAAGTAATTTTTTGTAGGGTCTATCAATGGAAATATCTGCAGATATTTCAATCAAATCCCTTCCATAATTATATACTCATCTTCAAGATAATCCTTCGTAAAGAAGATATCCTTGAGTATCAGTGTAGGGGCCATACATGTGTATTATTGAAATATTTTTACTTGATTTCAAAGAGTTTAAAATTGTCCATATGCTTATAGGAATCAAGGAATGGTTTGCAATTGGAGATAAGGTTTCCATACAAATTATAGTCCACCTCTATATACATCTATAATCTAGTTTAGTGTTTCGATAAACTACAATTTCTTTAAAAAAACAAGAATACATTTGGAATGTTCAACACCTAACATGGTTTCCTTAATCAATATAACCTATGACTTGTGAAGCTTGTATAGACACTTCAATCCTATTTTTTTTCTAAGGCGAGTCCAACCCTATTATATTAATTGAGAGGAATAGGATCACTTAGCCTTTCCCAAGGCCTTCTTCACATTAAGGGAACCCATAATTGACCACTTTTTACCATTATTTATTTCATGTTTTTGTCATTTTGGTGCCAATTCCATCTTTGAATTTCTTTTAGGGTTAATAATTGAGGTCAATTATTCATCTCTATGCCCTATCATCCTCTTACCACCCTCCAGAGTCCATACTAGGATCCTTTATCCCTCATCTTGAGGATCTAAGGTGATATGATATCTAGATGTCATTTTGTGCTTGGAGATAACCTGTAAAAAAAGATGCGTTATTTCAAGATTTTAGACTTGCTCCAATCATATCCTAACCTTTGCATATTGAGAAAGATTGAATGTGATAGGAAGAGTTAAGGATCTATTTCCTTAATGGCATGGTCATTTTCCTCGCGCCCCACATTGAACTAGGTTTAGGGTTTTCCCTAATCTTCTTATTAGTTAATTAAAAAATATTTCTCTAGTACTAGTCCATTGAGATTGGGTTTGGTAGGTTCTTTTCTTACACAAAGGGTTTTTTAACTCATTGTTGGACTTCCTTAGGTTCAACATTTTCATATTCAAGGTGTTAAGGGACCCTTACCAAGCTTCCCTATCATAAGTAGCCATATATTTTCCTACTACATTTTGACTACTACTTAAATATAAGGGATATATAGGGGGGTGGGAGGAAGGTGATACAACTTTCAAATCTTGAATTTGAGATGATTCCCTTGGGAACTTTGTTTTGCTTACAATAATTCCCACGAGTCTGACCTATAGGTTTGAGATGGAGATGGAAAGAAAGTGTGATATGTTAGAGTAGGGTGAAACACTAATTTCGTATCTTCTTAAACATAGATGTTTAGTACCATAATTTTTGCACTTGAGACATTACCAAACTCAAATTGCTCTAAGTGAATCCCCTCCCTCTTCCTTGGTTGTTGAAGCCTTCTTTCACCATATCCACCTTCTATTTTTCTCTGAAAGAGAAGTCATTTTATATGACCATATTACTGATGACATATATTATCATGAAAAGGAACTCGCTCATAATAAAAATCAATGTAAAAAATCCACTTGAAGACCTAACCAGCTTAAATCCATTTTAACAAAAAAAAATTCACCATAGACTTTGTTTTCAACTCACATAGATCACACATATATCCAACTTGAAAAATATGAATACTCCTAATTTTCCTCCTATCCATGCATCTAGATCCTTCTTGAAACCTACGAGTGCTCCCAACCTACTTCTTAAAATCTATGAGTGCTCCCAACCTACTTCTTAAAATCTATGAGTGCTCCCCACCTACTTCTTATTTGGGCCTTTAAGATGGCTTCACTCCAAATCCCAAAGGTCACATAAGGATGTGAACTCATATATGTAGGACTGAGATTCTTTCCACTCTATGATCCAACCATGAAATCCACAACTTAAAGATGAACCACTCATTATCTGAATATTAATTTCCACTCCTTATTCTTTCTAGGCCTTCACCATTAATGAAGATAGAAGCCAAGCAACCTTGTGCCAAGAACATGTGAGTATATATACTATGATATTCCCCAAAACCTTTCCCATTCCATCTCGTGAAAGATTTTCTCCATGACTCTTTTAAGAAATCTACCTACTATAGCCAATTCCTTCAAAAGATCTTAAGTAATCACCATTTCAATGATATTCTCTCTTCTTATCATGTTTCCTTTACCTCTTTATTTCATGTCTTCCCTTGTGTTCATAATCCTTGTGGATAACCCTTGCAAAGTGGAGCTTCTTCCCTGATAACGTATGCATATAAACTATAATGGAGTGTACTTGTGGTCACATTTATTCAAACTTATTATAACATGATGTGAAACTGATTGGAATTGTTTCATATTCTTTCCATGGCAACAAAATACTGTTAAAAAAAAACCAAATATATTTCCTCTATGAATATTGGATAGAATTACAAAGGGGAGTACTCATGTTCGGTAGAATTACAAAAGGCCAATTACAAAGGGGCCTTCATTGTACTTCCAGAATTTTAAGCTTCTTCCGCTTCAGGGACTTTGAATCTTCGAAGCACTTGTCCTAGTAGCCGTCGTCTATATCAGACTAGCGATCATTTGAAATAGATTTTTGTAACATGAAAAACAACAAAAGAAACTAAATTACAGAAGCCAACAATTAGCATAGGATTGTTCAATCCTTATATTACATTTTAATGCCAAAGAATTTTAGGATTTGACGCCTATAAGCCAATGCCAATGATTATATGGAAATAACTGAATACAAATATTTAGAATGAATTAAATGTTTCCCTCAATGCCTCGCCGATTTGGTGTGCCGAATTCAATTGAGTATGCCGGCATTCAATCAGCACTGCGATCAAGTTCCACGCTAGCTGTTGATTCAAGCAAATCCTTCAACAAATCAACGCCCAAATCCCCCAATTCTACTACGAATTCTCAGTGTTTTCATTTGATTTTGATTGTTCAGTAGGATGCCCATCGCCTTTGCCTGTATCATTCTTCCCTGGACATAGAGGTATCATTAAATTTGGAATCAGAAGGCCGCTGACTGCATCTAGACGTTACTTCAGCATAATTAAACAGGTTCCCATACTTACTGTTTCTCAACACGGATTCTTGCACTACTTCAAGTGGAAAGTTGAGCTGAGGTCGTGAGCCTCTCATGGAGAAGGCCGCCTGACATAAGCCATGGCATCGTCCTCCGCACTGTCAAAAGTCCCAAGGCTAACACAAATGCCTTGCCTATTTGAATCTCTGATTTCTGCTGCATATTTCCCCCACGGCCTTCTCCTCACGCCTCTGTAATGCTTCTCCACTGCTAATGACTTCCCTTTCTGCTCCTCACCGACTGCTAATTTCTGTGTTGTTGCTTCCTGCTGTTCCTCGTTCATATGATTCATGGGTTCCCAACCTTTGCTCATTTCTTCTGGCAAAACTCCATACAAAACAATGTTCTTAGAATCGTTTTTATCGAAAGCGAATTCATGAGACAGGGAATCATAAAGTTGTACAATTTTTGGGTCCTCCTTCGATGGATTCCTCACCGATTCTTCAAACTTCTCACGATCTAAGTAAACATGAGTACCAACAGATGCAATCAGAGAATCACGAGAAGGTTTGTCCACATCCAATTGCATGTAGCATTCAGAGAATTCAGCTTTTAGATTGCTGAATTCTGTCACAGAAACAATACTTTCTGAGCCTTTCACATTACAATCTACTAGAATATGAGTACTATCGCAACCTAAATAATGCTACGCAGAGCTTTCATCATTCTATTCCAACCAAATTTTCAGACCTTTCTGTTGATGTAATTGTAACTTCAGAATGTATTCACTTGTATTTCTTATCTATTTTTACCCGATGTTCATTTTGGGATGTATTGTAATGTATTTGAGTCATGTCATACCCTGATGTTTATTCCGGGAAGTTTCTATAATGAGAAAGTCATGTCAAGTCATTGTGGGTAACCCTCCTAGGTCAAGGGTTAAAGTCCCCACAGTTATGGGGCCCTAGGGTTATTAGACTATCCCAGTGAAGTTGGCTCTATGTGAGTCATTGTAAGTCAGGGAAATAGTCCCCACCATTGTGTTACCCTCCTATTGGTCGGAGGAGGTAAAGTCTCCACAAGTGGCGGGGCACTAGGGTTATTAGACACTCCTAAAGATGTCAGCTCTAGTAAGTAATTGTTAAGTGAGGCCGACATGTTGGAGTGCACTTCAAGTGAATGAAAGAATATAAATAGAGGGTGAGCCTCTCTATTTATCTCACTTGCAACACTCACACTCACTCATTGGGGCGCATGAGTGAGAGAGGAGAAGCTCTCTCAGTGAGAGAGAGAGAGAGACTGCTGTTGTCAAGAGATCATCTTACTGTTTTCCGGTTTTACCTTTGGTGCTGATTCTATCTCTGAGGAAGTTGCGGAGTTTTCTCTTTTATGGTTTCCCCGAAGAAAATTATTTGTGTCTCTTGTCTCTTGTGTTGTGCTTATGTTTTATTGTTGTGCTTGTTATTCTCTTAGTTAAAAGATTCTAAGATCATAATGCTAGCTTGAATGTTGAAAAACTAACACTTTCTTGAGCTCACTAGAGTTGCTCCCATATGAGAAAGACATTGGCTCTTTTATAAGTAAGGAAATTACATAAATTCAAAGACTAAAAACTGAACAAAAAGGACCTAACATATGAAGAAAAAATTAATAAGGTTTGCAATAGCTAAAAAGAATTGCAAAATCCCTCGCTAGAATGAAAAAACAGACTTAGAACTAGGGTTTATAAAGCAGGTTCTGAGGTTGCTATTCAAAGAGTCATGTAATTTGGTCACATTTTTTTTGGAGAACCACGACACCATCGGTACCACAACGGTCTCACTTGAATTCAAGTGTTCTCATGGAGGAAGCATCCATTTTATTTATTTAATTAATTCATTGAAATGCAAGTTAACAAATCAAGTACATAATACAACTTACAACAAATCAAGTACAGAATACAGAATACAACCTACTTTCCTAGATCAAACAGAAATACAAGTTAGCAGATAGATCATTTACCTGAGGTCTGCAAATCCTCTTGTCTTTTTGTTGATCCAAGCTCCAAAGCCTTCAAATCTTGAGCTGCAAAACCCTGTAGACCAAATGGAAACAAGCAAACAATATATGCATATTTAAACATGAATTGATCTAAGCTAACAGTTAAGGAAGAAATCTCTAAACATCGTTAACACAATAACATTTATGGAAAGAGATTTGTATTGCTATAGTCAAGGAGATACATAGAATTATATAGGAAACAACATCACAACCTAGCCTTAATGCTGCAATATTCGATCCAACAATCCAAGCTAAGCCTCCAAAGAGTGATGGTATGCCTCCAAAGGATGAGATCTTTCCTCCCAAAAGATGATAGATATCACCTAGAAATTACACCAGCATAAGAGTACCATAGTCCTTCCTCTCTTCACCATGGAAAGAGCGTTCAATTTATAAGTGTTGGTGCAAAACATTAAACAAATTAGACATATATCCAACGATTTAATTGTCAACCCAGAGACTGCGTAAACTCGTGAGGTACATACAAAATATATGCAGGGATAGAGTATTACTAATTTATTCTAAATCTGAAATCGAATCTAAGTTATGAAAACAAGAAATTGACATAAAAAATAAATCTAATTGCAGAAAACATGAAATTACATAAATTAACTTGGTAAAGAAAGACTAAAATTGCATGAAATAAACCGGTATAAAGAAATTAACAATATCTTGTGAGCTCACGACAAATCTATACTATCAATTCATAAAAAAGAAACTAAAATTAACATAAGAGAATCAAAGGATGTGCATTAAGCATCATCTCCATTACATAATAATAAAAAATCTATTCTATGACTAACTCTGAACTATTCTCCACTTCCAAATCACAAGAGAGATCTCCAAACAATATGAGTAGAGAGCCCTCCTATTTATACATGAATTCAGGATAACCAATCCATAATCACAGATCCACTATTCTCTCATATTATCCTTTAAAATGCTCAACAAATCTACAACTCGTCCCTCAAAATCTTCAACAAATCTGCAACTCATCCCTTCAAATCCTCCATGATATCTTGGATAAGATATTCCGTCTCCACATTTTCATGATCTTCTCCTTGAAATTAGCCCACATCTTGAGGATGAAATTCGAATTTGAGGATAGGTGGTCACTTTTGAGCTAGTTAAAGTCTTCAAATTCACTTGTAAGCATCACCAAACTCATCCAACTTTAAAGTATAATGAAAATATGTTATTTTTCTTAATAATTAACCACAAATTCACTCAAAATACTAAAAAATAAATAATTTGGAAAATAATAAGGTAACTCATATCTATTCATGAAAATGGTGGATATTAATGGTTTTATCGAAGGATAAAATAGGAATAAGGGGATAAATAGTATGTGAAATGATGAATAAAATATGGTCTTTTTGTGGCTCAACATTCCCTCCAACTTGACTGGTTGCATGTCCTCATGGAACTATGCATTGATTCTCTTTAAAACTTTTTCCTTTGTAGCTGGGCTTTACATGATGATGGTATGTAACAGTAAATCATTCCAGGATTTGAAATGCATGAGTGCGAGAAATTTTTCTTTTTATTTCTCTCTCTCTCTCTCTCTTTATATATATTTGTGGCTGGTTCTTGTGGTAACAACATTCATTTGTTTTACTTGTATTTTTTCTGCAATACACAAGATTTTGTGTATTGGAAATGATGAACCATCAATGTATATTAGAAAGTTTTTTCTTTATTTTATGAATCATGTCAATATATATAGCAATGTGTAACAAAGCATACTTTTGGAAAGACATATTGGTTAATGGTAAATGAGATGATGAATATGTAAAATGGTAATGAATAATCCCCCCCCCCCCCCCCCAACTTAAAATGTATTAGGTTTATGAAAAAAAAGAGAAAGGGAATGTAGTGAGGGGATTTTCCAAAATCATTCTTTTTTTAGCATTTAAGGAATTACATGGTTAAATATTAGAAAACAACATACCTCCACTTACCCAAAGAGTTGATGAACTTGTGCATTAGGAATGTGGTTACTGCTGTTGAATAATAAAATGTGAAGTGAAGAAATCTGAACTGCTACTTGGTTGGACGAAGTAAAAGACGAGAGTTGAAAATAGAACTGTGGTACTCACATATGGCTAAAGTATGTTGCTGTAAAACTACTGATGGAGTCATGCAAAATATATAGTCTTCACCTGCTACAAAACTAGATGGTACAATATTTACCATGCGAGTAAATGTCTCGATGTCGAACATGGAAATAAGTCATTAGATTACCGACCATTAATGAATGTCGTTAACCAATGCGAGTCAATCTCACCATTGATCTCAATGAGTGCCAAGGTACCTAAGTACATCATGCAAAGTGCGAATAAATGATCTAATGTCGAGCCACTTGCAAGATTTAACAATCAAGGGACATTGATGTATTCCCATGATTGTCAGCGAGAGAACTTGGCATTAAGGCATGTAAGCCTCAAGGTACTAACAATGAACTCTAGTATCTATCCTAGATAAGGTGCTGAGATCGATGGAGTAAGACATGTTGAAAGGTGGGCCTTAAGGAATCCAACATTAGTCAACACAAGTTGTACATAATGTGTGGTAGGACTATAGATAAAAGATCTCACGGTCAAATAGTTTTTATGGCAGGGATAACAAAGCAATGTAGTCATCAAAAGGAAGATTAATGGTTTTATTTATAAGGAAAAAGATAAAGTGAAAATGAGGAAAAATGTGTACGATTCAGAAAGGTAGACATGCAGGAAGTCATGATGTATAAGGCATTGAAAACGTAGACTCTGACATGGATGATGAATAAGCTTGGAAGGAAAAATGGTAAGTAATCATGACATGGTGTAATTGGTTTTTGGAAGGCTTCTTTATGGAAGAAAAATGTCACGACATACATAGTGGAAACTCAACTTCTTCAATCTTTTAATGGAGCATTTTTCTGAAAAGTTTATGCGGTTGTAGAAATCACTTCTGCACGTCATTTGTTCATCTTTAAATCTGTAAAAGGTTAATATGTTTCTACAACAAACTTGTGAGAGAATTGAAAATATAGGAAAATATGTGCTTAATCAAAAGTTAAAATAAATAAGATGCTCTTATACCTGAAAGTAGCAACCCTTCTTGTCAAAACATGTTTCTGAGTGACTTGCGAAAATAAGTTAGCACAACAATCACAAAATTTGAGAAGATTTCAAATCCATTTATAATTTTAATTTTATGATTTTATTTATTACCTAATACTTTTTATTTATTTATATGTTTTTAGTTTTTCATTTTATTTTATTTTTATTTTTGTAATGTTATCATAATCCTTTTATTATTATTTCTCTAGTTGTTTTTGTTTATATATATTTTAAATTTGATTTATTAACAAAAACAAATTTAATGTGTTTATTTTAATCTTATAAGTTTATGTATATAGATATGAATATGTGTCTTTATGTAATGATTGCGCAATAGGGAAAGATGGTCGACCCTTTTAGTAGTCGATCCCTCTAAAATAATTAATGATCTAAAGAGGAGTGTGCGAAATAAACGATTTCTATGATAAGTTTAGCAGTTTCAATGACCATGCAAATAGCCCCCCCAACTGAAGATGTGACAGGTCTCACTGTGCAAAAATAAAAATTAAAAGGCAGACGTAGCTGTGATAATAGTTGCCTTCGATTTCAAAGATGCATATTAATTTTATAACATTATTTTATGTTCGACCTAAAAAAATTTATTTTTAATTATTTTTGTGTATTTTAATTATTGTTATATATACATATTAACTATATACATACTAACTATTAAAGTAAGTTATACTAATCCATTCTTTAAATAGTTAAATATACATCGTAATTTTTTTTTTTTAATATTATATGAATGTTTTTTTTATTCACAAAATTTAGAATATATTAAAAAACACCATACATATATATATATTTTTGTGTGTTTTTATTTTTCATTAACATTTATTTAAAACAACCCATTTCTCATATTCAAAAATCCATAAATTCATTAACGCCTTTCAATGTAGAAGACCCACACAATGCTATAAAAGATTTATGGAATTTTACTCCACGTTATAAATGGATTTTTTTTAGAATGTATTTACATAATGCATTTGCAAAAGTATACAAGACCCAAACCTCCACACTATAATTTGACAAAAAGCCCTGGTTTGTAAATTTATCATTAATTAAAAAAATTTAATTTTTCATTATCTATTAAGAATAGGGTTAGTCTTGGATAGAAAGATACCCATTTCATATATATATATATATATATATATATATATATATATATATTCTTGAAAATAGTTTATCATACAACTATATAAATTTTACAAACTATTTAGAATTAAAGAGATTATATGATATATAAATTATACATTCATAATAAAAGTATTGAATAAATATGTACATTAAACTAAATTTAAAAAAAAATATAAATAAAGATTATCATTTCATTTTATTATAATTTTGAATACAAAATTTAAACTTTTTTATTTTTATTTTTTTTAACAGAAACAGAAAGGAAATATATATAAAAGTAGCTGTGCACAGCCATTCAATACAAAAAGAGTGTACCAGAGTATCTGTGCTTAACAGAGAAGTAGCACAAGGAGGTCATCCACTGAGTTTCCCTAAACACTTCAAAATGATTCTGATCAAAACTCTTAAAGCCTGGGGTTGTATAAACCCTTACAAACTGTTTGCATAATAGAAGACAGAAATACATTTAACATAGCTAAACAAAATAAAACTAAGGATTGCCTCTTGGCTGCAAGACTGATTCCTCCTCCATTGGAAGCACGACGTCATCAGAGGCTACATGAACTCGGCTGCTTTGGTTCATGGAGATGAGTTTCTGAAGGTCCTCAGCAATCCTTTCAACCTGGCCCTGAAATTCACGAAGACGACTCTCATTGTCATCAATACGTGAAACTTGGTTGCTGATTTGAAGCGAGGTGTAACTGACTGTATCTTCCATCTTCTTCACCACCTGAGCCATCTCTCTATTGTCCATTACACTGATGGAGAGTAGCTCGTAAAGGCGCCTTAAATTCTTCTTAATATCCACGAGCCCTGCATTCTCCCCATGCTGTGCCATTTCACTAGCTTTTGGCCAAAGAGTGATACGAGCAAACTGCTTCTGAATAGAGAGAATAGAACTGGAAATGGCCACAGAGATGTTAAAGCAAGCACGAAGAACCAGAAGCTCTTTAAGAAAACGAAGCCCGCTATCACCACATGCCAATGTTCCCACGTCTCCCTTTTTCCACCCAGTGCACCTACATCCGATGACCAAACTGCTGTCCCAATTGCCTAAAGGAGCTGGAGTCGAAACTGAGAGGGAGAAGCAAAAACACGGGGAGAAGGATGCAAGAGCCACCCTCTCTTTCACCACTGAGCGAATATAGGGAAGGACCTGCCACAGAAGACCATGAGAATTACCTTCTCCTATACCAGAGATAACATGCAAGAGAAAACTCAGAGCGTCGAACGAACCAGGGCCAAAAAGGGATGAGTAATGAGAAGAAATAAGGCGTCCCGTAGAAGCCATATTGAAAACCGAATTGAATACTGGAGCATGCGAGGGAGTGTTGATTAAATCCCCGAAAGGATGGGCTTTTAAAACCAGAGGAATCAAGAGGGGCGGTTGCCAGCAAAGGGACCACGTGGAAACGGGAACAGGGGGGTAGGACAGGGCCATAAAGGAGACATGACGGCGTAGGAAGTGGCTGCGGAGGACGAGCGAGAGGGATAAGACTTGAAAAATGAAGGGGAAGAGGAGGGGGGGAAAGGAAAAAAGGGGGGGCCAAGTGATCCCAAAAGGAGGGGGGTTAGAGGTGAAAAAAGAGTAAGAAAGGAGGGATAAGGAAGAGCGGGCGAGAAAGGGGAGAAAAAAGAGTGGGGAAAATGACTCTGTTTTCCATGGAATTGGGCATTGAGGGGCCGGAAGGGGGGATTCCAGCGCCACCAATTAAGGGATAAATTTGTGAATAGGGCGATTTCCATTCTGTCGATACTGCCCTTACGAGAGAGAAGCTCCCCCATTTTCCAGACTATCAGCTGCCGAATTGTTGTGCCGGAGGATATGATATGCTTCATAGTCGCTGGACATAAGGAGCTTAGCTTTTTCATAAAGTCGCCGACATTTGATGGCTCCCTCATTGTATCCATTAATTAATTTATAAATGACATGCCTAGAATCCCCAATGATCAAGGCCTTGCGAATTTTATTTTCCTTAAGAATGTGGAGGCTCTGTATAAGAGCCATCCACTCGGATTCATTGTTGGACCTGATGCCAAGCCCCCAAGCGAATGTATGTTCTACATGTCCTCCGGGATTCAACAGAATCCCCCCCGCACCTGCCTCCGCATTTTTTTTTTTAATCAATAATAGAAGTTTGAATTTTTAATGAATAATAAAATTTGAAAATTGCACTTCATTTAAATATAAATATCCATTAGAAGTATCATGGATATACAATTTAGCCTCCTCGTTCTGCACCTTTTTTATCACAAGTTACATAATTTGGTTTCCATTTTCTATTATAAAATAGTGAACGATTTATAAAAAGGTTATATTATGAAAGATAGGCCTTTATAAACTTTGTTAATTGAAGATGCTGACCAGTTTCCAATTATTGTAGAGCCATGCTGATCCGAATTTCTTTACAAGTAAAAGCACTAAATGTCATAACTAAATAATCGCAAAAGTTGTATTTTAATCCCAAAACAGTGTATGATAACAGAAGCTTCAATGCGATGAAGTGATCCCTTTTAACTGGTCTTCAATTAAGTTTTAGTGCTCTCTTGTAAAATCGCCTACATTTGACAAAGGATTTAAATCGTTATTTACAAAGATGAGCTTGTCTAACTCTATTTCTTCACTTTTATAGTCGATAAAAAATACCTAGAAAATGCTTTGAACTATATTGTTGTTTCTATTAGGAAGAGAATTAAATACACTAAGCAACCCACTCATGGATATATTCTTATCAAAGATAGCATGCGCATTTGAGCTAGAGATAGCATATGGGATGGGAAGGCATAGAAGATCGTACGACCGGTAGGCGACAGCATGGCAATACGGATGGGGAAAGGGATTTAGCATACCATGAATATGCGGTCTCTGAGGTGATTTGCAATTTTCTCATTGATTTTGTGTAGTTACATCAATTCACTTTAAATTTTCATTGGCCTTATTATCCTTTATTCACGTTTGGATTTTAGGGTTTCTTTACGACATGATAAAACTAGCGACTTCTATTACGTAGGATTAAAGCAGCTCCTATAAGTAGAGAGAGTTGCAAAGTGGATAATATATGATCCCAATGCGAACAAGAATTGATGCTATGCTTAAATTCCATAATCTTAGAATCACTTCATTACACACTGAGTAAGTCCTCACATCAACTCCTGAATGACTCCTTTACACCGCAAAGAAATTCTATATGGAGCAAACCATAGCTTCATCATGCTACTGAACTGATAGGAGCATCGTTTATTTTTATGTCATTTTTTATTTTCATAACTTGGATTCAATTTTAGATTTAGAATAAATTAGTAATACTCTGCCCCTGCATATATTTTGTATGTACCTCACAAGTTTACGCTCTCTCTGGGTTGACAATTAAATCGTTGGATATATGTTATAATTTGTTTAATGTTTTGCACCAACATTTTGGCGCCGTTGCCGGAGAAAAACATTAAAAATGACAGGAGCATCATATATAATATTTATTTTTAAAAAATAAATTATATATAATAAAATATGGTAAAGATGATTGATGGTACTTCTCTCAGATAAAGTACTCTAGATTAGTGAAGTGGTATAAATACACTTTAACACAAATAATTTTACAAATATAATAAGTGTAGTTCATGTGTAAGAGCTTTATATATATTAAAGAGACAAATATAAATTATTTTTGTTGATTATGTTCATTTGTTTATAATTTTTTTTATTATAGAAATATAAATAATCAACATTTAATTATTGTAACTTTTTCATAAGTTTTTATATATGAATTAAAAACTAACTTTGTTAAATATATATATATATCATTATAGAAATATAAATAATTAAAATTTAATTATTGAAACTTTGTCCGTAATAATATAGTCATGGTCTTGGTAAAAAAAATAAAAAAAGGGTCTCACCCTTGAGCCTTTACCATTTTCTCATAATGTCTTTCAAAGGAAGTGAAGCATACTTTGATTTATACTTTTTGTATCGAGCTTCAAGATTGTCAACATTTTTTTGAAAGACATCATGAGAAAATGGTAAAGGTTTAAGGGCGAGACCTTTTTGTTTTTTTTTACCAAAACCGCGACTATATTATTACTGACAAAGTTTCAATAATTAAATTTTAATTATTTATATTGCTCTAATGATATATATATTTAAGAAAGTTAATTTTTAATTCATATATGAAAACTTATAACAAAGGTACAATAATTAAATGTTGACTATTTATATTTCTAGTAAAAAAAATTATAAACAAAAAACATAATCAACAAAAATAATTTATATTTCTCTCTCTAAGATATATAAAGCTCTTACACATAAACTACACCAGCTATTATTATATTTGTAAAATTATCTTTGTTAAAATGTATTTATACCACTTTACTAATCGAGAGTACTCTATCTTAGAGAAGTACCATCACTCATATTTACCATATTTTATTATATATAATTTTTTTTAAAATATATATTATATAGTTATTGTTGAAAGAAATATGATAAATAGAATTATTTCAAATAAAACTACTTATCACCGTGAAGTTTTATTTTTGGTTAAATATTTTATTTCAATATTATGAAAATCATTTAGGAAGTATATATTATTAAATTTATTATTTATAAAAAATGTCATTACATAATTGATATTAGTAATTGTTTAAAAATAATAATAAATAATTACTTAATAATAATTTATTATCTCACTTGCTCTAGCTTTTTATGCTATGTAGGAAGGTGCAATTTTGGTAGCTGCATGAACATCGTTTTCCATTATCTTATAGTCGGTGCATATGCCTTCTTTTTAATTTTATTCTTGCACAGTGAGACCTGGCACATCTTCAGCTGGGGAGGGGGGTATCCGCATAGTCACTGAAACTGCTAAACTTATCATAGAAATCATTTATTTTGCACACTCCTCTTTAATCCAAATCACTAAGATAATCTACTTTTAGAGGGGTCAATCCTCTCTCCCTATTGCACAATCATTACATAAAGATGCATATTCATATCTATATACATAAACTTATAAGATTAAAATAAACACATAAAATTTGTTTTTGTAAATAAATCAAATTTAAAATATATATAAACAAAAACAACAGCAGAAATAATAATAAAAGGATTATGATAACCGTTACAAAAATAAAAATAAAATAAAATTAAAAACAAAAAACATATAAATAAATAAAAAGTATTAGGTAATAAATAAAATCATAAAATTAAAACTATAAATAAATTTGAAATATTCTCAAATTTTATGATTGTTGTGATAACTTGTTTTGTAAGTCACTTAGAAACAGGTTTTGACAAGAAGGGTTGCTAATTTTAGGTATAAGAGCATCTTATTTATTTTAACTTTTGATTAAGCACATATTTTCCTATATTTTCAATGCTCTCACAAGTTTGTTGCAGAAAAATGTTAACCTTTTGCAGATTTAAAGATGAACGAATGGCATGTAGAAGTGATTTCTAGAACTGTAGAAACTTTTCAGAAAAATGATCCATTAAAATATTGAAGAAGTCGAGTTTCCACTATTTATGTCATGACATTTTGCTGCCACAAAGAAGCCTTTCAGAAACCAATTATGCCATGTCATTATTACTTACTGTTTTTCCTTCCAATCTTATTCGTCATCCATGTCAAAGTCTACATTTTCAATGCCTTATACATCATGACTTCCCGCATGTCTACCTTTCTGAGTCTCACACATTTTTCCTCATTTTCAGTTTATCTTTTTCCTTATAAATAAAACCATTCAGCTTCCTTTCCATGACTACATTGCTTTGTTGTCCCTACCATAAAAACTATTTAACTGTGAGATCTTTTATCTATAGTCCTACCACTCATTATGTACAACTCTTTTGACTGATGTGGGATTCCTTAAGGCCCACCTTTCAACAAGTATTTATCCATCGACCTCAGCATGTTATCTGGGATAGAGACTAGAGTTCATTGTTAGTACCTTGAGGCTTGCATGCCTTAACGGAAAGTTCTCTCGCTGACAATCATGTGAATACATTAATGTCCCTTGATCATTAGATCTTGAACGTGGCTTGATACCAGTTCATTTATTCACACTTTACATGATGTACTTAGGTACCTTGGTACTCATTGACAACAATGTTGAGATTGCCTCGCATTGGTGAACGAAATTCATCAATGGTTGGTAATCCAATGAATTCTTTCCATGTTCGACATCGACATATTTATTCACCTGGTAAGAATTGTACCATCGAGTTTTGTAGCAGGTGAAGACTATATACTTTTCATGACATCATCAACAGTTTTACAACAACATACTTTCAGCCATATGAGAGTACCACAGTTCTACTATCAGTGTTCATCTTCTACTTGATCCAGTAGCAGCAACAGCCACAAATTCCTATTGCATAAGTTCATCAACTTTTTGGGTAGGTGGAGGTATGTTGTTTTCTAATCTTTAACCATGTAATTCCTTAAATGCTAGAAAATGAATGAATTTGGAAAATTCCCTCACTATATTCCCTTTCTCCTTTTCATAATCCTAATACATCTTAAGTTGGGGGGGGGGGACTGTGGCTATTCATTACCATTTTATATATTCATCATCTCATTTACCCTTAATCAACATGTATTTCCCAAACTATGCTATATATATTGGCATGATTCATAATATGAAGAAAATGATTTCTAATATACATTGATGGTTCATCATTTCTAATGCATAAATCTTATGTATTGCAGTAAAAATACAAGTAAAACAAGTGAATGTTGTTAACACAAGGACCAACATTTGTTATATTTATGGTTGTTATATAAGAACCAACCATAAAGAAAATTGTTGTCACTCATGAATTTCAAAACATGGAATGATTTACTGTTACATACCATAATTATATAAATCCCAGCTACAAAACCAAAAGTTTTAAAGAGAATGAATGCATAGTTGCATGCGGACATGCAACCAGTCAAGTTGGGGGGAATGTTGAGCCACAAAAACACCACATTTTATTCATCTTTTACATACCATTTATTACCTTATTCGTATCTTATCCTTCCATAAAACCATTAATATTCACCACTTTCATAATAAATATGGGTTTATATTACCATTTTCCAAATCATTTATTTTTGAGTATTTTGAGTGAATTTGTGGTTAATTATTGAAAAACATAACATATTTTCATTATACTTTAAAGTTGGGTGACTTTGGTGATGCTTACAGGTGTATTTGAAGACTTTAACAAGCTCAAAAGTGACCACCTAGCCTCAAATTCGAATTTCATCCTCAAGATGTGGGCTAACTTCAAGGAGAAGATCATGGAAATGTGGAGAGAATATCTCATCCAATATTTGTTGAGGATTTGAAGGGATGAGTTATATATTTTGTTGAGTATTTTGAGAGATAAGTTCAGAGAATAGTGGATCTGTAATTATGATTAGTTATCTTGAATTCATGTATAAACAGGAGGGTTCTCTCCTCATTTTGGTTGGAGATTTCTCTAGTGGTTTGGAAGTAGAGAATAGTTCAGAGTTAGTCATAGAATAGATTTTTTATTGTTATGTAATGGAGATGATTCTTAATGCACATCCTTTGATTCTATTATGTTAATTTCAGTTTCTTTTTTATGAATTGATAGTATATTGCTTTATACCAATTTATTTCATGCAATTTCAGTCCTTCTTTACCAAGTTAATTTATGTAATTTCCTGTTTTCTGCAATTAGATTTATTTTTATGTCATTTCTTGTTTTCATAACTTAGATTCAATTTCATATTTAGAATAAATTAGTAATACTCTGCCCTTGCATATATTTTGTATGTACCTCACAAGTTTACGCTCTCTCTGGGTTAACAATTAAGTACTTGGATATATGTTATAAATTGTTTAATGTTGTTTAATTGTTTACTCTTTTTCCTCTGAATTAATTATTATATACAGTGTTGGGTGTTATATCGTCTAGATTAATTCACCTAATATTTAATTATCGAGGTTGGTAGGCTTAGAGTTGACACAAAATATATGTGAAGGTAGAGGGGTTCCTATGGTGTCATGAAAATATTTTAACAAACAAAAGATCGAAAGATCTTTCAAAATAAAAAACTGAGTCAAACTCCTAAGAATTCAAATATTAAAGGAATTAAACTGGAACATAATAATAAACTAGATAATTGATAATTTCTTATAAATAAATAATCTTTAAACTGAAAAGATATTATCAACAACTAAAATTTTAAATAAAAAAATAACATGCAAAGAAGACCTAACTTATAAGCAAGTAGAAAACTTAATAAAAATAAACAAGTAGAAAACTTAATAGGAATATCTTTGAATTATGTCCTACAGGTCTCTTTCAGTAATCACATAATGTAAAAAGGAACAACTTAAAAGCATGCTAAGGATAACACATATAATATTAAATTTTACATGCAAACAGATAAATTAACCCAAAGGCATGGACACAAAACAATACATCAGTAAAAATAAATCAGAAACAAACTCAAGAAACAAAACATAAAATAACTCAAAACATATTCAAGGTAAAAAGAAGTAAGGTAACTTTTAATAAATACCCTAAAACAATCCAAATTTAACTTTAATGTAAAATAGAATTATCATCTAACTATTATAGTCAAAGCATACTTCAAACATTAAAGAAACAAAACTCAACAAAATCTCAAAACCCATTAAAAACATAAAAACCAAAATGATGGGTTGAATGACAGACTGAGCTATAGGTCTAAAAGGGGTGGTTGAATGATAGTTTAAACAGATTGTCCGAATGACATTCTACACAGTTAAAATGATAGAAAATAACCTAAATGAGCTAATCTTCAGTTGAATTCGTGCAGATGTAAATCTGATGCATGAAGGCAATAAGTAAACCTACTTATTAAGCAAATTTGACAGCGAAATAAACTTAAACACATCCATGAAAAGAAAATCATTGCATATTAATAAACAAACTAAAATTCATATTGCATAACTTATAACTTATAACAGAAAGTAAATAAACAAAACTAAATCTATTTAAAAGCAATCTATTCTATCTACTTGCAAATAAACTGAATAGTAAACTGGAAATGAAATGACTAAAAACAAATTAGAACAAACTATGCGCGCAGTTAACTATCTAATTTCAAAAATAAAACTGCATTATAGGAAATAACAATAATCTAATGAAAATAAACTAAACTAGCTATAACAGAAAGAAAAGAACAAAATTACACAGAAGAATGAACCTCTGGTTGATGAGGGGCCCTCTCAGCAATCAGGGGTGTTTCCTGGCTAACGCTTAATCAAATGCAATCATCAACAACAAATCATACAGCTCTTTATTAAAATGATGGAACAGAGTTACATAATTCCTCTTAAAAAATGACTGTCTAACAAATGAAATGGTCAACTCTCTAACTCTACACAAGGAGGTTTTTATATACAGTGTTTACAGGGATGAGAAATTCGACCCTTTAGTGGTCAACTACTCTCTAAATTTAGTCAATCCATAAAGGTGTTTAACTAATCTAACTCCAATGCATAGGATCTTCCTTCTTCAGTGTGCATTGGATCTCTTCATTGGACAGTGTAACGCACAGGCTCCCTCTCAGTGAAAACAGTTCTCTTCAGTGTATGAGATGTGGTGCACGGCTCCTTTGTTAGCACGGTTAGTGAAGTGGTGGTGAGCAGAGACATCATACATGGGAGAGTCTTCCGGAATGCAGGTTAAATGCATCAACCCAAGGCATGGATTGTTGGTGAGGTGTCAACGAAGGAGGCTGCAGGATGGAGGATAATCTAGAAGTGAGCTTCATTACTCAGATGCATGGACAGTAAACAATTCACAGGCTGTTTCAATCGTTTTAATGCCTAGAATTGGTTATCAACAGTGCACAGTCTGGTTAACGATTTGGACAAAAAGCTGAACAGCGAGTTGGATATGTTGGGAGCAGATCTAGGATGAATGTGATGTATGTTTGCTGGTGTACTTAAGAACTGTGGTCTACAATAACAACATTTAAATTCCGAGAAACCTTGCCAACGAATATCATGCAACGAGATGGATGGTGAGTTGGACGTGCTATGCGCATGGCTAGCTGAATGTGTGTTTGTTGTTAATTCATCCAAAAAGATTATATAATCTGCAAACAAATGTACATATAAATTAATAAATAAAATGCACTTCAAACCATGTTAATTTTAATTAATAAAATTATAAAATGATAATAGTAAATGGACTTTATATAAACTTTAAATACATTCATACCTAGGGCTGAATAATGATTTGTGTGACATAAAATATGTAAAAGATAATAAAGCATATGTTTAAATGAGTAATTTAACTACCAAAAATGTTAAAAAATCTAGGATCAACATTCCCCTAAACCGGAGAAATGCCAGGTCCCACTGAGCAAAAAGAAGAATAATTTAGGAAGAAGGAGGACTAGCAGCTGCCTTCGACTTCGCAGATGAAGGAGGTGATTTAAACTTCAATATTTTATCCTGTAACTTAAAAAATAGCATGTCTTTCATGTCAAACATTGTATGAATGTTTTAAAATTAATTCAACTATGTCCAAAGTAAAACTTTGGACAAGTTGAACATATAACACGAAGGCATAAATTGCATTTTGAATAACAAGAAGATTGATCATTTAATAATTTACATGCATGATTGGGTAAGAGGATAGGATTATCAATAGTGAAATGATGACTAAATATTTTGCAGCAATATGGAGGTGAAAACTACTTGCCCAAAAACAAAATTTGGTTAGCAAATTTTAGTCATAAGTGCTATAATATCAATTTCATTTGGACCTTCATTCAATCATTCGTATAGTCCTCCATATTGATTTTGCTGTAAAAATATGCTTCATACTATAACCAAGTTCCACTGCTTACATTATCTTGAAAACACTTATCATTTGTTAGAGATAAATAGATCCATCATAAATAATGAAAAGTAAAAATAGTCTATTTTTTCCAACCCTTCCCCCCAAACCAAAGATATGGCATGTCCTCAGACCATAGAAGAGAGAATAATTGATTGTTCTAGAAAATAAAAATAAAAAGAGTTATATTATGTTGTTTATTATTTTATAAGAAAAAAAATTAGTAAATGGAAATGATTCAGATATGTATATTCATGAAAATTATAATAGTGATTAGAAAGACCACTTGAATGATAATAAAATAACTAAAAGAAATGCAACCCATTCACTTATCCCAGCAGTTAACACAGTAGCCATAGTGAGGATTCACAGTGGGGATTAGCGCAGTCAAATAGCACAATTATCCCAGTCCGAGTAACCAAGCAAAGTTTAGTAGCCAAGGATAGTTATCCAAGATGATTATCCCAGTGCATCTATGAGTGGTATAAACCTCTTGGGATCAACAAATACTCCTTTGAGTACCAGCATTGAGTCCTAACATCTATCTAGTGAATTACCAGTAGTCATGTAATAAAAGTCATGGAATATAAAATGAGGCTTATTATTTTATAGATGGAATGTAGAATTCTGCAGGATCGTAAACTCTTATCCCACTCTCTTGTTCCCAAAGAAAAGTAATATTATCAAATAATATCATGCTATAATGATCCTGAATATACTAAGTAATAGCAACGGCCTACGATTGGGTTCGATGCCTTAAAAAAATTAGTAGAGGTGGAGGATATAAAGTAAATCCTTTCTCACTTTGACTTCCTACTATGGTGCATCAGTACAAAAAATCTATTATCGACTTAAGTGTAGCTTCATAAAACTGGTCAGGTCAAGCTGAAGAGAAGAAACAACTATCTAGGTGCTCATAAAAGACTGGAGCTTCCATAATTGGGATTACCTTGACCCTACATACATGTGGTAATCGAATTTAAAAATAAATACCTCAAGAATTTGGAGTATGATGGGCCAGGTGCAGATATATAGAAAAAGGTGGACACAGAGTGGAGAAATCCATACCCATTTTGTTGTTTGACATCTATTCTTTATAATGATGACAGCTTGCAGAAATCGGTGCGTATATTATTGATTTTTAAATGATAATAACTAAAATTAGATGACCAATATCAGTAATAATCATTGAACAAATCCGATTAAAACTACAATCCACACGTGACAAATGTTTCACCCAAGAGCACGCAAATTAATCCCGTATGACAAGATGAAATGAATGATGAAATCATGTTTTCTCTAGTTGTCAATCGATGATCATAGACTGTTTGTAGATTTAATTGTAGGGTGCTAAATCCATTTGTTATATACTTTTTGGCCGGTGGGACTTGAGCGTCGTGAATTCAACAACCATAGACAATCGAGATTTGGTAAGTTGTTAAGCAAGGGATTTGGTTAAATTGAGATAAAATATATTTCCAGACTCAATGAGATTGCAACCGTAAAAGGAGGGGTATCGATCCTGGAAATCACATATGTCGCCTGGTTGCTCAGTGTGAGATAAATTCTACACCTGAATGCAGGTTTCAAGGACTCGGTGGTTGAAATAACCAATACCTCCAGAGCATATATCTCAGTATCAGGAGCATATTTGCAGGATCTGCAAATCTGGGCAAAAAATCGTGAATAGCCTTGAAAATTCTGTTTCTTATATAACAAGTTTCATATTTACAGGCATACTTAACACTTAGTTGATCGTTTTATCATTTTTTTTATATTTGCAGGTTTAACTAAGTTTTAATAGGTGTTGCTAGTGTGACTCGAACATGGCTAAGATACTATTACATCCCAAAGTTTTTTACACAATCAATTGAAATTCCTTCAAGCTCAAATGTGGAGAAAAATTAATTTTATGTTTGCAGGTTGCGAATGAAAGGTTGTATGCAGGCTGTGCATGGAAGGATGAAAGGTTATGTCATTTACAGGATTTGTATGATAGACTGAACGGTCTGTTTTATTTATTTTTAAAAAATTTTAACTTGTTTTCTTTTTAATGTTTATATTAATATTTCTGAAATAGTATTGTTTTAATATATATATATATATATATATATATATATATTATAAAATTTTGAAAGTTTCACACACACACACACACACACACACACACACATATATATATCAATGTTTATAATTGCAAGTTTTTTTTTTAAACTAAAAACTAGCAGAGAAACTATTATTTTTTAATTAATTTTTTCTTAAACATGATGCCTCAAAGAACTATGTAATTTTGTTGTAATTTTTAAATTAAAAATTGTTGATCAAATTGATTTAGATTTGTTTATCTCTTTTTTAAAAACTAAAACAAAAACTATATAGATTTTTATTGTTTTTTTAATTTGTTTGTTAATTAATTTATTTTATTTTCTATTGATTCATAGATTTAGAAGAAACTTAATCTATTTTTATTTCTACTATAATTAGAGAATTTATTAAATGAAAAATGGAAATAGGAAGAGATAAAAATTTCATAAATGAAATATTAGAACTAGTTTTTTTTAATCTCTAACGAAGTTAAAATGAAAATATCAATTAAGACTATTAGAAATAAATTTTTTAACAAATAGAAACACTACAGCAAATTAAAGAAAAACATCCTATATGCTAATTTTAAAAACAAAAACAAAAACCTACCTACTTTAGTTTATTAGAATTTACAATCATTTACATGTAATGAAATTTCCAGTGGAACCATACATGTAAAAGCAGTAAAAGAATGTCTACATATGATTTTATAAAATGAAATATAATATATTCAAGAGTATCCAAAATTAGGCCTTGTAAATTTAAATTAACAAAATAAAAACAAAACAAAACTGATCTAACTTAATACTTTCTTGGAAACATTGTTTGATGCAGCTCTTGTTTGCATGACGATCACCCAAGATCCCTTCTTCATCCTCCTTAATTTCCTTCTCGCATGCGTGTTCCCTATTAGATGTATAGAACTCTTCAGATGTTGATTCCTCCTTTGCTTCTGGAGGAGTGGTTGCATTTTTAATTGCAATCAAGATCTCCTCTTCTTGAGAAGAGGAGATCCTGGATTTTGCAAGGATCTCAGTGAGTAATTCCAAATGAACACTCATTAAATCAAATACTTAAAAAAGGAAAAAAACTGCATGACAAATGCAAAATATAGTACGAAATGAGTTAGTACAAAATGAGTGCACAAACAGAAATTAAAAGTGCACAAAAATCTATTAAAAACAAAAATGAACATATACAAAATTAGAAACAAGTTAGTATGAAATAAAGGTGGGCCCAAAAATAAAATCAATCCAAACTAAAAATGAAAAGGAAAAATTTGCATAAAAACAAGCTCGCATTTGCAGAAAATGAAAGAAAACAATCTTGCAGAAAAAAAACACTTGTAGAAACAACAAGGCTTTGGAGTGACCCACTAAAGTGTATGTGTCTGGCTGTTACATCACATAAATTCTGTAGTGAATTCGTCCTTGCATCTTACTATTTCCCCTCCCCCTTTCTATGTAATAAAAAAACGAACTATTTACCTATCTAAACTCTAATCCCTTTTAGCAGCTCCCCAGTAACGGCACCAAAATGTTGGTGCAAAACATTAAACAAATTATAACATATATCCAATGATTTAATTATCAACCCAGAGAGAGTGTAACATTGTGAGGTGCGTATAAACTACATGCAGGGGCAGAGTATTACTAATTTATTCTAAATCTAAAATTGAATTTAAATTTAGAAAATGGGAAGTGACATAAAAATAAATCTAATTGCAGAAAATAGGAAATTACATAAATTAACTTTGGTAAAGAAGGACTGAAATTGCATGAAATAAATTGGTATAAAGAAATTAACAATATCTTGTGAACTCACGACAAATCTATACTATCAATTCATAAGAAAGAAACTGAAATTAACATAAGAGAATCAAAGGATGTGCATTAAGCATCATCTCCATTACATAACAATAAAAAATATCTGTTACATAACAATAAAAAATCTATTCTATGACTAACTTTGAACTATTCTCTACTTCCAAATCACTAGATATATCTACAACCAAAATGACTAGAGAGCCCTCCTATTTATACATGAATTCAGTGTAACCAATCCATAATTACATATCCACTATTCTCTCATCTTATCCCTTAAAATCCTCAACAAATCTACAACTCATCCCTCCAAATCCTCAACAAATCTACAGCTCATCTCTTCAAATCCTCCATGATATCTTGGGTAATATATTCCATCTCCACATTTCTATGATCTTCTCCTTGAAATTAGCCCACATCTTGAAGATGAAATTCGAATTTGAGGCTAGGTGGTCACTTTTGAGCTTGTTAAAGTCTTCAATTACACCTGTAAGCATCACCAAAGTCACCCAACTTTAAAGTATAATGAAAATATGTTATTTTTCTCAATAGTTAACCACAAATTCACTCAAAATACTCAAAAATAAATGATTTGGAAAATAACAAGGTAACCCATATTTGTTCATGAAAATTATGGATATTAATGGTTTTATGGAAGGATAAAATAGGAATAAGGTGATAAATAGTATGTGAAATGATGAATAAAATATGGTCTTTTTGCTGCTCAACAATAAGGCTAAATTGGTAGAGTAGGTTGATGATTAGGAAGAAGGGTCCAAGGGATATTCCTCATAGGTTAGGGAACTGAATCCCACCTCACCTAGAATATAGGGATGATCCTCCACCTCATACACCTCCGAGAAGGGCCTAGAAAATTCTCTTTTTTCTCTCTAAACACCCCCGACGCACCTTGTCGTAGGAGATAGACTGCCAACACACCTTACATGAGGAGAAAGAGTGTTAGCGGTGCTCCTTGCATGAAGGGAAATCCTATTAGTGAACCTTTTCTTAGGAGTAAGAGAGCCACCCTCCTAGAGGAGGAAAAAGAGCTAAGGGGGGGCCTTCAAACTCAACACATTTTAGCCAAGGAAACTTTAGGGATTAGGCATAAGGTTTACACATGGATCAAGATGAAAATATTTCTGTGTAACAATATTTACCCATAAAACTGAAATATCTTAGGTGAGACGACATCTGTGTTATAGATGCTGTCAGTTGAGCTCAGCTCCATCAGGTCGATATCTTGGGCTTTACTGTGTTAATTAATAAGGATTGAACCTGGGTCCAGGGACAAAGAGAGTGAAGAAATCCAGCAGTCACCTTCTGCATATTTTCCCTCAATACTTCACACTCTTTCATGTTTTCTACTCTCTCTCTCTCTCTCTCTCTCTCTCTCTCTGTATTCAGGGCATCCAAAAATTCATAATGGATATTGGTCATCTTTTGCATATTTTCCTTCAATACTTCACACTCATTCACGTTTTCTACTCTCTCTCTCTCTCTCTCTCTCTCTCTCTCTTGTCATATGTATGTCTCCCCTTCCACTGACGACCTCTCCATCCCTTTCTCTATCTCTATATTCCTATTCTACCCCCTCATTCACCCTCTCTTGATATCCCACCTACTCCTCCCATTAAGCACCACCACACTCTCTCTCTCTCTCCCCCCCTATCTTTAGGAATTCCAAAATAGAATAGTGGATATTGGTCAGCTTCTCCATCTTTTCCTTTAATAATTCACTCTCTTTCTCATTTGTTACTCTCTCTCTCTCTCTCTCTCTCTCTCTCTCTTGGCATATGTATCTATCCCCTTCAACTAACCATTTCCATGTCCCTTTCCCTTTCCTTATATCCCTCTTCCATCCCCTCATTTTCACTCCCCTCGTCTCTCACCTACTCCTACCACTAACAACCACCACCTGGTATATCTCTCTCTCTCTATAAATCCCTAACCCTCAATCTCTCTCTCTCTCTCTCTCTCTCTAGGGCATGCAAAACAAAAAAGTAGATATTGGTCAACTTATACATCTTTTCCTTTAAGACATCACACTCTTTCATGTTTCCTACTCTCTCTCTCTCTCTCTCTCTCTCGTCATCTATATATGCAGGTGTTTGGAAGAAGAGATAGTACATAGCCACTACCACCCATTTCTATGTCCATGTACCATGTTAGGTAACCCAAATATTTCTCCTCATCAAAACTCCAAAAATCATGCTCCTTTTCTAATGATTACCTTGGGGACCATTTATATCCTTCAAGTGCATAGATATAATAAGTTCCCATAGAGACAAATTGTTAGCAGTAGCTAACACTATATTCCCTTTACAGAATGTAACATGTGTATAACCAAGCATTTTTGGTAAGATGCCATCTCTTAACTATAGAGGCCCTTTGATTATCTTCCATTCTTTTTATTCCACATCAAAATCCACATTGTTGTCACTCTCCATAATATGTACTTAATCCATCAAGTAAAATTTTACATTAGAGTATACTACCCTCCCTTCAGGATGAACCATGTTGTCCATAGTTTTCTCTAATTAAGTTTATTTGTTCCTCTTGGAATTAAAAATATCCAACTCGATATCATTCTATTATGTAGAATCCATTCCTATTCTGATCATCCCAGCAATGAGTGCATTGTATATCTCAACTCCCATGTTTTTTTTTCTATAATTCCTTCACATGATGATAGGACAACATTCCCACTCTCTCTCATCCCTTAGTATCCCTCTCTCTATTTTCCATTCCCTTCATCCCTCCTTCTCAATATACACTTCATCACTTCATGCATTCCCTTGTGCTATGGATGCAGATCCCTCCATAATTCATATATGTTATGGAGGTCTAATCATCCGTCGAACAAATAATCGCTTCAAAAGATTCAAATCAATTTATATAAATTTCATAATGCATATGTGTTAAAACATCCATGCATTATGGAATTCATAGAAAAATGGAGATTCAAAGCATTTTCTATTAATTCCATAATGTATATTTGTTAAAACACTTATTCTTTATGGATGTCATAGCATGAATTATTTGTATCTTACTAAGAATTGATGTGTGTTGGATGCATAGACACACATAACTCATATCCATTATTACATATATGTGTTATAATACATATTCATTACGCACATCTATGCCTCCATAACAAAAATGAAAATATCCCTCCCTCCCTCTCTCTCCCTCTCCCACCCCCTAAATATTTTTCTATTTCTTCCACTCTCCCTTATGTCCCTCCTTCACTCACTCCCATAGCCACTCCCTTTCCACCCCACCCCCTTCTTTCACTAACTCTCTCGCTAATTTTCCCACCCACCCTCCT
>LPNX010365462.1:168006-179001 GCA_001517045.1 Pseudotsuga menziesii
ATTTATCTCTGTGTCCCCTCACTCTTTCTCTCAATCAATATCTCTATCACTATCTCTCACTTCTCTTCTTCGCTACCTATTGGCCGAATTTTTTGACTAGGCCAACTTAGGGAGATTAATCCCACACAAGTCGCTTAAAGCAGGTTCTGGTGTGTTTGAAATGGCAAAACCTCACAGGTTATGGTCCTGCTACAAACTAGATTTATCCTCTTAAGGAGAACGTAAAAAATTCAGTAAAAATTTATCCTAAATTAAATTACTACTTAAAATAAATCCTAGAGTTACTTTTCTAAGTTTAAGTTATCCTAAAGTGCTTTCTTAAGGAAAGTCTCCTGTTTTAGGGTTTTGTTTTAAATGTTTTGACTAATAAACTATTTTAAATTTTAACAAACTAATCTAATTCTATTTAATAGCTATTAAAATAAACTAAGGTAAAATGTGAATTGAAATCAACTAGCTATCCTATCTCAGCTGAGAGCAAACTTTTAGACTACTATATCAACTATAAATTAACAATTATAAATAACAAAGTGAAATAAATCATACAATTCCAGATAATAAACTATCAGAACTGTTATCACTAATAACACTCTTTAATAAAATTTACAAAAACACAAAGAATAAAATAAGAAATTATTTTATTCACTCTATAGATTTATTTGTCAACAGATAATTGAAATTCAACATTAACATCTGTATATAAATGATATAATAACATAGCATTCAAAACAACTATCAAAATAGAGATGTAATCAATATAAGCTATGAAAATATAATACTATTCGATCACAATCATCAACAACATTTGAGTAACCATGACATTGATAGTATCAACAACAGATATCGATATTGAGTGATAAGAGTAATTTAAACTATATTAATGCAATGAAAATTAAGTTCAATTGCACACAGATTTAAGTAAGAAAATTTCTTTTGAAATCTATATATATATATAACAAAGATCTGAAAACAAAATTTGATACCAGTCTTCGATGTCTCGGTGGTAATCATCCACGAAGAAAACTTCAGTAGACTAATCAAAACCAGAAATGTGTTATATGTTTCACAAGTATTTTCCCTAGTACTCCCATCCCCCACTACAACAATTTTCATAGTTTTTATAATAAAACTTTGATAACTACATCCCTAACTCTATGCAACTAATAGCTAAAAATAGAATTTAAAGTCTGCTATCTATGAAACATCTACAACCTATTTATGATCATTTTAAAATGTTCTCCAATGATGCACCTGGAAATAGATCATTATCATGCCCTTCTCTTTGAATAGTATCTCGTTCATATTGAAAGTGAATAGCAACTAATTGTAACATCTGGAAAATGTGAATTTCCAGCAAAACAGATAAAGCGTGACCATCATAACTGTATGCTATCTATTTAATGCACAATTCATTTCCCTTCGATGAAGCGGCCTTAAAAACGCGTACCGATCAACCAACCATATTCATTCCATTCGATGCATTTATATCATGAGCACACCTGTAAAAAACAATTAAAATATAAATAAAAATTATAATTACAATTATAACAAGATAATTGAATAATAATGTAGAACGATCATTCTGTAGGATGTTCATTAAATTGTACATTTACCTGTAAAAATTGAAATCACAATAACTAAAAATAGACTAAGTTGTTAGGTTGTGATTTGTAGATTGATGGCTTTCCTAGATTTTGATAGCTTGGCCCTGAGTTTCAAAATTTTTTCTTCATGGATTTTTTCATCCTTCAGCAATTTTTCATTGGTCGTTGCTAACAATTTCTTTTCTGCTTTGTATGTTTCCTTCTTGGATTTCATTTTTTGTCATCGATCTACCCACATAAGTAATTCATTTTTCTGTTGTTGTAACTCTATTTTCAACATATCATGAGCTTCTTTAATTTCTTTTAACCGATCAACCTTATGTTGGTTAGAAAGCTTAATTGACTGTTTCGCAGCTTTTAAAGTTTCTGGTAGAGAATCCTCATCATTCAATGGGGACTTAAGTCGAGCTTCATGTTCAGGTTGCACTGGTAATGGTGAATCATCTTCCACGACTCTCTTAGGAGATACCACCAAATTATCATGATTACTACTCTGTTCATGTTCAAAATCATTGAATGGGGTTTCATGAGGAGGAGATTCATCCTCCTTATCACTGTTATCTTCAACAAAGATAGGTTCTCTACTCTATTCCATGGTTCTTGGAAATGAAAGACTATTCATACTCCTAGTAAACCTTCGATTTGTTGTTTCATATTTTCTCATACTTGGTTCAAGAGGTTTATTGTCACCTTCCATATTTTCTCCTTTTAACTCATGATTCCCTCTCTCTTCCACTATCTTAGGATACAAATCACCTGTTAATTTAGCAGAGTGTCTGGAAAACCCTTTTAATTCCCTCTCCCACTTCATTTTCCCTCTTGGGTTGCTCAAGAGGGTTTGAAGTATAAAATTTCTCATTTTCAGCTATCAGACAAAGCTTATCTAGCCCTTCATGATCAGCTATAGGATTAGTCTCTTCTTTTATTTCTCTTTCACAAGGTCTTCTTCGTTTTGCACAAGTCTTAGGTAAGTAGGTATTCCAAAATTGGGTAAACCCAAACTCATTTTCTTTTAAGAATTCATCCCAGGTTTTTCCTATTGTAGCTAACTGATACTGAACTAACATTTTGATCAGGTCGTGATGAAAAAGACTACGGTCTTTATTACCAATAGTATGTTGAACTGTAACGGCCATTTTATGCAAACTATGAAGTAGAAAGTAGGGAAAATTCAATTTCAAACCCTTAAGAGCCATAAAAATTCTCAGACGATACAATTGGACATTTGAGTAACGACCATCATAAGAAATATACCTAGAAATGACTTTGAAAGGAGCATGCCATTAATTCTTCAAATATTTTATAGGAAAGCTGAATTTAAGGTGTGCATCCTCCTTTGATAATGGAAGAAGAAACTGCTTAAACTTTTTCTTGTCTATTCGTGACCCCTTACACTAGCGTTCACCAGTCTGAGGCAGCTTTGTGGCTTTCGAAATAAATTCTTCATCTATGACTAACTGTAAATCACCTATTTGAGCAATATTTCCACCAAAAGACAACACAAATTTTCTGGTAACTTCCTCATTGTGTCCTCTGAAACCCCAAAAGAAGAGTTTATAGTCAATTTTCTCAAACAAAGGAAAGAACTTCAGGGTCAGCTTCTAATATTTCAGGACCAGAAAGCTCAAAACAACTTAAGGGAGCCATCTGTTCAACTATCAGTTCTTTCTTTGACAGAGGATTAAAAGGCGTTGTGAAAACTGAAGGAATAGGGATATGTGAATACACAGACATGATATGGACCCTTATGCGATTGTGGAAGAGCTAAAGAGTATTCCTAGACTAGTTTCTACATGTGAGAACTTCACCATCAAACCACCGTAGGTATTCATCAAACAAATTGATAAGATTTGAAATCATTACGACATATTCAAAATCAAATGTTTCATGAATGTAATATGAATTTTAGATAGGATGATGTTAATTTGAAAAAATCTGACCAAGGTAATTATTTCATATTAAAGTCCTTTGAACAGGTGTTAACAAAATAACAATTCGTATCCTATACCAAACACACCACTACCAAACGTTAATAGGAAGGGGTCATATGTGGAAGTTAATCGTGCTATTAAAACTAGATGATGTGAAGTCTTTCATTACAAACAATGATGTCTCCTAGGGTTTCATAAATCCAACCAAGCACCAAGATCAACCTTAGATGATAAATTAAATATTCAAAACCATATTTTATGCATGTAACAGATTTGAAGAGTAAATTATATAGTTTTGAATTATACGATGAACTCATTGAATTCAAATCATCATATGACCTATTGCAAAGCTTGATCGGATGGAGAATTTTATCAAAAACTAAATACTAGATTAAAAATCGATTATTATGAATATAACAAAAAGATCTTTATAACATTTGAAATGATATATAAAGGTAAAATTTGTTTATTTGAGAAACATATATACAACTTCCCACAATTTGTTTATTTACACATAAAATGGCATAGTATTTAAAAGATAAAGTTTTTATGTAAAAACATATAATTAGGGTTAAAATAGGATATTTAAACTAATTCATCAACCCTAATCATATAAATTACAAAAAACTAATGATCAATACTTTGTCAAACGGTATAAAAGAAATCAACAAAACCTAACTGCAACAAGTTCAAAATGCATTTCTAATTATCTTTAATTTAATCCAAAAAAACTATTTAGTAAGCTATAACTTAAATATCTCGAATCAATATATAATCAAATATTAAATGATAATGAAAATTGATTATATATAAAATTAAAAGATTAATAGCTGCTAAAATATTAAATTTATGAAAATGCTTCCTAAACTTCCAGTATGATCATTAATTCTTCTTTTAATTGAGAGTACCTTTAGAATTGAAGATTCTAAAGGCACTCTTATATAATTTTGTGATAAATCATAGAAGAGAACTGATCATTTTTATTTAGCAAAACTGAAAAATTGAGAGGGTTGTTGCCTGCCAACACTACTCCCTCCCCTACTTTTACTACATATCTCGCTCTTTTTTGCACCGTCCCTCCTTATCCATCTATCTCCTTCCCTCCTCCTCCTCCTCTCTCGCTTTCTTTCATAATCATTCTCTCTCACTCACTATCTATCTCCTCTTCTCTCTCTCTCTCTCTCTCTCTCTCTCTCTCTCTCTCTCTCTCTCTCTCTCTCTATCTCTCTCCCTCCCTCTCTTTTAATAAATATCTCTATTACTATATCTCCCCCCCTCCCTCAGTATCACTATTTCCCTCTCCCTATGTATCCTTCGATGTCTCTCTCATTGTCTCTCTCCCCTTCTATCTCTACCTTCCCTTTATATCTCTCAAACACTCTCTAAACCCATCCCTTCCACACTCATTCTCTCCCACACCCACTCCCTTCACTCATTATCTCTCTCTCCCATCCCTCTCTCTCCCTATAAATCTCTCTCTCTCTCTCTCTCTCTCTCTCTCTCTCTCTCTCTCTCTCTCTTTTTCACTATTTATCTCTCCCCCCCTCTCTCTCTCCCTCTCTCTCTCTCTCTCTCTCTCTCTCTCTCTCTCTCTCTCTCTTTTTCACTATTTATCTCTCCCCCCCTCTCTCTCTCCCTAACTCTTTTCTTATCCCTTGTACACTCCCTCTCTCTCCATCATTTTGTATTGCATTCTATATCTCTCCCACAACCACTCCCTTTCTACCCTCTCCCCTTCCTTTTCTACCTCTCTCACTATTTTTCCCACTCTTCATCCCTATCCATTTGTATCCTCCCCTCCTCCTCTCTCTGTCTCTCAATCAATCTCTCTCACACACTATCTATAATCCCTCTCTCTCTCTCTCAATCACTATCTCTATGATTCTCTCTCTCTCTCTCTCTCTCTCTCTCTCTCTCTCTCTCTCTCTTTGAACTCATCCCTTCCACACTCATTCTCTCCCACAACCACTCCCTTCACTCACTATGTCGCTCCTCTCCCTCTCTCCCAATCAATACAGCTATCACATTGTCTCTTTTGTCTCTCTCTCTTTCAATAAATCTCTCCCCTTTCCACACTCTCTTTCTCTCTAAATCACTCTCTCTATCACTATTTCTCTCCCCCCCTCTCTCTCCATAACTCTTTTCTTATCCTTTCCACACTCCCTCTCTCACCCTCCTTCTCTCTCTTGTGTTTTCCCTCTCCCACAACCACTCCCTTACTACCCCCCCCATTCTTTTTTTACATCTCTCACTATTTTCCCCACCCTCCATCCTTTTCCATATGTCCACTTAAATGATCCTCTCTCTCTCTCTCACTATCTATCTCCCATTATATCACTCTCTCTATATTCCTCTCTCTCTCTCCCTCTATTTATCAACCTATATCACTGTCTCTCTCTCCCCTCCCTCACTATCACTATCTCTCTCTCTTACCCCATTCCTCTCTATCTCTCTCTCACTATCTCTCTCCCCTTATACCTCTATCTTCACTTTCTCTCTCTAAATCACTCTCTCTATCATTATCTCTCTCCACTTCTATCACTCTCTCTCTTAAGAAAAATCTCTCTCCCCTTCTATACTCTCTCTCTCTAAGAACATCCCTTCCACATTCATTCTCTCCCACAATCTCTCTATCATTCACTATCTATCTCTCCCCTCCCGCTCTGTCCTAATAAATATCTCTATCACTCTCTCTAATCTTTCTCACCCCCCCATAAATCTGTTTTTATCCCTTCCACATTCCCTCTCTCTTGTTCTCTCTCTCCCGCAATTTCCCCTAGCTACCCCCTCCCCTTATTTCACTTCATCTCTCTTTTTTTCCCCTCCCTCCCTCCTTATCCATCCATCTCCTTCCTTCCTCTCTCTCTCTCTCTCTCTCTCTCTCTCTCTCTCTCACACACACACACACACACACACACACACACACATGCACATGCACACACACACACACACACACGCACACATAAACACTTAAAATTTAAATATGTTCTCCCCTTCTAAACTCTCTCTCTCTCTCTCTCTCTCTCTCTCTCAATATTTACCCATCCCTCCCACACTCACTCTCTACCCCGACTTCACACACTCTTAGTCACCAAAAAAATATCCCTTCACTCACTATATCTCTCTACCCTCCCTCTCTCTTCCAATCAATATCTATATCACCATATCTCTCTGCCCTCTCTCTCAATCACTCTCTATATCATTATCTCTCTCCCCCCTCTCTCCCCCTAAGTCTTTGCATATCCCTTGCACAGTCCCTATCTCTCCCCCCTCTCTTGTGCTTTCTCTCTCCCACAACCACTACCTTATTACCCCCTCCTCTTCTTTATCTACCTCTCTCATTCTTTTTTCCCACCGTACTCCTTATCCATTTGTCTCCTTCCCTCCTCATATTTTTGTCTCTCAATCAATCCCTCTCTCACTATCTAATGCCAATTTTATTATTATCTCTTTCCCCCCTCTCTCTCACCCCCTCTCTCACTCAATCAATATATTTATCACTATCTCTCTCCTAAACCTCACTATCATTATCTCTCTCTTTCCCCCATCTCTCTCTCCCCTTCTATCTATATCTCCCCTCTCTCTCACACAATCACTCTCTCTATCATTATCTCTCCCTTCTCTCTCTCTCTCTCTCTCTCTCTCTCTCTCTCTTTGAACTCATTCTCTCCCACAACCACTCCCTTCACTCACTATCTCTGTCCCCTCCCTCTCTCTCAAAATCACTCTCTTAATCACTATTTCTCTCCCCTCTCTCCCACACCCCCCCCTCTCTCCCCAAAACTTTTTTCTTATCCCTTCAACACTCCATCTCTCTCCCTCCTTCTCTCTATCTCTTTCTCTCCTTCTCTCAAAACTACTCCTTTACTAATCCATCCCCTTCTTTCTCTACTTCTTTCACTCTTTTTCCCACCCTCACTCCTTATCCATTTGTCTCCTTCCCTCTTCCTCCTCCTCCTATCTCTCTCTCTCACTATCTTTCTCCCCTTCTTTCACTCTCTCTACCTCTCTCTCTCCTTCTCTTTGACAAAATCTATCACTATCTCTCTCTCCCCCCTCCCTCACTATCATTATCTCTCTATTTTCCCACACTCCTCGATCTCTCTCTATTTCTATCTCTATATTCCCTCCATCTCTCTTTGAATCACTCTCTCTACCATTATCTCTCTCACATTCTATCACTCTCTATCACACTCTCTCTCTCTCTCTCTCAAGATAAATCTTTCCTCGCTTCTATACTCTCTCTCTCTCTCTCTCTCTCTCTCTCTATCTCTATCTCTGAAACCATGCCTTCCATATTCATTCTCTCCCACAACCACTCCCTTCACTCAATATCTCTCTCTCCAAATAAATTTCTCTATCACTATCTCTTTCTTCTATTTCTCTCAATCACTCTCTCTATCACTATCTCTTTCTTCTATTTCTCTCAATCACTCTCTCTATCACTATCTATCCCCCCTTCTCTCTCTCTCTCTCTCTCTCTCTCTCTCTCCCCCAACCACTTATACGATGAAATGAGAACTATATACTATGAACGAGAACTCTACCCATAAAAACGATGATTTTTGCAAAAAAAACACCAAAAACACCCCCCAAATAGAAAAGTGTTGATACCAGTACACACGTTTTTTTTTTAGGGTCAAAAATAGAGCCATGGACTAAACATCCAATATTTTTGTTTAACAAAACTTTAAAATCAACCTTAAATTGGAAAAAAAAGAAAAATTCTTGAAGAGATAAATTACAACTTTCTGGAAAATTGCATATTAAAGAAAAAACAAATTTCTCTAATAATTTCACCATTATAACCATATAGAAACAAAGAAATTATGATGTGATTCATAATGAGATAATATATTAGACCATACAAGAACAAATGTTCATATAAATATTCAAAAACTCCTCTAGAGTTTCAATTACAAAAATCATACTAGTAAAAAGCATCTAACTGCCTCTTCAAATTCATCCATGGATTATGACACCCCATCATCAAAAACTCCTGTAGAGTTTCAATTAAAAAAATCATACTAATAAAAAGCATCTACACTGCTTCTTCAAATTCATCCATGGATTCTGACACCCCATCAGAATCTACATTTTTTGCAGATGAAGGACTTGATGAAGATGTAGATGACCCATACTCTTCTCTATTATCAATGGGCGCACCATCTGAGTCTACATCTATGCCCATCATTTCAGATGTCATATTCCTTCGGGATCTACGGCTTGATTTAACAAACTCCCATCTTGCAACTTCTGGCTGTGGCAGCAACCTCTTGATAATCTCTATAGTCTTGGAGCGGAGAGTGTCTTTCTTTGTCAACTTGAAATCATAAACAAGTATATCAACTTCCTCTAATTTCAAGATGTCAATGCGGTGGCGATTTATTTTTTGACCCTTTCTGTTTCTCTTTCTGCAAACTTTTTTCTCAACCACCATCTCTGCCTTGTACACACCATCAAATGGGTGTGTATCTGTTGCATACCAATGTACTTCTACTTATACTACTTCTTCATTTTCTTTATTGACCTTCATAGCTTTTGCAATCCAGAATGGATATTGACGTGGATCATCTGTAGCCAAAACTGCAATCATGCAACCCTCCTTGATATCTTGTACTGAGCCCCTATAAAGGTATTCCATCTCTCGATGCTTTGCGGATGATCTTCTAGAGCCAATATACATTTCTATTTCCTCTACTTGAGAAAACTCAACAGCTCGAGGTTCAACATTTGTTACCTCGTTTTCATTTGATAAACTTTGTGGCCAAGCAAATGGAGTCTTCAAAAATATATCTCCATTTGTAGGATCCTTTTCTAGTCTTGTTTGGATTCTTGATAATTGAAGATTACCAATTGAGTGAATCCGTTTGAATGCCTTTCTACAAAGCATAATTCTTCCAACGTGATAATCATAGCCTGTCCTGGGAGAAATCATGAACCCCACTAAATATGAATTTTGCATGCTTTTGTTCATTGAAAGATACATCTTCCTTCTCTCCAAGACATAATTGTAGCCTAAACTTTTCAAACAACTTTTGTGGCAACACTCACTCGAAATCAAATGAGTAATGGAACTTGGACTTGTGAGCAATTCTTTCCTAGACCTTGTATAACTGGAATGCTTTGGATTGACATAAAAAGGTCTAGTCCCAGCTGAAGCCCACTAGCTATGAATGAATGATGATGCTAGTGGGCTTAAGGTGCATTTTGTTGATCATACACAAATATTGTTGATCATACACAAATAGATATAACAGAATCTCCTCTATGAAAGATGAAAAAAATAGGAAATAATAATTTCTTAAATCATTGGCTTGAAGGATTCCTTCTATTTTGGTCTTCCAAGATATATTTCATGTTGAACATTAAGGCTGTAGCTTTTGGTTATACAAAACGTAATTGTTTTTATGAAAAAAATAGGATATTTTCTCACACAATATTAAATTTTTATTAAGGTTTTAAATAATTAAAAGGATAAGATATATGGGTTTTTTCCCCAACATCCTAAAATTTTAAATAATATTACATTGCCTTAAGGTTAAGGTTAGAATGGTTTTAGTGTCTATATTTTGATCGAATAAAATGATAATGTATTAGAAGAAAAGTAGAAGAAAAGTAATGGGTTGGAATTTTCTTTTTTACAAGAGTATTTCTTAATTATTATAATTGTGATGTTTTAAGGGGTTAGAAAGATTAGCCATTTAATGTATCTATAAGAAGGACAATTTAAAATAAAAGTGTAATTCATAGAAAAGTGATAGTTAAATTTTAATAAGAGAACAACATATTATAGAAATAATGTTAATTTTAACATAAAGTTTAAAACTAAAAGTATATATATTCAAATTAATTAAAAAATAATAATAATGAAATTTGGATAATTTTTGCTATGCAATGTTAAAGTTTAGCCATCATTAAATGACAAATCTAATATTTAGATATTAGACAAAATAATATAAATAAACATCTTCACTTTAAATTAATTTTTTTAAGGTATAATTTATTTGCCCTTCATCTTTACTTTAAATAAACATCGTCAATCTTGACTATGCGTTGCCCTGACTTTTCTTCATGTAATTTTTTATCTTATTATTGTCAATCCTAACTCTTCTCATTTTCTTCCACTATTTTTTCATTGTCCATTATCGTTTAATAGAATGTTTCAACAAAGTAGAGTATTTGTATTTATATTTTTATGTTATGTCTGAAAAAGGGGATCCTTCTTGACTAAGAATAGGAAGATGGAAATTTCAACTACGTGTTCAAACAGCCATCAAACATGGTAAGTACCATTATTCCATTCAAAGAGCCTTTGACACGAGATTATACAACTTTACTTTTAAATAAAGTTTATTTTATTTCTCCTTTTCCCTAGTGGGATGTAGGGTTTGTTAGAGTCGGCCAAGATTATCCATATTTTATTAAGCATAATAAATTAAAAAGTATTGCTATATATA
>LPNX010365462.1:183218-205453 GCA_001517045.1 Pseudotsuga menziesii
TGCTACATCTCTCTCTCTTTTCCCTGCCCTCCCTCCTTTTCCATCCATCTCCTTCCATCCTCCTCTGGTCTCTCTCTCAATCTATCTCTCTCTCACTATATATCCCCCTTTCTATCACTCTCTCTATACCTCCCTCTCTCTCAATGAATCTCTCTATCACTATCTCTCTCCCCCTCCCTCACTAACACTATCTGTCTCTCTCTCCGTCCCCCCTCTCTCATTATCTCTCTCCCCTTCTATCTCTATATTTCCTCTCTCTCTTCGTCACTGTCTCTACCATTATATCTCTCCCCCTCTATCACTCTCTATAACTATCCATATCTCTCTCTCAATTTAAATCTCTCCCCCCCTTCTATACTCTCTCTCTCTCTCTCAATATTCATGCATCCCTCCACACTCCCTCTCTACCCCTACTTCACTCACTCTCTCTCTCTCTCTCTCCCACCAAAAGTCCCTTCACTCGCTATCTCTATCTCCCCTCCCTCTCTCTCCCAATCACTCTCTCTATCACTGTCTCTCTTTCCTCTCTCTCCCAATCACTCTATATCATTGTCGCTCTCTCCCCCACTCTCTCTATCTCTTTCTAATTCTTTTCTTATCCCATCCACACTCCCTCTCTCTCCCTCCTCCTCTCTCTCATGCTCTCCCAAAAATACTCCCTTGATACCCCTCCCCTTCTTTCTCTACCTCTATTGCTCTTTTTTCCACCCTCCCTGCTTCTATATCTACGTCCTTCCTTTTAGCACTCATATTTTACCCTGGTTTTGAAAGGATAAACCCTAAGGTAACCACAAAACCAAGCTTTAGAAAATAAAGTTGGCTTCATTCTCTCTAAAGAGGGATCTCTTAGTATTTTTTCTAACATGCCAAACATATAAAAGAAGACACAAAAATTAATATTGTCGATTATTGAAAGAAAGTGTACATTGGGCAGGGAGTCATAAAGGGAAATGACATTTACAGTGTTGCTACATAGGAAACTTAACAGAGGCAAGGTAGCAATCTCATTACAGTCAAAATTATTTTTATCTAGTGATATAGAGGAATATTAGAGACATTCCATTAATGTGGGCATCTGACAAGCATGAATCCGCTATTAATTCTTATATGAAAGGGTTATCTGAATGATTAAAAGTAATAGAACAAAGCATATGAATATGAATTCTGAACTATTGTAAACTCTTTCAATAATGAAAGGAAAACATAATGGAAGCTTTAAACCGGGAACATGTGCACATAAAGGAAAAAAACTACAGACTCTAATAAATACAACACATGAATCTTTGTCAAAGGAAAGCTTTGGATCTATAATTTTATTAAACTGATGAATATATGTTACAATAGTAAATCTCATGGGTTCCAACCCTTGTTCTATTATAAAAACTTTATTAAATACAAAATGGTGCTCCATGAGCTGATAACTAACTTTGCTAAAAAAAGGAAATAACTTCCTCTTTACATTTGTCACTTAGATCTCCTAACTAGTAACTATTCTAAAAATAAACTAAAAACTACTAAATAAATAGTCTTCAAATGGTCTTCAATAATTCTTCAATAAATCTTCATTAAATCCTCATCCATGTAGCATGTATTTAGTTTTCATATACTTCTCAATTATCTTCCACTGGTCGACAGTTTGCAGCTTCAAGATGGTCATTTCCTTTGCCATCACTCTTAGCTCCACGTGGTCTTTGCCATCACTCTTAGCTCAATCAATCTCTCTCTCACTATCTCTCGCCAATTTTATTATTATCTCTCTCCCCCCTTTCTCTCCCTCCCCCTCTCGCTCAATCAATATATTTATCACTATCTGTCTCCTGACCCTCACTATCACTATCTCTCTCTTTCCCCCATCTCTCTCTCCCTATCTCTCTCCCCTTCTATCTATATCTTCCCTCTCTCTCATAATCAATATCTATATCACCATTTGTCTTCAATCTCTCTGTCTCTCTCAATCACCATCTATCGCTATTTCTCTACCCTTTCCACTCTTTCTCTCTCTCTCCCCCTCGAAATCACTCTCTTAGTCACTGTTTCTCTCCCCTCTCTCCCACACCCCCCCTCTGTCCCCAGATTTTTTTTCTTATCCCTTCAACACTCCATCTCTCTCCCTCCTTCTCTATATCCTTCTCTCCTTCTCCCAAAAACACTCCCTTACTAATACATCCCCTTCTTTCTCTACTTCTTTCACTCTTTTTCCCACCCTCACTCCTTATCCATTCATCTCCTTCCCTCTTCCTCCTCCTCCTATCTCTCTCTCTCTCACTATCTTTCTCCCCTTCTTTCACTCTCTCGCCCTCTCTCTCTCCTTCTCTTTGACAAACTCTATCACTATCTCTCCCCCCCCCCCTCCATCACTATAATTATCTCTCTATTTCCCCACACTCCTTGATCTCTCTCTCACTATCTCTCTCTATTTCTATCTCTATATTCCCTGTATATCTCTTTGAATCACTCTCTCTACCATTATCTCTCTCACCTTCTATCACTCTCTATCGCACTCTGTCTCTCTCAAGATAAATCTTTCTCCCCTTCTATACTCTCTCTCTCTCTCTCTCTCTATCTATATTTGAAACCATGCCTTCCATATTCATTCTCTCCCACAACTGCTCCCTTCACTCAATATCTCTCTCTCCCCTCCCTCTCTCTCCAAATAAATTTCTCTATCACTATCTCTTTCTTCTATGTCTCTCAATCACTCTCTTTATCACTATCTATCCACCCTTCTCTCTCTCTCTCTCCCCCCCAACTATGTTCTTATCCCTTCCACACTCCCTTTCTCTCCCTACTTCTCTCTCATTCTCTCTCTCCCACAACCTTTCCCTTGCTCCCCCTCCCCTTATTTTGCTACAACTCTCTCTTTTTTTCCTACCCTCCCTCCTTTTCCATCCATCTCCTTCCATCCTCCTCCAGTCTCTCTCTCACTATATATCCCCCTTTCTATCACTCTCTCTATACATCCCTCTCTCTCAATGAATCTCTCTATCACTATCTCTCTCCCCCTCCCTCACTAACACTATCTCTCTCTCTCTCTCCCTCCCCCCTCTCTCATTATCTCTCTCCCCTTCTATCTCTATATTTTCTCTCTCTCTTCATCACTGTCTCTACCATTATATCTCTCCTCCTCTATCACTCTCTATAATTCTCCCTATGTCTCTCTCAATTTAAATCTTCCCCCCCCTTCTATACTCTCTGTCTCTCTTAATCTTCACCCATCACTCCCACACTCCCTCTCTACCCCTACTTCACTCACTCTCTCTCTCTCTCTCTCCCACAAAAATTCCCTTCACTCACTATCTCTATCTCCCCTCCCTCTCTCTCTCATTCACTCTCTCTATCATTGTTTCTCTTTCCTCTCTCTCCCAATCACTCTATATCATTGTCACTCTCTCCCCCCCAATCTCTCTCTCTCTTCGTAACTCTTTTCTTATCCCATCCACACTCCCTCTCTCTCCCTCTTTCTCTCTCTCATGCACTCCCAAAAATACTCCCTTGATACCCCTCCCCTTCTTTCTCTACCTCTATTGCTCTTTTTCCCACCCTCCCTGCTTCTCCATCTATGTCCTTCCTGTTAGCACTCATATTTTACCTTAGTTTTGAAAGTATAAACCCTAAGGTAACCACAAAACCAAGCTTTAGAAGATAAGGCTGGCTTCGTTCTCTCCAAAGAGGGATCTCTCAGTATTTTTTCTAACATGCCAGATATATAAAAGAAGACACAAAAATTAATATTGTGGATGATTGAAAGAAAGTGTACATTAGGAATGGAGTCACAAAGGGAAATGGCATTTACAGTGTTGCTACATAGGAAACTTAACAGAGGCAAGGTAGCAATCTCATTACAGTCAAAATTATTTTTATCTAGTGATATAGAGGAATATTAGAGACATTCCATTAATGTGTGCATTTGACAAGCATGAATCCACTATTAATCCTTATATGAAATGGTTTTCTGAATGATTAAAAGTAATAGAACAAAGCACATGAATATGAATTATGAACTATTGTAAACTCATTCAAGCATGAAAGGAAAACATAATGGAAGCTTTAAACCGGGAACATGTGCAAATAAAGGAAAGACACTACAGACTACACATGAATCTTTGTCAATGGAAAGCTTTGGATCTGTAATTTTATTAAACCGATGAACATATGTTACAATAGTAAATATCATGGGTTCCAATCCTTATTCTATTACAAAAACTTTATTAAATACAAAATGGTGCTCCATGAGCTGATAACTAACTTTGCTAAAAAAAGGAAATAACTTCCTCTTTACATTTGTCACTTAGATCTCCTAACTAATAACTGTTCTAAAAATAAACTAAAAACTGCTAAATAAATAGTCTTCAAATGGTCTTCAACAATTCTTCAATAAATATTCATTAAATACTCATCCATGTAGCATGTATTTAGTTTTTACATACTTCTCAATTATCTTCCACTGGTCGACAGTTCACAGCTTCAAGATGGTCATTTCCTTTTCCATCACTCATAGCTCCACGTGGTCTTTGCCATCACTCTTAGCTCAATCAATCTCTCTCTCACTATCTATCGCCAATTTTATTATTATCTCTCTCCCCCCTCTCTCTCACTCAATCAATATATTTATCACTATCTCTCTCCTAACCCTCACTATCACTATCTCTCTCTTTCCCCCATCTCGCTCTCCCTATCTCTCTCCCCTTCTATCTATATCTCCCCTCTCTCTCATAATCAATATATTTATCACTATCTCTCTCCTAACCCTCACTATCACTATCTCTCTCTTTCCCCCATCTCTCTCTCCCTATCTCTCTCCCCTTCTATCTATATCTCCCCTCTCTCTCATAATCAATATCTCTATCACCATCTTTCTTCCCTCTCTCCATCTCTCTCAATCACCATCTATCACTATATCTTTACCCTTTCCACTCTCTCTCTCTCTCCCTCTCTCAATCACTCAATCACTATTTCTCTCCCCTCTCTCCCACACCCCCCCTCTCTCCCCAAAACGTTTTTCTTATCCCTTCAACACTCCATTTCTCTCCCTCCTTCTCTATCTCCTTCTCCCCTTCTCCCAAGACCACTCCCTTACTAATCCATCCCCTTCTTTCTCTACTTATTTCACTCTTTTTCCCACCCTCACTCGTTATCCATTTGTCTCCTTCCCTCTTCCTCCTACTCCTATCTCTCTCTCTCACTATCTTTCTCCCCTTCTTTCACTCTCTCTCCCTCTCTCTCTCCTTCTCTTTGACAAACTCTATCACTATCTCTCTCTCCCCCCTCCCTCACTATCATTATCTCTCTATTTCCCCACACTTCTCGTTCTATCTCTCACTATCTCTTTCTATTTCTCTATCTATATTCCCTCTATCTCTCTTTGAATCACTCTCTCCACCATTATCTCTCTCACCTTCTATCACTCTCTATCGTACTCTCTCTCTCAAGATAAATATTTCTCCCCTTCTATACTCTCTCTCTCTATCTCTGAAACCATTCCTTCCATATTCATTCTCTCCCACAACCTCTCCCTTCACTCAATATCTCTCTCTCCCCTCCGTCTCTCTCCAAATAAATTTCTCTATCACTATCTCTTTCTTCTATGTCTCTCAATCACTCTCTTTATCACTATCTATCCACCCTTCTCTCTCTCTCTCTCCCCCCCAACTATGTTCTTATCCCTTCCACACTCCCTTTCTCTCCCTACTTCTCTCTCATTCTCTCTCTCCCACAACCTTTCCCTTGCTCCCCCTCCCCTTATTTTGCTACAACTCTCTCTTTTTTTCCTACCCTCCCTCCTTTTCCATCCATCTCCTTCCATCCTCCTTCAGTCTCTCTCTCAATCCATATCTCTCTCACTATATATCCCCCTTTCTATCACTATCTCTTTCCCCCTCCCTGACTAACACTATCTCTCTCTCTCTTCGTCCCCCCTCTCTCATTATCTCTCTCCCCTTCTATCTCTATATTTCCTCTCTCTCTTCGTCACTGTCTCTACCATTATATTTCTCCCCCTTTATCACTCTCTATAACTCTCCCTATCTCTCTCTCAATTTAAATCTCTCCCCCCCTTCTATACTCCCTCTATCTCTCAATATTTACCCATCCCTCCCACACTCCCTCTCTACCCCTACTTCACTGACTCTCTCTCTCTCTCTCCCACAAAAAGTCCCTTCACTCACTATCTCTATCTCCCCTCCCTCTCTCTATCAATCACTCTCTCTATCACTGTTTCTCTTTCCTCTCTCTCCCAATCACTCTATATCACTGTCGCTCTCTTCCCCACTCTCTCTCTCTCTTCCTAACTATTTTCTTATCCCATCCACACTCCCTCTCTCTCCCTCCTTCTCTCTCTCATGCTCTCCCAAAAATACTCCCTTGATACCCCTCCCCTTCTTTCTCTACCTCTATTGCTCTTTTTCCCACCCTCCCTGCTTCTCCATCTATGTCCTTCCTATTAGCACTCATATTTTACCCTGGTTTTGAAAGGATAAACCCTAAGGTAACCACAAAACCAATCTTTAGAAAATAAAGTTGGCTTCGTTCTCTCCAAAGAGGGATCTTTCAGTATTTTTTCTAACATGCCAGATATATAAAAGAAGACACAAAAATTAATATTGTTGATGATTGAAAGAAAGTGTACGTTGGGCATGGAGTCATAAAGGGAAATGACATTTATAGTGTTGCTACATAGGAAACTTAATAGAGGCAAGGTAGCAATCTCATTACAGTCAAAATTATTTTTATCTAGTGATATAGAGGAATATTAGAGACATTCCATTAATGTGGGCATCTAACAAGCATGAATCCACTATTAATTCTTATATGAAAGGGTTTTCTGAATGATTAAAAGTAATAGAACAAAGCATATGAATATGAATTCTGAACTATTGTAAACTCATTCAAGCATGAAAGGAAAACATAATGGAAGCTTTAAACCGGGAACATGTGCACATAAAGGAAAGAAACTACAGACTGTAATAAATACAACACATGAATATTTGTCAAAGGAAAGATTTGGATCTGGAATTTTATTAAACTGATGAGTATATGTTACAATAGTAAATCTCATGGGTTCCAACCCTTGTTCTATTACAAAAACTTTATTAAATACAAAATGGTGCTCCATGAGCTGATAACTAACTTTGCTAAAAAAAGGAAATAACTTCCTTTTTACATTTGTCACTCAGATCTTCTAACTAATAACTGTTCTAAAAATAAACTAAAAACTACTAAATAAATAGTCTTCAAATGGTCTTCGACAATTCTTCAATAAATATTCATTAAATCCTCATCCACGTAGCATGTATTTAGTTTTTACATACTTCTCAATTATCTTCCACTGGTCGACAGTTCGCAGCTTCAAGATGGTTGTTTCCTTTGCCATCACTCTTAGCTCCACGTGGTCTTTGTATGAAATCTCCAACAGTTGTGCACAAGTGGCTCTGAAAGTGTGCAAAATCTCTAAATATTCAGCAAGCTTGTCGACAATTACTTTTCCATCCAAGGACTATTGTATATCCTCAAACTTTTTGTGATCCATTCTACACCTTACCAATTGAAAATGATATTTCATTTGAGAAAAAATTCTACCTTTTGCACATAATGACTGGAATTATGTCCTTAATATTTTTTGTTTTCAAATCTTCTTGAGTCAATCCAGTCATGAAACTAATTGTGTTGTTTGTAGTGTCTATGGGGTTTTTATTCAATAATTCCTTGACTACTGTAACACTCTATCTAGCAGCTTGTATGACTATTTCTTTATCCAAAATATAGTCTAGATAGGGTCTGATTTTTGCTGCTTCAACTATAATCATATCGCAAATGGTATGTTTAGCTGCTTGCACAGGAATATGTCCAATTACTTGCTTCATCAATTTATCATTTTTATCAAGGAGGTCTTTACACTTACTTTCCCAGTATTTTCTCTCCTCCTCCTTCTTTAGGGATGCATTTTCTATATTTTTATTCTAACTTTTTATCCCAACAATCTCTATATCCCTTAGGCTAACCTGGTACAAAGCTTGCACAATGAATTATGCATTAGATTTTGCGGGAGGTGGAACAATTTGTACTTTAGGATCTTTTCCTTTTTCATTCACCTCTTTCTCTAATTCAACTTGCTTTTGCTTAAGGGCCTTCTCATTTTCTATGGAAAACATTTTTTTGTTTCTCCCATCCTTTTTTTTCTTCAGCAAGCTTTAGTATCTTTGCTTTGCAATCATTCATCTCATCATTCACGTTTTCCTTTTCATTTTCCAACTCTATAAGCTTTGAGGCCTGGATAAGCTAGGTGGCAGGTATCTTCAACTTCTTTTTCAGCAGTTGAATGGTATTGTCTTTCTCATTAAGTAACTGATGATTTGATGCTCATTTATCTGCTTCACTGTTAGGAGTCAATAAATCTCCTTAAATATTTTTAATTTGTTGTTTATGTGCTTTGTTTTCTACTCTCTCTTGTCTTAATTGATTCTCAACTATTCTTTTAGCTAACTGCAATTTGGAACTTTGAGAGTTTCCTTAAGTAAGTAATTGTAAATGACATCTCTATTTTGCTTGTGCAAATGGATCATGTCAGGTATAGGGATGTTTTCCAAGTTCATTCTAATCTTTTCTATTTTGTATTTGGTGGCTACTACTAGGTTTAGAGTATTCTAAGCGTGATCCCTAATAGTGACCAAAGCAACATCCTTGCTAGATATTTTCCTCACATCCACGTATAATTTTAAGGATTCATTTCTTAACACTTATTTATCATCCCTGTATTTTTCAGCCAGAGTCCGCCTTGGTCTTAAATTGAGTTATAGAATCCTTAGAAGTTTTTGAGAAAGCATATTCTTTTATCTCAAAGGCTGGTCCTTTGACTTTCATCTACTTTTTCTTTCCTTTGGTCTTTGTCACCTTTAGCATTTTTCCTTCTTCCTCAACTTTCTTCTTCTTTGATGTTTTTGTATTATCTTCATGTTCAGTCTCTATAGCATCATAAAATGTCCTTTTATTAGTCATTATAGAATGACTAGCAATAGGAGTAATAGCTTGTGGTGTTGGGACAATAGCTCATGGATCTTACTAAGTTTCATTAACATACTTCATTGGAGTTATGGATCTTGGTTGCATGTCATATTCATTATGTGTTGTTAGAGGATAATCTAACCAATTGGCATTCTCAACCAAGCCTTCAAATTCATGATGTTCAAATGGTTTATTTTTGTTGACATGCCTCTATATGGAAATAACATGATAAGGATCATAATTAATAGATGGATCTATTTGTAACCTAATTTATTTGAAAAAAATTTCCACCACAGGTAAAGCAGCCATGCTCTTGGAAATAAAAGGGCCAACTACCCAAGGAAACTTGATTTTTGAGGATTTTGTGAAGTTGATGAAATGCTCATTATCAACAATGAGCTTTTCCTGACTCAGTTCTAATGCAAAAATCATAGGGGTAAGAAAAGAAGGAAAGACGCATTGCTCATGGAAAAATACATATACCCTAATGACAATACCCCCTTCTAACAGGAACTGATCCCCAATTCCCTTCTTTGGTGAAAATTGTAACAATTCTTTCATAACAGGTAGTACTCTTGGAAACTTATGTCGGAAAAATACTTTTTATACTTTAGAAATAAGGAAATTCATGTATTTACAAAATATTCTGTTGATTTCATTAGTAAGAACCATTTCCGAAAACTGTAAGTTATCCTCATTGAAGAATAAGAAAATTCTTACTAAATATGTCTGGAATTTGAAAATCTTGTGTTGTGGAAATTCACTAGCTGTGAGTGGATGCTCTCAACTAGGAATCCAACATATTTAAGGAAAATAGTCTAGCTTTACTGGAATGAAGAAGAAGGACTAGTACTAAATTTAAAAAGGAAACTCATTAGTAATTCAATGCCATATATGTTAGTATCTAAACCTAAGAATTGAATCATGAGGGAAATAACTAACTGGGTTTCATTATTGAACAGATTTGTATCCATGGGAAAATATTGATTCAGTAAAGACACGTCAGGTTTGAAATGGGCAGTGAAAAAGGATTGTTTTTTCTCAATATTTGCTTCTATGAATGACTAGACCAAACTTTCTTCATTTAAATCTTCACATAACTTGGTAAATGCAGCAGGAACAACAAATTTATCTCGAATGACCAACAGGTTAACATGTCATAATATTTTGGACTTGGTCACATCCATAATTACCTTCTTGGAAGAATAGTATTTAGAAGCACACTAGTCAATAAACTTAGGAAAACCTAGGGTTTTTTTGTGTAAAAAAACTGGAAATAAGACCTATAGACACCATGGACATCTGTACCTTCATCCTTAAGTACTTTTAATTTAGATTTTAGTTGATCTACTTAACCAGATGACAGTAATGTATCAAAAACCTCATAGTATTTATATTCAAAAATTTCTTCAATCTTTTGAGACTCAATGGCCTAAGATTCTACTCTTTCTACACTATCCATTTTAAATACTCTTTGGTGCGAGAAAATGGCCTACCTAGTCAGTTGACAACTGGAAGGGAACTTCTCTAATTTGGCTTCTTCTGTGCTAGTATTGAGCTCTCGATTTCCAATGCACAAACAGAGAAATGGTACCTATCCGTGTGCTTTCCTTTTATATTAATTTATTCCTTGGTATATTCTTTTATTCTTTAGTTAACTTTACCATGTGAATATCCCTTTGATCTCCTTTCTTTTTGTACCGTTGATCTTGATTACTATTTAAACGTGCATCTCTGTTCCTGGTATATTGTCCAATCTTAGCCCTCATGTAACTCTTTGCATCGGATCTCTCCAAAACCATATATCTATTACTCATTTTCTTACCACCGAAGATCTTTTCCCCAATTTAATTTCACCCAATCAATTAATAACTAGATTTCACCTTTCATCAGTGGATTAGAGGCTGAACCTTGATCTCATCTTGCATAGCTCTTCACCATCGATCAATCTCTAACTTTAAAATTCTACTTAGATCTGGTTTTAGAAATAGTGCACACCTTCCTTTAGTGGATTTATCCTCCATCATAAATCTTGATCACCATCTATCTCAGCCTTTGATTTTCTTTCCTCTTTAACCAATTCCGCTGGGACTCCCTATGATTTTTTTTGTGCATGTTAATTCAATAGAATGATTTTGGACAATAGATATTATTCCCATCAAATATATACCCTTTATCGTGCGGGACCTTTAATCAATTCAACTGATTCCTAAACTTTCTTTATCCGTGCATTTTCAATCAATGAAATGAATATCATTTGTCAATATTGATAGGGCCTCAATCTCAACCATTGATATATACAGATTGTAGCACTTTTCGCATATTTCCAAATTTATTTTCCCCGCGCATGTTCATGCAACAGAATACCTATCGATCGTTGATCACTTTCACATCTTAATCTCCGTCATTGATTTATGTAGGATGTAAATTTTTCCACTGTTTGGAAAATTTCATTCCTCTGTGCTAGTTCTATCAGCGAAATCCTTCCTGGCCGTAGATATACATACCCATTTTCCATCCAATCGTTGATCTTTGCTTCCCTTTAACTTATTCTGCTGGCCAACAAAATTTCTTTCTTCGTGCAACTTTAGCCAACGGATTTATCTTCAACCGTAGATCTTCCCAAATGCAGATATACACCATTAAAACTTTCCATAAAATAAAATAGGTGTGGATTTTAAATTCAACCTTACTTCTAATGCTTAAACCATGATTTTTTCAAAATGTACAATCCTTAAGCTTAGAAATAGACCCCTTTCACTATTTACAAGCCTCTTTGATATAAATTCTGGTCTAATTATGAAATTTTCGCTCCCACCTTATCTCTCCTAATGTTTTCCCCCTTTCCAACTGCTAACCAAAAATGGTGCTAACACTTCCCTCCTCATCGTCTCTCTTTATCTTAATGACTTTATCTATCTAAATATCTATGGCCCCTTCTATCACTCTCCCTCCCTCCCTCTCTTTATCCCTCTCTCTCTCTCTCAAATAATAACTCTATAACTATCTCTCTCTCTCCCCTCCCTCACTATCCCTATCTCTCTCCCCCCACTCTCTCTCTCACTATCGCTCTCCCCTTCTATATCTATCTTCCTTCCCTCTCTCTCAATCACTATATCTTTCATTATCTCTATACACCTCTATCACAATCTCTCTCTCTCTCTCTATATATTTTCCCATCCCTTCAACACTTCCTCTCTACCCCTCCTTCACTCACCCACTCTCTCTCTCTCTCTCTCCCACAACCTCTCCCTACATTCACTATCTCTCTTGCCCCTCCCTGTCTCTTCCAATAAATATCTCTATCACCATCTGTCTCTCAATCACTCTCTCTATCACTATAGATCTCCCCCTTCCACTCTCTCTATCACTATATATCTCCCCCTTCCATTCTCTCTATCTCTATAGATCTCCCCCTTCTAGTCTCTCTCTCTCTCTATGTAGCTTTTTCCACCCCTTCCACTCTACCTCCCTTCACCTCATTCACTAACTCATTCTCTCCCACAGACACTCCCTTGCTACAGCTTCCCCTTCTTTCACTACCTCTCTCACATTTTATCCCACCCTCCCTCTTAATCCTCTTGTATCCTCTCCTCACCCTCTCTCTCTCACCCTCTCTCTCTCTCACCCTCTCTCTCTCTATCTCTCCACTTCTTATACCTCATTCACTCTCACTGCTCTCTCTCTCTCTCTATCTCTCTCTCTCTCTCCCCACCCTATATTTCTCTCTCTCTCTTGCTATCTATATCCCCCTTTCCACTCGTTCCCATTCTTTCCCTCTCTCATTCCTTCTCTCTTCCTCTCCACTTATACCTAGCTATATCCCCCTCGATCCCTATCTATATATATTTCCTTTTGTTTCCTTTCCCTCTATATTTATCTTTCTCTATCCCTCTCTTTCCCTAATTTGGATGACTTCCCTCATTCTCTCCCTATTCCCCACAACCACCCCCACTCTCTCCCTAATCCTCCTAGTTTCCCCCACTCTTTGTCTCTATCTTAACATGCATGATCTCTATCAATATCTCTCTAGGAATCCATGAAACAAATACCCCATTGAACCCTATATAATAGGATATATATTTCTTCAATTATTTAGAGTATTAAATCCACCAATATGAACTCATGGGATATAATATTTCATACGTATTTAGCCCCATGTGATATAGCCACCGTTGAATTTCAAGCTTGGGATAGTAATTCATATAAACTATTTCTTAAATGAATTTAGCCAGAGAAAAAGGAGAAGGGATTTTCTTTATTCATGGACACATACAAGTAGAAATTTAAGGTCATGGAATACAAATTAGAAACATTGGGCTTTATGGTATCTAACATTACATAGTTCTTCCATCCTATCCCTTCGAAACCTACACAACCCTCTACCCACATTGCTGATATTTCTATAAGTTCATTTTACTCTATTCCATAAATGATAAAAGAGGAAGAAAGAGCATTGTAACCTCCCTACCTACCTCTCAGAAATATGATCTAATAGCGGCCATCACATCATTTTAGTGACAAGGGTCATATATTAAGGTGAATTATTGGAGCAATCTTAGGTTTCTCTTAGGGAATAATCCCTTGATGAGAATTATTTTTATGTAATTTTATTTTATAATTATTTTGACATAGGGTATTTTGTTCTTCCACCAATTTCTATCTAAATACATATACTCTTATTTATCCCCTTATAGGGTTTCCCTTTTTCACATTCCTTAAATTCACTAAAAAATGAAACTTTGTTGACACTTGAGAAAAAATTGAGTTCTATCTCCATTCATCTACATTTAAAAAAAAATCCTCATCTTCCATCCAAATTGAATTGAATTTAAAATATCCATATGGATTATACTCACCCTTCTCCAACAAGAAAAAGATTCAGAAGTGGTCAGAGAGGTTCTCATTTCCTACCCATCTTATTATTTTGGAATCGTCAATAATTTTTTAGAGACAGAAATTTGTCTAGACTCTTTGAAATTCCTTCTTTACCTAACCTTTTAGTCCTATAGGCTGGGACAAGACTCATAGGGTCAACATCATGTAAATCCCCTTCCTAAATATCATGGATACATTAATTGTTGTAGGTCTATCATTAACAACCTATCCCTACATTTCAAATTTTCTTGTAACACAATTCAATGCCCCTCCATAATTGTATACTCCTCCTTAAGATAATCCTTGGTAAAAAAAATATCCTTGAAATACTTCCTATCATTGTAGGGACCTTACATGGGTATTATTGAAATCTTTTTACTTGATTCCAAAGAGTTTAAAACCACTTATGCCTATAGGAATAAAAGAACGGTTTACAATTGGAGAGAAGGTTTTTATACAAATTATTGTCCACCTCTATCTACCATTTTAATCTACTCCTATAAACTATAAGTTCTTTAAAATGAATCAAGAACACATTCAAAATGCTCAACATCGAACTTAGTTTCCTTAATCAAGATGGCTTGTGAAGCTTGTAAAGACACTTCAAGGCTATCCCTTTTTCTAAGGGAGTCCAATCCTCTTATAGTAGTTGAGAGGATTGGCATCACTTACCGTTTCCTAAGGCCATCTTCACTTTAAGGGAACCCATAATCTACCACTTTTTACCACTCTTTGTTTCATTTTTTGTCATTTTTGTGCCAATTTCTACTTGGAATTTCACTTATGGTTAATAATTGAGGTCAATTATTTGTTTAGGCATTGTCTTCCTTCCATCCCCCTTATAATGGATCCTTTATCTCTTAGTTTGAGGATCTAAGGTGATGCAATATATATTTCATATTGGGCTTGAATATAATCTCTAAAGGATGGGATATTTATAGTTTTATACTTTCCCCAAACCTAGTTTATTATTTGTATATTGAGGAAGAGATACAATTATGTAAGGAGAGTAAAGAAGCCATGCCCTTCATGGAATGGTCATTTTCCTCACAGTGGGTTCACTCTGTGAACTTGTTACATAGATTCATCTTTTGCGAGATATTAAAGAATATCCTTAATTTCACTAAATATTGGAAAATTCCTCCCAAAATTTTATTGTTGAACCCCCCTCGCAATACACCTTTCCAATTAATAAAACCCCTAGTTTCATCATGTATTGTAGTTAAATTTTTCTTATGACATTAAATGTTTACAATCGTCACTTCTGAGGGACATTTAACTATTAAAATTTAACATAATAAGGTTTAAACTAGAACTATTTTCCTTTATTAAATTCTAGATCTGCATACTTAAATATTTTCTTTCATAAATTATTATTAAATATTTGATTTAACAGGTTATGATTTGGAAAAAACATGAACTGAAACATCTGTTTGTTTACTATGTGCTAAAGTTTGTTTTATTGTTTGTAAACATGAAGGAACTTCAGTTAAGTCTGAGGCTTACTTAGCTTTTTAGCTAATGCAGTGAAGTGATGCTTCTTTACAGGTATTTTTACAGGTAAGACGTTTTGTAACCAGTCTCCGAATCGAGATTAATTATCTCAACTAGCACAAAATAAAAATTCTAGTATATTTGTTTAATTTACATCTTTGATCGAAATAAAGGAGGTATTGTTGAAACTGTATATTTACATTTTATTTTAATTTCTTGTAAGCATAAGTATTTGGATAATCTAAACACAAATCTAGTTGTTCTTCTATCTCGCTTTGACTCTAACTTGTTCATCAAAATTTCATTTATTTATTATCAGTTTAGGTCCTATATACAATTCTAGAGAAAGATAAATATGTATACCAAGTCATTTGATAACTTATAACTTGTTACCAATGATAGTTCATAAGTATTTGTCTCAACAATATTCAGATGTTATGTAAACTAGGAAAACCTAAATATTGGTATAGTCAATAGGTATAATGATTGACATTCATACATGGAACTATTGATTTAGTGCAGAAAACAATCTACTAACTACTTAAGTATTTACTAGGTAGAATTGTAATAATATGAACATTATATCGTTAAACAATAGTATTACTGCTTTGTGTAAGGAATGAAGAGATCATTTCCTACAAAATCTATCCAACCTAGCCTTCGCATGACCTTCATCTCACAAGGAGATATGATGTAAAAATTATTACCCTATAACAAAACTAAGTTATAATACTCATACTAAGAATCATACTATGCATCTTTCTATACTTGCAATCTTATACATATAAGTGTTTTTAACCAATGTATTATCATAGGTTCTCTAAAGGTATTTTTGCAAGTCCTAAGTTTATCACAAGGTGTTTGTTTATAAAGTTAACAAGGTTAAAGATTCCTTTGCATACGTTATTACAATTTACATGATTCTTAAAACCTAGTTGTAAACCCTAGCTTATGCGAAGATTACCTCCTAGAACATTTTTCTTCATGATTATAATATGCATCTTATAATATAGAGATATTATGTGATTCTTGAAAGGGTTTATAACCAAGATTTTATGTAAAAAAAAATTTATGTGCAGGCTGCTCTGGGGCTTTTGAACTATAGCGCAAAAACCACAACTCAAAAATATATTGAGCTCCACGTGGTTGATGATAAAAGGTTAGGGTTTTTTACTTTAGTGCTTCACTATATATGTCTCTTAAAACCCTAAAATTTTGCATTTATCCCATCCTTGTACTACTATGGAGAGAGAGAGTCACAGGCTCATGGCCGCATGGCCTTGATGCCACTCCTTTAACTATGTATGTACATGCCTCCTTTTCCATTACAATTCTTCTACGTGTGAGGTCGACGTCACCATTTCTTTACTCTGCGTGTGAGGAATTTGTCACCATTTATTTGCCTTTGCGAGGGCTTCCCTTCGTGCACTAGTGCAGTGGTGAACTCTATCTAAGTTGACAGTGTGTTTTCGGTTTGTTTTCAATGTCGTTTTGTATTTTGGCTTGAACATTCTCATTGAGTGTGGGCTTATCTGCCTTTATTTCCTAGTTTCTAGTGTGAAGGGGTTTTTACTTGGTTGAAAACGATATGTAAAAATGTTAAGGCATGGCTGGAAGTAAAACTACTCCTGGTAACTCATTGTTTCCATTCTTGTATTCGCCATAAGTGTATATGCTAGTTCTCTTCTTTTTTATTTTATATACAGAAAGCTTAACAAATATTTAATGGGTGTGTAGGTTATTTCACAAGAAAATGTTTTAGACTATGGCTCGAATACTCTGACGAAGAGGGGGTTTTCATGCTCCTTCATAAAATGGTAAGCCTCAGTCCTACCTAAGGTTCCTCCTGCGATGGGTGTATGGGGTTTTGATTGATGCCATTTTGCTTGATTTGAGTAACGTCTTGGTCATGGATACGATGAATTTGATTTGTTGGGAAGGCTATATGGCCATGAATTTTTTTATTTTACTTACAGTTATTTTTGGAACACGATGTAGTTTATTGCAAAAGGCTTGTATAGGCCAATGGTCGTAACTCGATTTATCCGCGGTATTTGATTTTTGAACAGGCTTAAAGCCGTGACCTTTGTGGAATTTTAATTATGTTTAGTTACGGTTTAGAAGTTGTTTACATTTTGAATAAGCTCTAAATATTATTGTGTTATGTATTATATAATTAGTAATATATACTGTGGTTTAAAGAAAACGATGGTAGACTATGGGGTTTTTCTATTTTCGATAAATTTCAATTTTTTTGTTTAAATTTTAAATTAAAAGAAATTTATTTACTATTACAGTACGTGTATTTGATGAAAGACTTTTTTAAGATTTTAGAAAAGGTTTTTATTTTCTATTTAATTCCATAATTTTTTATTTTATTAGAAAGAAGAAAATAGTAATATTGGTTTTTAAAATAGAGTTTGAGTTTTTTTTTCTCTGTCAGTAAAAACAATTATTGCAGGAAATAATTAAAAGAAGGGTTGATTAGTACAACTTGATTTTTTGCTGTGTACTTGGGTTGGAAAATTAAAATTGTCTTTACTTGATTAGTCTTAGTTTATTATTTGACAAATAATTTAATACTGTTTTTGTGAAAAGTTTATTTAATTTTGTGTATTTATAAAATAGATAATTGTGTTTGTATAAATGAAGAATTTATACTTAAACTAATTATGGGTAAAGCTGTATTAATCCTACTATGGAAAAGAGAAGGAAAAGAAGGTCATACTTGACAGTTTCTCTAAATTAGGGTTTTGTAAAATTTTATTTATTTTTAAATCTTTACAGAGTTATTATTTAACTATAATGTATCTAAAGTTTGATTCTCACTTACATTAGTAATAAAATTAAATATAAGATCTATTATTTAACTGTAATGCATTTAAAGTTTGATTCTCACTTACATTAGTAATGAAATTAACTAAGTGATTTATATACCTCATGTTATTGTTTTTAAGTTATTCCTGCTTATTTATTTTTATGTTCTTATAATGTTTAATAACTAGGTATACTTATAATAATTAGGCTTAAAGCTGGAGATCTAGTTCATATCTCAATTATTTAACAGGTGCGTTCTAACTAAGGCACTACTGAACATTTTACAAAGAATCTGTAAAAAGTAATAAACCCAATCCCGCATTCTTCATTTGATTTAACCATCAGATTCTAATCTAACCTATTGTACTAGAGTACTACCTTATTGAAGGTGTGGAAAAATACAATTAGGTATTTTTTTTATCCATTAGTAAAATTTGAAATTACTCTAATCATTTATCCTAATCCATATCTAATCCAGAATTTGTCTATCTTTTCACAGTAAAATATTTCATTCAATAATTCTAATAACAGATGATCAGAAACATAATGTTGTAAAGGAAAGGTCCACACCTGATAAACTGAAGGCTGGTCCAAGCTTTCTCTTCAATCCTCTTCTTGCTCCTCTCGCTCCAAGAGACCTGCAAAACAAGTTATACCTTCCTCAAACCATTATGACCATACATAAGACAATGATAATCAAATAAACATAAACAAATGATCTGAATAACATCATCATATGATCAGAAACACAGATTCAATCACACATTGAACAATGATTTGGGAAGAAGAAGGACATCACATCTTTATTAATCCTGAAAACAAGTACAAGTATACCTTCTCTTCAGGTTTGGCACCTCACGAAACCTTGATCTGGATCTGCTACTTCTCTTATCCAAAGAACTCAGCCTCCAAGCTCTGCAACACAAGGGGAAGAACTCTGGGGCAAAGTGTGGGCAAAGAGAGTCCCAATTCCTCCAGCATAACAATGCATAAATTCAAAGTCCCCTTTCATGAACCTCCCTACCTCTATTTATATGATGAAGAAGAGTTAGGGGCGAAGCCAAAGTGGTTACAATTGAAGGAGTCAGTTGTATAACTACCCAAACTAACTCAAAAGGCGTGTTTTTATGTTTTAATGTTAAGAAACAGATGCGCAACTATGAAGAATAGCAACCCGCGCATGATACGCGAGTTTACACAAGGGCAACCCATGAATATATGCATGCGCGACTTGTAAAACACAAGAGTCGCGAGTGATGCGCGGGTTGCACATAAGGAGAGTCGTGCATACACAAAAAAAACACATTTTTAAGGTATTTCTGGGCATTTTCAGACTTTGGTGTCTTCTAGAAAGTTTTAGCTAACTGAAATACCTTTCCAACGGCATAGAAATGAGGTCAAATGGAGTTACAGAACTCAAGATATGGGACCTCCAATATAGGTGTTTTTTCAGTGACTTTCATGAAGTGCCGACATGCGACGAAATCATGGGAAAGTGGTCACAGGAAGAGATGTGTCATTTTGGGCTATAACAGATGCCCCCTAATGTGTGAGGTTAGAGGGGAAGACAATAGCTGAAATACATTATAAAGGAAACAGCTGAGTATGGAGAGAGCAGAGAATCCAAGATCAAAAGGCTCGAGTGAAGGTACCTGTAAGAGAGATAAATGTCAGAAAACTGATCTCTGGAACATACACATCCATATACAAACATCGCCATAAAATATAGGCGGATCCAACATATGTATAACTGATGAAACTATCATGGTCGCTCAATATGCAAAAAGGCACCATATCAAATCTAAAGGAGCCACGGCCACAAATGAACAAGGTGGATCCATGCTCAACAATCGATAATAGCCACAAAAATACAAGGTGGATCTATGTCTCAGCAAAATGTCATATAAAGTATAACAAGGTCTTGCGCAGCTTGAGCAATAGCAAAAGATGAGGATGCTACTGTCGGCCCAAGGTCTTCAATCCAAACTACCCAAAAAAGGTACGAATCCTAACCATGCGAATAAAGGAGCTGAAGTCGAACATGGAGGAAACCGTTTGATTACCGGTCAATAATGAAAACCGTTAACAAACGTGAGGGAAACCACCATTAATGAAAATGGTTCCCAAGGTACCTAGTACATTCTAACAAGTGTGATTACAAGGACTTGAAGTCGAACACTTGAAGAATCCATCGAGTAGGAGACATTAAGGTATCCCCACTACCCAATAGCGAGGGAAATTGCCATTGAGGACAACAATTCCCAAGGTACTGTCATAAAACTCTAAATCTCATCCCCAGAGCAAGATGTGTTGGAAGGAAGGAATTAAGGCATCCTTCATCATCCAACACGAGGTAAGTCAAAGACTAATTGGATCTGGAATTGGTACTGAATTTCACAAAAAGGACCACTGAAGACATGATGTAATGAACTGATACCAGGGAATGGCCGACACAAAAGGTCCAGGCAACTGCAGGATGTCCGAAAAAGGTTTAATCCTTGAACAGTGAGCACGACACAAAAGTGACTTAGGCAGTGTTTGACACAAAATAGGACCAATGAAACAAATCTGCAATGTAGGAGACATTGACAGATTCCCCATATAATTGGAAAAGAGACCAACTGGAGGAGTAAGAAAACTCTGAATCAGGATAAGGTCAAAAGACTAGGACCCAACTGTTGATAGACTCAAAACTGGTGCTTTGTTCAAGGAAACAAGACTTGCTACCATGATGTAAAAAGACATGGAAATAAACCTTCCTCTTCCCTTCTTTCTTGTAAAGGTTTAACGAGTCCAAGAAAGCAAACTCGGGACCATCTTCATTTTGACAAGCTTGAAGAAAAGAAAGAAGAATGCTTGATAAGGCACTGATTCATGGATTTTATGAGCCCGAACTAGTACATGCTCGACGATGTTTTCATAATTTAGAGAGTCTGAAAACTCCAAAGAAGACTTCAGGGGGGTCCTTTTTCGTACAATTTAGTCTCATGAGGCCGAAAAAGTATAAAACAAACAAGAAAAGAACTCTCTTAACTTCTGAAGAAGAAAAGGTGCACCTTTTTCGTAATTAGTCAGGAAGGTCCGAAAAAGGTTAAATTACCACCTACCCAACGCTCCTTCAAAAGCATCATATACAGCCTGAGTTTTACGAGTGTGAAGGAAGGAAAGATCACTCGGAAAGATCCATTTGAGTACGAGAAATGGAGCTTACAACAATAAACTCGATGCTTTTTTCTTTAGGGTTTAACGAGCATGACAAAGACATAAAGTACACTCGGAATCTTTTTCATGTTTTGTTCCAGAACACGAAAAAGAGAAAACTAAGCTCATACCGGGGGTTCCTTTTCCGTAAGTTTAGTCCCTCAGGTCTGGAAAAGAGATAAACCTATGCCTGAGAATACTCTTCTCAATCCAGTAGAAAAGAGAGGGATCCTTTCTCATATTATTCCACATGGTCCGAGAAAGAGATAACCTACCACCAATGTGGATGCCCATTCACATATTCTTAACGAGCATGAATGGACAAGTTTACTCGGCAGTCAAGTCTATTTTGAGGAGTCAGACTTGGGACTAAAGAAACTCATAATCTTTCCCGTGAAGTTTTAACGAGTCCGAAAAAGTCAACTCGTGGCCTCCTTACTGTTTTTAACGAGCTCGAAGGAGAGAAAAAAGAATTCTCTAAATGCGAGGAGACGAGTGTCATAGGCAGGAGAAACTAGTTCCAAGCACAAGGAACAGACCTATGCATACTACAAGGAAAGCGAGCAAGCTAAGAACACTCGGGGGACGTCTCCTCGGGGTAAAGGGTGTCAAGTTGAAAAGGCAAAATGATACAATGCTAAGCGGCGATGAGAACAAAGATGAAGGCTTATACAACGAGCTAAAAGCGTGGAAGCCGGCATCAGGCTCAAAAGCGCGAGCAGGGCACATGCAAATGCAATTACATATTTAACAACAAGGTGAGGCCCATAAATAGTTGTGAATCCAACTAATAATCCTGTCTCCAAGAAACAACAACATCAGAAGAAACGATCCGATGCGGGTCACTT
>LPNX010365462.1:205594-256865 GCA_001517045.1 Pseudotsuga menziesii
AGAAAGCTCTACAATATGTATAGGATGACTAACCCGATCAACTGTTGGGACCAAGTCCCGAGAAGGTAAGCATGAAAACAGAGACTGCTTCTCAGTAACAATTGAACATAAAGGACAAGAGGCCACATAGTTCACCTGTGGTGGGGTGGTGTCTACAGAAACACTGGGAATCAATAAAGGAAATACTTGGTCTCTAGTTGGGTCAGGAGATGGATCGAGAAAATCCAACTGATCGATAGCGACAATTTCTTCGCCATGATTAAAGTACATCACATGAAAGAATGTTGACACCACAGCTTGCATGGCATAGACATAATCACGTCCAAGGAGCATATTAAAGTCCAAGGGGTCTTCTATCACCATGAAGTCAACTAAGACGGTCTTCCCACCCAAACTAACAGGAGTTTGAGCAAGAATTCCCAAGGCTACACAAGTTCTTCTATCAAATGCCAGTAACTGACTAGCAGTCGACACAAGGCTGGGAGATCCCATGCCTCACCAAGCACGAGCAGAAAAATACTAACTGAGGCTCCTTCATCAACAATGCAACGAGCAATTGTATAGGGTTCAAATTTGACCTTTGTTTGGAAATGTGCATGGGAAGGAAGGCGCGGTTCAACTAGGCTATCCCAATCAAAGGAAGCAATCCGAGGGCTTGGTGGGGGTTGATATGAAGCAAGTTCAGTGCCCCCTTGTTCAGTAAGATCTGAACTGGCAGTGAAGAGAATGTGACTAGTAGACACTTCACTCTCCAAAGGAAGAGTGGGATTGATCGATACTGGGATCGATTCAACCGCTTCATCAAATTCACTCTCCGAAGGGAGAGTGGGATTGACCAAAGATGACATTGGTGCAATCACATTAGGGTCACTCTCTGACAGGAGAGTGGGATTGACCAAATATGACATTGGTTCAATCATGTGAGGAGCACTCTCCAAAAGAAGAGTGGGATCAAGCAAATCTGAGATTTGTTCAACCACTTGATCAACCAAAGGTTGAGTAGGATGTTGAGAAACTATAGGGTGTTCAGAAGAACGAAATCCATGAGTCTTGGACCACACTCTTCGCACCTCTGGGATAGCAGGGCACATATGAGTAAGATGATCTCCCTTGCATAGCACACAAGGGAACTTAAGATGATGCTTCGAACGACCAGTTTTCTCAATGGAGTCAACATGACTAGTAGTGGATGACTGTTTTCTCTCAACATGACCTGCAGAGGATGAGAGTTTTCCCCCAGCGTGAACAACAGAGGCTGGGTGACTGGGTCCAACCTCACTAAGAGAGGCTGGTTGTTGAGAGACTCCATAATGTTCAAAAACGAGATGACCATGAATCCAAAGTCTTCGCACCTCAGCAATAGAAGGACATTTATAAGTAAGGTGGTCTTCCTCACAAAGCTTACAAGGAAACTTAAGCTTGTGTTTTGAACGGGTAGACTTGTCAACAGTGTCAACATGACTCGCAGTGGTTGACGAATTGTCTTCAGCGTGAAGTACAGAGGCTGAAAGACTGCCCTCAGCGTGCCTGGCAGAGGCTGAGAGACTGGGTCCAACTTGACTTGCAGAGGTAGGACGGGCACCATCAACATGAACAACAGAGGTTGAATGGTTAGGATCAACATTCTTTGTAGCAGTTGAGTGTGTGCCCCCAGTGTGAACAACAAAGGCTGGGTGGATAGATCCAACTTGAACAACATAGGTTGGATGGGAAGGTTCAACTTGAAAACCAGAGGTTGAACGGGTGCACTCAGCTTGAACACCAGAGACTGAGTGACTAGATCTGACATGACCTGGAAAGGTTTGAAGGATCCCACCAGCTTGAACACCAGAGGCTGGATGGATAGGTTCAACTTGAACAACAGAGGTTGGATGGGGAGGTTCAACTTGAAAACCAGAGGTTGAACGAGTGCACTCAGCTTGAAAACCAGAGGCTAAGTGACTAGATCCGACATGACCTGGAAAGTTTTGAAGGATCTCACCAGCTTGAACACCAGAGGCTGGATGGATAGATCCAACTTGAACAACAGAGGTTGGATAGGAAGGTTCAACTTGAAAACCAGAGGTTGAACAGGTGCACTCAACGTGAACACCAGAGGTTGAGTGACTAGATCCAACATGACCTGCAGAGGTTGGTTGGGTGCCCCCTTGCTTATGTGCTTTCTTCCTATTCCTCCTTCTTTTACTCCTTTTAGACTGCCGGTTACTAGTATCAGTACTTTCGCCGCATGAGGTAGAAGGAGGAGGAGAACTAACTACAGGTGGAGGGGAGATAGTGTTTTGATGCCCTTGATATAAGGCACTTACTTGAGAAGCATCAGGAGCATTCAGGATAGTTGGAGTGGAAAACAACCACACCGATAGCCCTATGGTGAATCCTGAAAGATTCAAGGTGGCCATCAAGGGAACACCAACATTCCCTGTGAGAGGAATAGGACAAGGAGCTCCCATCAAGGGGATCTCTTGGTTGGTGTTCGAAGGGGTGCTAGCCATAGTTTCAAAACAAGAGACAAAGTATGATCTTGATGATCAACCAAAATTACAATGCAGACACCTAAAGGCCCATTAATTACAGACAAACCACACAGCACTCACTAAAAAGAACCTAGAGTCTCAAGCAATCTAAACAAGCTATAAAGATATACCTTCCAGAAGAAGGCTGATGAATAGTTACTTGGCATCCTTGAGGGGTTCTCAGGCACAAGTGGAGGAATCACCCACCACCCTCCTGCACTTTCCACAAGGGTTACCTTCCAAGTCTGTCTGAGGTGAACCAGAAATAACCTTCTGGTTTACCTGTGTATGAGCCCTAAAAGACAAGAGACTAAAGGCTACCTTGATAATACCTACTGTCTGGGGGGACAGTCGCAAGCCGAAATCGTACGCATGGGCAGGGTAGCTGAGCCCGAAATTCTGCCTAGACAGAATTCCTAGATGCGCAAAAGTCCTGGGTTACGTTTTGACAAGGATTCGGGGGGTTATCCCCTCTGTCCAAGCCTCCACGAGGCCTCGTGCTTAACTCCCGTTTGAGAGGAGCTTCCCAGATACAGTGATAGAATCAAGGATTTACCTAGCGATAGGCCAACTACGTCTGAAATTTTAACACTTGTGGGGAGTTGAAACTCCCTAACCCACAAGTCTAGCCTAAGCTAGTTGGTGTATGACCCTATAAAATGAAACTTACTAGTAATTTTTAAAATTATATCGTTTATTTTATGGGCTGTTTCTTACTCAGAGGGTAAATGGCATGAAACTAATGTGCTGTTTTGACTCAAAAAATGAAACAAAATGACTAAGCAAAGAGAAATGAGATGCAAAGAAGCAAATAGCTATTCTCTTTATATTTTCAAATAACTTGAAAGCCAAAAAAGATCAAATCTTTTTATATTTTTTAAATTTTCAAAAACAATGCTATGCTATGCAAATCTAGACTAACAGCCTAATCTATATGCATATAAAGCCAACATGTTTTTGTCTTTTTCTTTTATAAAATGCAAAAGAAAAATCAGCCTATAAACTAATGCAAACAAGTACTGAAAGCAAAGCAAATAGACAACTACTTTATACCCCGGAAACAAACCCTAGGTTTCCCTAAAGTTGAATATAAACCTCTTTTAAAAGGAAAGCTTACAAAAGTAAACAAGCCAACACTTTGGAATGAAAAGACTGAGCATAAAGAATGACATAAACAAAGGTCAAGAAGTCCCAAGCATCAATCTAACCTATAAACAAAGGCTGCTCAGTACCTTGTCCAACAAGGTCAAACCAAAGAAAGAAGTAGGGGGAAAAGCAAGAAATAAAAGTTCTTTTTTAATTTTCTTTTATAAGTACAAAAGAAAAAATACCTACAAAGAAAAAGCATGCAGATAACAAGAACAAAGCAAAAGGAACTTTGCTATGCAACCACCCAACAAACTCTAGAACCAACTAAAGTCAGCATAAACCCTACTTGGAAGAGAGGCTTGTATAAGAGACAAGACAACTATTTTGGCAAGGTGAAGTATACCAACCAAAGAAGGAGGAAAACAACATCCACAAGCTTCTGAAATCAAACAAAGGCCACTAACAGAGGTTGATCAGAAACAAAAGGCCAAAAAGCAAACCAAGCAAAGGAGACAGGTGAAAGAGCAAAGAGTAAATCCTAATGCTATAAAGGGGCTTACCACATAGATAAAGAACAACAAAAAGAATGACACAAACTCCCTGGATTCATGCACCCGCAGAAGACCTTAACAGACCCACCATGCACCAGAGATGCACTGTGCTTTGAGTAAACTTGGATCTAATAAAGCAAACAAGCAAGAATTACCGCAAGCAAAAAGACTCAAAGGCTTTTGAAAAAGCAGGTAGGGTGATCACCAAAAGTCTTCAGACAAGCTACACAGCATTCATAAAGAGACACCACTCACAAACAGGGATTACCTAAAGAAGGGAACAGGCAAAAACTTGACTTAAAAAATCCTAACTTCCAGGTATATACGCTACTGTCTATAAGGGCAGGTCGCGAATGATACGCGACTGTTCAGTACAACAACCCGCGCATGCAAACTTGTATTCGCGACTGTTCAAAAGAACAACCCGCGAATAGGTGTAAAAATCACAATCAAGGGTAGAAAACTGCCTTAGGAAGGCAGGGGAGAGGGTGCAATCAGACTTAAAAATGTTCCTAAGTGGCAAGAAAGACCTGAAACAATGCAAAAGCTGAAAGAAATCAAGAGAAAAACCCCAAACAGACAAGGCTAGTCCCCAGCGGAGTCGCTAGTTCTGTTGTAAAGAAAAATGTCCTATGGCTAGGGTTTAAGAGGCCATCAACGTACTGGGGTTGAAAGAGAGATGCACAATGTTCAGCAAGTATATAACAGCAAGTTTCAGAGATGAGAAAGGTCCACACCTGATAAATTGAAGGCTGGTCCAAGTTTTCTCTTCAATCCTCTTCTTGCTCCTCTCGCTCCAAGAGACCTGCAAAACAAGTTATACCTTCCTCAAACCATTATGACCATACATAAGAAAATGATAATCAAATAAACATAAACAAATGATCTGAATAACATCATCATATGATCAGAAACACAGATTCAACCACACATTGAACAATGATTTGGGAAGAAGAAGGACATCACATCTTTATTAATCCTGAAAACAAGTACAAGTATACCTTCTCTTCAGGTTTGGCACCTCATGAAACCTTGATCTAGATCTGCTGCTTCTCTTCTCCAAAGAACTCAGCCTCCAAGCTCTGCAACACAAGGGGAAGACCTCTAGGGCAAAGTGTGGGCAAAGAGAGTCCCAATTCCTCCAGCATAACAATGCATAAATTCAAAGTCCCGTTTCATGAACCTCCCTACCTCTATTTATATGATGAAGAAGAGTTAGGGGCGAAGCCAAAGTGGTTACAACTGAAGGAGTCAGTTGTATAACTACCCAAACTAACTCAAAAGGCTTGTTTTTATGTTTTAATGTTAAGAAATAGATGCGCGACTATGAAGAATAGCAACCCCCGCATGATACGCAAGTTTACACAAGGGAAACCCGTGAATATATGCAGGTGCGACTTGCAAAACACAAGAGTCGCGAGTGATGCGTGGGTTGCACATAAGGAGAGTCACGCATACACAAAAAAAACACATTTTTAAGGTATTTTTGAGCATTTTCAGACTTTGGTATCTTCTGTAAAGTTTTATCTAACTGAAATACCTTTCCAACGGCGTAGAAATGAGTTCAAACGGAGTTACATAACTCAAGATATGGGTCCTCCAAGATAGGTGTTTTTTCAGTGACTTTCATGAAGTGCCGACATGCGATGAAATCATGGGAAAGTGGTCACAGGCAGAGATGTGTCATTTTGGGCTATAACACATAACATATTATTTCCTAAATTTATTCCTTCTTGATCATAAGTATGCATAGAGAAATTACAAAGAACATGTAGAACCTGGAAATGTAGCAGAGGAGACTACAACTTAAAAAGCCTATTCCTCCCAACCAACTCCTAGAGATAGTTGAACTGCAAATCTCAGGACCCCCCAGCCTGTCTATTGGTCCACCTAGTTTAAAGAATTGGGCGAGAGAACTAGTTTAGAAAAAATCTGCAACTCTAATGAGTAATAAGCAGTAATCTGTTCCGCTTGTAGCAGTATGAACTCAGCTTAAATCAGGTGCACTAGTTCAGAACTTCTGCACTTTTCACTCAAAGAAAACTTCTTCTAGTCCCCTCCATCGAATTTCTTGTGCACTAAATTCAGTCATAATTTTCACAAGTAAAAAATGAGCAGCCTCAGTTGAATTCAATGGGAATTTTTTATTAGCATGCCTAGGTATTTTGGGTCAGTTTTCACTTCATGAGCCACCTGCTCTTCTTCCACTTTCTTGTGGAACATGACCACAAAAATAGGGAAGTTTCCTCCTACAATAGCTAGAGGTAGTTTGAGGATGTTGCCAAGTGTCAATCTACTCTCAACCCAGACTATTCCACCAAGTGACCAGTAAAACACTCATTTAACAACATCCTTAAGCTATTGTATCATCTTTCATTTATTAATTAATAAAATATTCAGCAATTACATGCAATTATCCTTGACCCCACTTGGTCATTAAGTACAAACTTTATAATAAAATTATAACATAATGTCTCCTAAAATATAAAATGTTTTTGCATCTTTGGGTATGTGACATACACACCCCCTTAATATAACATCGTCCTCGATGTTATTTATTCATCGTCCATGGAGTTTCCCTGAAATAGAATTGGATATGTTTCCCGCATATGAATCTGTAATTCCCAGGTAGCTTCTTTTGGACTAAGGTGCTTCCATTGCACCTTCACCTAACCAATGGTGCGATTATGAAGCAATATCTCTCTTCTTTCAAGGATACAATCCAGTTCCACTAGAAAATCTCCTTCGGGTTGCACCTACACATCATTCCAATTTATAACATGAGTAGCATCATGTACATATTTTTTTAATACAGAGATATGAAAAAAAATTATGAACCTTCAAATTTGGTGGTAAAGCCAATTGATATGCCACCTGTCCCATTCTGGACAGTATCTCAAAAGGTCCACAATATCGAGGTGCCAACTTAGCACAACTTCCTAATTTCAAAGAACTCTTTTTAGGCCTTACCTTTATAAAGACATGTTCACCCACATGTAACTCCTTTTGATTTCGTTTAAGATATGCTTGACTTTTCTGTCTGCCTTGCACAACTTTTAAGTTACCTTGCACCTGTTTTACAATTAACTCCATCTCCTTTAGTAGTTCAGGTCCTAGTACTAACCTGTCAACTGGGTTACTCCATGAGATTGGGGTATTGCACTTTCTTCCATACAAAATTTCAAATGGGTTATATCTTGCTGAAGCTTGGTAGTGATTGTTGTAAGAAAACTCTACATTCTAAGCATATCTTCCTATTTACCTGACTATTCCTTAACGTACATTCTAAGCACATATTCCAACACTTGATTCACCCATTCAATCTATCCATCCTTCTGGGCATGAAAAGAGGTACTGAAATTTAAAGTAGTATTCAGGCCTTTAAATAAAGACTTCAAGAAATTTCCCATAAACTTAGGGTCTTTGTATGAAATTATAACTTTTGGTATCCCATGTAAATGAAATATTTGTTTCATGAATATATCAGCAATATTAGCAGCCTTGTAGGTGGTCTTTACAGGTATAAAATGAGTTTCTTTACTAAGTTTATCAACGACTACCATTATCGAGTCATTTAAATTCTGATTTCTAGGTATACCTATAATAAAATCAAGACCGATTATTTCCAATTTCAAGCTAGGGACGGGTGATGGTTGTAGTAAAAACTGGCTGGATGCTGGTGTTCAGTCTTAACTTGTTGACATTTAAAACATTTGGCAATGTATTCTTCCAGTTCATTCTTCATGTTTGGCCAAAAATAATCCTTCCATAACATGGTTATAGTCTTTTGATAACCAGAATGTCTTGACCAAGGATTCTCATGAGTTTCATTTAAAATCAGTAGGTTAATTTTAGGTACATTAGGTATATACAACCTATTTTTATATAGTATTAATCCTTTTTCGTTTAGACTATACCCTGTACTTAAACTTTCAGTTAAATTTTATGCTACTTTTGCTTTAATTTCTGATAATTCTCATCCAATTTTACTCCCTCCTCTAGCTATTTTTCTAAAAAAAAATTATAAGTGATGATTGCTACTACAAAATTTAGTTTTGCATTTCTACTTAGAGCATCAACAACCTTATTTTCTTTCCCCTTAATATGTTGGATTTCAAAATCCTACTCGCTAAGGAAAGCTAGCCACCTAGCTTGCCTTGCGTTTAAGTTAGATTGATCCAAAAAATATTTTAATCCTTTATTATGTGTCATTAAAATAAATTTTCTTTCGATTAAGTCATGGCGCCACATATTCAAAGCATGTATAACGGTAGCCAACTCTGTTGTAAAGGAAAGTTTCCTATGGCTAGGGTTTAAGAGGCCATCAGCATACTGGGGTTGAAAGAGAGATGCATATGGTTCTGCAAGTAAATACAAGCAAGATCAGAGATTGGAATGGTTCATACCTTATCCAAATGAAGGTTGATCCAAGCAGCCCATCAATCCTCTTCTTTCTCCTCTCGCTCCTCTTTCTGTAAGAAACCTGCAGAATGAATTATACCTTCCTCAAAACAATATGACCACATATAAATTAATGATAATCAAAACAATAAAAGAAACTATTCTAATTAACATAAGCATATGATCATAAACAAATATTCAATCACACATTGAACAATGATTTGGGAAGAAGAAGGACATCACATCTTTATTAATCTTTAAAACAAGTGCAAATATACCTTCTCTTCAAGTTGGGCACTTCACGAAACCTTGATCTAGTTCTCCTGCTTCTCTTCTCCAAGGAACTCAACCTCCAAGCTCTGCAACACAAGGGGAGGATCATTAGGGAAAAGGTGTGGGAAAAGAGAGTCCCAATTCCTCCATCATGACAATGAAAAAATTCAAGTCTCCTCTCATGGACCTTCCTACCTCTATTTATATATTTCTTAATAGATAGGGTTGAAGGCAAAGAAGTTACAACTGAAGGAGTCAGTTGCATAACCACCCAAACTACCCAAACTTTGAAAAACACATTTTTGACATGAATACGCGGGTTGCATAGACATCAGTCGCATATACAATAGGTACACACATGTTGCAAGGCATGTACTCGTGTATGATACGCAGTTTGCAATGCAAATAGTTGTGTTTTCATGGTATACGTGAGTATTATATAGACAAGTCACGTACAATACGCTGGTTTCCTTAAGGCCACTCACGTATGCATACAAAATCTCATTTTTAGGGTACTTTTGGGAATTTTTAGACTTTGGTGTCTTCTAAATTTTTTTATCAAACTAAAATACCTTTCCAATGGTGCAAATATGAGGTCAAACAAAGTTATAGAACTAATGATTTGGGTTAGCTGTTTTTTTAGTGACTTCCATGAAGTGTCATCATGGAAGTGTCGACATGCAACGAAATCATGGGAAAGTGGTCAGAGGAAGAGATGTGTGATTTTGATCTATAACAGATTCCCCCTAATGTATGAGGCTAGAGGGGAAGATGATAGCCAAAATAAATTATAAAGGAAAAAGCTGAGTATGGAGAGAGCAATGAATCCAAGATCGAAAGGATCAAACAAAGGTACCTGAAAGAGAGATAAATGTCAGGAAAAAATAATCTCTAGGACATACAAGTCCATATACAAAACATCACCATAAAGATACAGGAGGATCCAACATATGTATAACTAATGAAACTATCATGGTCGCTCAATATTCAAAAAGGCACCATATCAAATCTAAAGGATTCGTGGCCACAAATGAACAAGTTGGATCCATGCTCAACAATATATCATAGCCACAAGAATACAAGGTGGATTTATGTCTCAACAAAATGTCATATGAAGTGTGACAAGGTCTTTCGCAACTTGGGAAATAGCAAAATATGATGATTTTACTGTCGGCCCAAGGTCTTCAATCCAAACCACCCAAAAGGTACGAATCCTAACCATGCAAATAAGGGAGTTGAAGTTGAACATGGAGGAAACCATTTGATTACCGGTCAATAATGAGAATCGTTAACAGATGTGAGGGAAACCACCATTAATGAAAATGGTCCCCAAGGTACCTAGTACATTATAACAAGTGTGAATACAAGGACTTGAAGTCGAACACTTGAAGAATCCATCAAGTAGGAGACAATAAGGTATTCCCACTACCCAATAGTGAGGGAAATTGCCACTGCTGACTGTAATCCCCAAGGTACTATCATAAACTCTAAATCTCATTCCCAGAGCGAGATGTGTTATAGTCGATAGGAAGAGATCTGTTGGAAGGAAGGAATTAAGGCATCCTTCATCATCCAACATGAGGTAAGTCAAATACTAATTGGATCTGGAACTGGTACCGAATTTCATGACAAGGACTGCCGAAGACATGATGTAATGAATCGATACCAGGGAATGGCCGACACAAAAGGTACAGGAAACTGCAGAATGGCAGAAAAAGGTTTAATCCTTAAACATTGAGCATGACACAAAAGTGACTTTGGAATATTTTTACACAAAAATACCAATGACAAAAACCTGAAATGTAGGAGACATTGACATATTCCCCATACAATTGGAAAAGAAACCAACCGAAGGAGTAAGAAACTCTGAATCGGGATAAGTTCAAAATACTAGGACCCACTTGTTGATAAACTCAAAACTAGTGCTTTGTTCAAGGAAACAAGACTTTATTCCATGATATAAAATACATGTGAATGAAATTCCCTTCCCCTCTTTCTTGTAAAGGTTTAACGAGTCCAAGAAATCAAACTTGGTACCTTCTTCATTTTTGGAAAGCTTGAAGAAGAGACAAAAGAATGCTTGATAAAGCACTGATACGTGGATTTTACGAGCCTGAACTAGTACATGCTCGACAGTGTTTTCATAGTTTAGAGAGTCTAAAAAATCTAAAGAAGACTCTAGGGGGGGTCCTTTTTTGTCCAATTTAGTCTCATGAGACCGGAAAAGTATAAAACAAACCATAGAAGAACTCTCTTAGCTTCCGAAGAAGTAAGGCACACCTTTTTCGTACTTAGTTAGGAAGGTCCGAAAAAGGTTAAATTACCACCTACCCAACACTCATTCAAAAGCGGCATATATCCTGAGTTTTACGAGTGTGAAGGAAGGCAAGACCACTCGGAAAGATACATTTGATTACGAGAAATGGGGCTTACAATAGTAAACTCGATTCTTTGTTCTTTAGGGTTTAACGAGCATGACAAAGACATAAAATACACTCAAATTTTTTTTCATGTTTTGGTCCAGAGCATGAAAAATAGAAAACTAAGCTCATACCAGGATTTCCTTTTTCGCAAGTTTAGTCCCTTAGGCCTGGAAAAGTGATAAACCTATACCTGAGAATACTCTTCTCAATTCCGAAGAAAAGAGAGCGACCCTTTCTCGTACTATTCCACATGGTCCAAGAAAGTGATAACCTACCACCAATGTGGATGCCCATTCACATATTCTTAATGAGCATGAATGGACCAGTTTACTCAGCAGTCAAGTCTATTTTGAGGAGTCATACCTGGGCCTAAAGAAACTCAATATCTTCCCCATGAAGTTTTAACAAGTCCGGAAAATTCAACTCGCGGCCTCCTTACTGTTTTTAATGAGCTCGAAGGAGAGAAAAAATAATGCTCTAAGCTCACCTATGGTGGGGTAGTGTCTATAGAAACACTGGGAATCAATAAAGGAAAGACTTGGTCTCTAGTTGGGTCAGGAGACGGATCAAGAAAATCCAACTAATCGATAGTGAAAATTTATTTTCCATGATTAAAGTACATCACACGAAACAATGTTGACACCACTGTAGCACCCCGTTTTTTACCCCATTTTCATTAAAATGTATATGATGTATATATTGTAATTAATTGTGGTGTGGATCGAAAGGAAAAAGCCCCATCATCGATTTATCATTTTCTGCTCCGGCAATTAAAATCGTTGCCGAAGGTATATTTCATGCTAGCTGGCACATTATGATTTTTACATCATGTAAATATGCAATTTAATTAAAAACCCCAACCAGCTATGTCTATGCAACCATAATGAAAAGGGCATGATTTTCCTAAGGATAAGGAGGGGAAAATTTCTAACCTTAGGAGGCATTGGGGAAAAGCCAAGTGTCAACTAATAAACCCATTTAGTTGTCACCTATATTCTGTCTTACTCACCCTTTATCCATTGTCTCATTCAACAACCTTTTTTTCTTATTCCTGTTTCAACTAGCAAATTAAATCCTCTGATGTTAGTTGGGGAAGTTATTGCATGAACAGTGGTGTGGCAGGACTGTCAGTCCTTTTCCACATGCACACTCCACCAAGGAGCACGTTCACCCTCACGTGGAGAGGAAGAGACCAGGACCAATTCTTCATATTTTTCTCACGCAGAGAACTGGGGGGTGGCCTTACCTTCACGAATTGGCTGTGTGGGTTCTCATTTTCATGATTTTGGGTCTGGGACATTTTCCTCATCACCAGACATCCATGTTGGGTTCCCTGAAAAATGGATGGAATTTTCCTGTGCATGAATCTCGTTGTTAGATTTTGCTGTGTGTAGTTACCTTATAGGTTTTGTGGTCTATGTATACAAATCCATTTCCACGTTGAGATTCAGTTGCGTCTGAATTCCCTTCCCAATCGGGCTGTGTCTTTTTAGTTGTTTGAATGGAGAAATCATGGCTATTGTTTTCCCCATGAGTGTGGGTCATTGCTAAGTTTTTTTGGCTGCGTTTGGGCCAAGAAAAACTCTGGGATCGTCTTGCTCAGTCTGAGCTATGTATCACCATTTTGGCTGCAATAATGTTTCCCTTTTTCTTCCCCAGAGCTGTGAATGGCTCAATTTTGCTGTGTGCATGCAGTGTTTGGTCTTTGGACTATTTTGGAGTGGGAATGAAGGCTTGGTTTGCTTGATAAACTTGGTGTGTTTGGGATCTGCATAGGCAGATACAGAGGGCTGACTTTGTTCTCCCCACCCCTTGAATAGCACTGGAAGGGAAGTCAGGTCTTGAGGGACTGTGCAGCAGAGAAGGGACTGATTCCTTGTGTTGGGTGTCTGTGGGTGTCCTGGAAGTCAGGATATTTTTGGTGCATGTTGCCTTATCTCTTCAGTCATCCCACCATCTTAGCATTTAGATTTTCCCAGCTCCCTAATGGACTGATAAACCCAAATTTGTTTGCTTAGATGAGTTTTGTACCCTTGTCTATGTGTGAGCCTGTTAGTTTCCCCTTACCCTTGTGGAATCATGCCCAACTTGGGGGTGGCAGTGTTGCTCAGAGGTTAAGGAGCACACTAGCCTATGGTTGGGTGGAACGTTGCAATGGCATAGCTGGTTGTGGGGCGTCCTTCTTCATAAGATAAGTATTCTTGTGCTTAAATCCTTGCAAATACATTTGATAATGAATTACAATGAACATGTTGAATTCTTGAATGTATGGTTTTCTTCTGCTGTATGATGAGTAATTATGCATCTATGCATGTTTTACTTCAATGCATTTCAATTTTTATCATCATAAGTGTTATCACTCTAGGAAACTCCTCTAGGTTGCAGCTCGAGGATGCCTAGTAACTTAAATGTTTTTATGGTTTTCTAAGTGGATCAAGTTAGGTGACCTACAGGACCTCACACTCTCAAGACATACATGAAACTCAATCAGGGATAAGGCTTCTAACTACCACTTTTCAGAGATTTAATAATATGGTACAGAGATGGAGAACTTATCATGTTGGCAAATTCATACATAAAAAAGATATATATAAATGGCTAATCATAACAAAGAAAATGTACTTATAATTCAAATCATCAATATGCCAATAGGATGACAGCTATCAGACATCAATTAACCTGAATAAACCTGAATAACACATTCAAGCATAAGAATAGAATACACAAGAAATGGAAGTTAGACATATGATAGAAAAAGAGCTTATATTAGGTCATGAGCAATATGAGAAGCTTGACAATAGTAATGGTCTACAAGTCCCTGAAGTCGAACCCTTTTAATAACATAAGTATTAGGCTTTATATCCTTTACAAAAATATTCAGATCCTGAAAAATTGGATTGGATTTACTAAAAATAAATAAAATAATTGTTTTTGCATAATTAGGTCAAAAACACTAATTTAACTACATTGTCTATATAACTGTAGAACTCATTCACTGTTTGCACCTTCTGATAACTGAAGTGAGTACTAGGAAAAACTGCCACTAGTCCTTTGCTAGATAAGTCACTATTTTACTTAGACAGTTTAGTGTTGGTGACCCTTTCTTCCTTTATGCCACTACAAAACTGAAGCATACCTTCCCTGATGTTATTCTTCAGTGCCCTTCATCTTTATACTTTGTTGCTGAGTTATTTATTTTTGCCCAAAATCGGTCCTTTGTGCCAAAATTTTATCCTATGCCTCTTTCTGCTTTCGGTGGTTAAGAGGTAAAAATGTTAGGTCTGTTAGCTACCGAAAGCGCTGCTTTCGGTGGCTAATGAACTGCCCTAGCGTCTGCCTAAGCCATCGAAAGACCTGTTTTGAAAAAATTATTAATCAACCTCCAAAATTATTCTTTTAAGTTCTATTTGTTTATCATTTTATTCAGCAGGCTCCATGTTAGGAAGGTTAGTAGTAGCTAGGCTTGATTATGGAGGCTGAAGGTTTAATGCAGCTTCAGCTAGGGTTTCCAATGTGAGATGAGTGCTAGGGTTTGGCTTGGCATCCTTCATATGCAGTCTCTGAATCCTGATCATTCTATATAGCCTTGTGTTGTCCTTCAAGTATCTTTTGTTTAGTCTTTTTAGAAAGATATACCTTTCTCTCATATCTAGGTAAGAATTGTGCAGTTGCTTATTCCTCTTGGTCAATATAGCATTGTTTTTCTTTATCTATCTTTCTAAAATTTCCATTTCATACACTTGTCTCAGCAACTAATTTATCCTTTTTGTCTTGGGTTTACTAGATAAAGCCTTCTCTGCTAGTTCATCTTGCTCTTTTGGTGTAGGTTATGGGAGTTCTTCAATTTCTGCTACAATCTACACTGCTTGGTTAGCACCTTCCTCTCTTTCCTCTTTTGAATCTGAGTAGGGAAGGTTCAAAATGTTCCCATTATGTGATGTGACTTCCTAGCCCTTTTCACTCAAATCTAGGTTTCTTTTGACCTACTTGGTTTTAGAAGAGGAAGGAGGTTGTTCTGTTATTGTTGTGGATATAGCCCTTCTCTTCCTCTTTCCACTCCTTGGGGTGCTAGACGTTTTCGAAGGAGACTTCCCCTTTTCTTCTGGTTGTAGGCCTGTTTCAAAACCATTCCAAAACAAGAAATATTCCCATGCCATATTTCTCCTCTTAAACAATTTTTGGATCAGGATTTGGATAAGACCATGGTGAGACAATCTTCTAGCAATCTTAGTTGGTTGAGCCTTCACCTGGTGTGCCATTTTTGCCAGGCTCATGTGTAAGTAGAAAGGTAAATTCAGTGGGCTCTTTCCTGTGAAGTGGTTCATTAATTTGAAATGGTAAATCATGGCCCTGTTGTATCTTCCTTCATAAGTTATATAGACCATAATGGCCTTTAGTAATTGCTGCCACCTCACTTCTATCCAGGAGGATGGGACACCTTTCTTTCACACCACCCCTCTATGTTTAGGCTTCAGATAAGATCTAAACTCTACATCCTCTGTAATGGTGGTTTTAAACCACTTCTCCCCAATGCTAGGCATTTCAGTCACTTCAACAATTAGGGTTTCATCTACCATGAATTCTTCCTTACCTATGATTGCCTTGGAGCCATAGAAAGAGAGAGCAAATGCCTTAGCCACCTGCTGGTGTGAACCTTGAATTTTCTCACAAAATTTGTAGCAGCCAGCATCTTTGAAGAACTGACAGACTTCTTGATGTGATTCCAGGTAGCTGATGTCTCCCAATTCTTACCTGAGAGTAGGCCCTCCCTTCTTCATTTGTTGAATGTGCTCATGAGTGCCTGCAAAAAAATTCAATTCAAGTTATGTGTAAGAGTTTTAGAAGGCTGACTCTCAGAGGTGGTTTTTTTAGCAGGCTGACTTTCAGAGGTGGTTTCTAGTGGTGAGGATTCCTACAATCGAAGGTGGAGTGTACTAGAGTATTGGGCATTGATTATGAGGGTTTTAACTACATGAGAAATGCTTGGGTGAGAGGATGATGTATTTTGTTGATATTTCCAAGATCACTTGCCCAAAAATCATGTTTAATGCAAGCTGGATACCCGGTGGAGATGTTATGCAATTCTTTGGATAGATGGAGGGAAGAGCAGGGTTTCAAAATACATCCGTCCTCATCAGTTAAACAACGACCTCCTCAATCATTTACTTACGCCTTGATGTAATTTTCCTATCTTTTCAGTGGTTTATCGTTCCTTCTTATGATCACTGTTGTGCTAATGAGCCTTGATTTGATAGGTTTTTAACCATTTCTTCTTTTGTCCTTTTCATCGGTTAAGGCCCCCCATGAAATTTTCTGCTAGCTACCGAAACCAAGGCTTTCGGTGGCTAATGAAATGCTGACCTATTTTCCTAAGCCACCAAAACATTATTTCCAAATGGCGTTGTAAAACTGGCTTTTGGTGGATTGTGGTATCTCTGGATCTCTTCCTTTAACCACTGAAAGACAGGCATTTCGGTGGCTAATGAACCATCAAATATTTTACCTAAGCCACCAAAACTGACTTTTTCCACAACTTCTTTCACATTCTTTCTGTAGTTAACACCCTCCTTCAACCATTCACTAAGCTTCTGAAACCAACACTTTTCGGTGGCTAATGAGTTGTTTGAAAACCTCGCCTAATCCACCAAAAGTCCTTTTAACAAATAATCGATCGGGCCAGCTCTCGATGGTTAACCTTGACCCTGTGTTAAACTGTTAGCTACCAAAACAAAGCTTTTCAGAGGCTGGTGAGCTATTGGAAAACCCTCCTAAGCCACCGAAAGCTAAAACTTTCAATTTTCTCACATATAGAAAAACCAGAGACCCTCAATTTGTTAGTCACCTTTAAATCTTTCATAACATGACTTGAATTCTTCATCCTATCAAAATAACATTTGGCTGCTACTTAGGGATGGGAACCTTCCTGTGAGGTCCCAAGAACTCCCATTAGAGTAAATTTCAACTCAAAATGGGCCTCCTAAGGAAAATTAATAAAATAATAAAATAATATTTATTAATTTTGGAGAAAGAAAAGAAAAAACTACATTTTTGTTCGTATATTCGACATATCTCCCTGTCTTTTTAGTCAAATTTCGATCGGGAGAGATCGTTGGATGTGGAATTTAATTCCTCATCCAACAAGCTCTCCCAATTGAAATTTGAGTAAAAACATAGGGAAATATGTCAAAAATACAAACAAAAAAAGTAGTTTTTTTTATAATACCTATCCCCAAATTTATATTAAAAAATTGTTTAAGATGCCCTTTTTGAATTTTAAATCATTTTGATTGGCTAACACATGATGACATGGAATTTGTATTATTTTTAAAAGGCTCATTTTAAATTGAAATTTCCTCTAATGAGACCAAAATGCCTTTCCTTGAAAACAACTAAAAAACTTAAAACTATCATCTATTGTTCCATTGGGCATGGAGTTTATTTTGTAAGCAAAAACAACCTACTAACTAATATTTTACAATAACAAGGCCTCAGATCCTCAGATAAAATAGAGTCTCAGAAATATCCCATTCACTGGGCCATCAAACACATCCTCTCGTTCCAGATTCTGCAATTTCACTACAACAAAAACCTATGATTAGCGTCCCTTCTAGCTTCCATTTTAGAGTCCATTGTCCCTTTTAGTGTATTTTTCATCATTTTTTGGACAAAGTGGACGCTTTTCCACGGGATGGCGCTTTTAATGGCATTATTTTCGTCCCTTTTTAAAATTTGATGCCATTTTGGACACTAATTAGCATCCCAAATTGCGTCCCAATTAGAGTCCTTATTAGCATCCCAATTAGCGTCCCAATTAGCATCCCTTTTTAAAAGTTGGCACTATTTTGGACGCTAATTAGTATCCCAATTAACGTCCCAATTAGCATCCCAGTTACCATCCCCATTAGAATCCCAATTAGCGTTTCAATTAGAATCCCAATTAGCATCCCAATTAGTGTCCCTTTTTAAAAGTTGGCATTATTTTGGATTCTAATTCACATCGTAATTAATGTCCCAATTACGTCCCAATTAGCATCCCAATTAGCATCCATTTTTAAAAGTTGGCATTATTTTGGATGATAATTAGCATCCCAAATAACATCCCAATTAACATCCCAATTAGCGTCCACAAAAGCATCCCATATGACTCCAATAATAGCCTCCAAAAGAACATCCTGAATAACATAGCACCATATATGAATCCAGGGTTAATGACATGAATTGCGCCATGAATTTCGACAAGAAAAACATTCAACATAGAGCCAAGAAAAGATACACCTAGAGTTGATTTTCTAAATGCTAAGTACTGCTGTTGAGTTGATTTGTTAAACGCTAGTACTGCTACTGAGTTCGATTCCCTTAAAATATAAGGTTTGACTATAATTGTCAACTAATATTCTACCTGAAATTTGAGGATATATGCCCCACTATTTCCATAAATCTAGAGAGGATTTCTTGGAATCATGTATCTTTCAAGTGTTCAATCTATGACCCAAATATGCTTTAACATCCTATACTTTGATATTTGTCCCTCCTTTGTCCCTCCTTTGAATACCACCGGTTAAATGATTGCATGGACATGCTCGATTTGATGCCCTTGAATATGGGGTTGATCTTTATTGTTGATCTTCAAAATATGGGATTTGAATGCTGGTAATGTGGGCCTGCTACTTTGCTAGATGGAGGATTCGACACCATAGAGTCCTAATGATATTTCCTTCTACAAACATATGTAAATCCCCATTGCTAATATTACTCTTGATTACTAGATATTTTGTAATATACTCTGTTACTTGTTCACAATATTACATTTCTCAATATGCCACGAATTTTAAGAGCCACTACTACGACAAAGGAATTTGCCTTGTTCAGATTGTTACTATGAGCTGGTAGAGAATTCAACGTTCCAACGCATAGGTATTGATAGGCTAAATATGCAAGTGGAAAAATATCAAATGTATTTTTGATAACCATTCAACAAGGAATCAATGCCAATAGGATGGTTTCATATTTGAGAAGTATAACTCTTGCATATTCCTTAACTGTTAGCAAATTCCATTTCAAAGCTCCTCCTTCAGGTGTATGATGCAAGAAATTCAACTCTATATTTTCACCTTCAAGTCTTATCTAGCCTCCAATGACCATAAGGTCATTTTTACAGGTATGAAATACAAGAACCAAACCCTTTATTGAGCTTGCCATTATAGGCAATTTTCCCAATATATTCCAAATATGGTATCCTTGTTATATTTCTTGACTTAATTTTTCTAGTGCTTGATTGCATAAAACTTGATTATTTATCACTACAACCAAGTATGTTGTTGGTTCACTGATTTTGTCAAGCAATTATACTATGCTACATGTAGAATGCACTTTACTGCTAAAGGGAACCATTTGAGACAACCATAACTTGACAAGAAACATTTTAAATATCATTGTGCATATATATATTTTCATATTCTAGATTAGTATAGAGATATTCAACAAAATATGGTCATTTCCACAAATCTCATGATGACAAAGTGTATGCATAGAGCTAGAACACGTGTAGATCTTGAAGTGTGTGGGGGGGTGATGGGACATGATTGTGGGTACTGGAATTTGCATATTAACCTTGAATGTGTGTGCATAGGGTTTAAAATTGTGACATCCTGTGACATGGAGTCACACGTAAACAACACGTATAGACTTGGGAACAAAATTGGCAGTGGTTCTTTTGATGAGATATACTTCGGATTTGCTCCATTTTTTATTTTGTTCACTCAAAGAGCAATTGTTTTATTGATCCCATAAAATATTAATCCATCAAGTCCCACAGACTTTGTATTCACCTGATTTTGTCTGAGAAGCGTTACATGTTGTTCGTGATCAACATATTTTCTCTTTATCCATGACTCACGAGTGTCACCATATGGAAATTTCGTATCTTAGAACACCAATGGTTCTTAGTTCTTTATTACTTTTGTAGCAACACCTCATCTTGATGGGTATATACTTGATTCCATATCTATGATTTTTTGTATTCACCTGATTTTGTATGAGCAGCTTTACATGTTGGTTGTGATTGACATATTTTCTCTTTATCCATGACTCATGAGTGTCACCATATGGAAATTTCGTATTTTAGAAATACAAGATTCCTTTACCTTGAAATAATGGGTTACTTTCTTTGAGTACGAGACACCAGTGTATTTTTACCATTTGACATTTTAAATTTTGATAAATATTTGTAGGTAGTTCTCTTCAGTCCAATTCAGTTGGTTTATATGCTACTAAGGGGGTGAAGCTAACATTTGTCTGACTAATTTGGATATGTTGCCTCTCCCATCTCTATTATCTGTTTTACTCTCATATAATTAATGTCCCTTTTCTTATTATCTACAGCAAGCATGTATTCTTTGGAAGAGTTGTTGAGGGAATAGATGTACTAAAGAAAATTGAGCGATTATCAACTACAGATCAAGGAAGACCTATTGTTCTAGTTAACATTTCTAATTGTGGTGAAATATTTCTAGGCAAAGGTAAGAGTATAGGTGTAGTTGATGAAGGTACATTTATCTTTTAAGTTGTAAGCATCATGATATGCCATTTATATTATGCTCGACGTTATCGTACAACATCTCCAGATCGCTCTTCCCCAAGGTCTCATTTGTGAAAGGAATATTCCTGAAAGGGACAAGTTGTATGCATTCATAAAGCCTCATTAAATTTCCAAAGTTGGAAGGAATTCCTAACAGAATAATTTTATTTTAATGTGGTAGATATTCGAGTTTTAGGAGTTATTTCGAGCGCTTGCCACCAAGACATTATAGAAACACACCAAGAGGCAAGACTCCTCCAATGTCAGAAAGCATTATATTTGTTGCAGTGATTGAAGAAATATGTTTTGAATATTCTTTTAGCAAACTATTTTATAAACACTATTGGCTATTTTGTATCTTTGAAACACTATCCAAATCATCATAGTTAAGTGTTTCCACATCAGCCATATAATCAAGATTAACTTGTCAGCAACATCACAAGATGGCCAAGAGTTGGTGATATGGTTCCTTCCAACAATTAGTTTTATCTAATATCTAAAAGCTTAGTTAAACTGCCTATTTTTGAAGGATTTGTTGAGATATAAAAGCCTCCAAGGAATGGTTCTAGTGAGATTATTGTGGTTTCAGATTGAGCTTTCCTAGTTTCATCATCTCTCCTATTTCAGAAGGAAGGACACAACTAAGATTGTTGTCTAAAAGAAGAAAATTAGGAAAGTTCTTTAATATGTCCCTGGGAAGAAGGCATACTCACACGTGTCCCATTTAAGGAGGTACATTTCCACAAATGTTGTTGTTATAAATCTCAAGGCAATATGATGCAGAGAGCTTATAAATATTTATTGGTATAAAGCTTGTGAAGGGCTTGTTATGCAACACATTGTAGTGAGATGTGGTCATGTATAAAGCCAGTGATAAAATATGACAAGATGGGTCAACAAAATATTGTTGCATAGGATATAAGGAATCCATTTGCTCAATCTATTGAATATTATTCACTATACTCCAAGATGATAAGGGTTTCAAATCTAGAAGGAAATGAATGTGAAAAACTTGGAAGCTGAGCACAACTCTTAATCCATGAATCATATCACAATAGAGTACAATTTGTAATGGAAAACTCTATATCATACAACATTGAAATGTGTTGTTTAAGCTAATTACAACTCCATTCTATAATCAATGGGAACCCTTTGTATTTTCATTGTGTTTCCATTGATTTCTTCCAATCGTTATAGATTTTAATTTGTAACTAAGAAACTTCATATCATACCAACAAATTCTTAGTGGTTGAGTAGAGCACCTTGGTTCAAGGATTGCTAGAACAACTTTCACATATGAGCTCATTTCAGGCCTAGTAGTTCTTTTTTGTTATAGTCGTAGTTGTTGACAAATTGTCACACTTTAGATTGCAACACCAAGTGACTCAGGAGTTAGAGTCACATCTCGATGGCTAGTGCCTTGTAGTCATCAATGATTACTGGTCATCTTGCACAACTAAGCAGTGAGTGCATGACATGAGTGAGTGAGTGATAATAATTTATCATATTTACAATATTTTGAATGACTAGTTGAACTTTATAGCATAGGAATTTCAACATCTTGAGAAATTTATATGGATGAATAATTTCAAATGTTGCCTTTCTTTTGAAATGTTGATATAAATTATGCCCTTCTTAATTGGAAGAGTAAAATTCAGATTTTAATTTCTTTTTAAGGATAATTTTAACATTACACTTCTTGGAAGGGATAAGGGCTGGAAGGGTTCAATTTTGAACGCTGGATATAACTAAACAATTTTTTTTCCAATTATAATCTTAAATTTAATAACACATATAAACATAATAATAAAACACAACAAAATATATAAAAATAAATAAAACATAACATAAAAAAAACATCCCCACCATTTTGAAGCCTCTGTGCCCTCCTTGAATTTGCAGAGCATCCGATAGTGTGCCATTTGAACCCTTCCTTGAATTCTATAGAGAATTCAATAGTTCATAGCATTCAACTGTGGAGAGCATTGTTATCATAATTGGAATTGCCGCACATTCCTACACACAAGGTTCATTTCTACCCAACATAGGATGAGCAGAGGAGACCAACATATCATTGGTTGACATTCAATTCGTCATCCGAACATAGGAGACCAATGGCGATGTATTCGATAGGTGGTTTTTGTAACTCAATCATTTTCCTTCCACCACTTAGGCTTGATTTTTGTTGCAAAGGGTTTCAATCACCATAACTCATAAAAAATGGAGGTTGCATTCCTTTAACAAATGGTTAAATTTGAAGTATTTGTGTTTAGTTCGTATATGTAGGGCGAGGTCCTTGGATTTAAACTGTGTTTTCATGCTCTATCTTGCTGTTCTTTTTTGTCTTTATCGTTAGGGGGAAAAAATGAGACAGGGGGATATACTTCCATGCCCCACCCGAGAGAGTGACATATTTCTAACCTGGCCGATAAGGATATTGGCCATGGGTAGAGTGGATCTTGCCATTGGAGAATTACCAGTTTGATCGAGGTTCAATTACCTTGGAGACAAATCAGATTCCAAAAAAGTGAGCGCTCATAGCTCTAAGTTCAATGCCTCTGATGGCAGATGAGGCAGAGGATGGGGAAGGGGAGGCAGTCGCGGTCGTGGTCACGGAGGTACAACATATTATAAAATGAGGTGCACTGCAGATGAGGATCTGGAATCCAAGATAGGGTTTGATCTTTTCACTGAGGGTGAACCCCGCTTAGGATGACTCCTCACCATGTCATCTGTAAGTTACCTCACTTCTACCACTTTTTCTCAAATATCAACACCGTTGTATTCAATTTGATTGCACAAATGGTCACATTCATGTGCCTGAATCTGAAGTTGTATTTGAACTCTTTGCATTTTTAGTTTGAGCTTGCTGGTCATTTTGACAACTCTAATAACTATGTCTACTAGTTCTCCCTCCCCACCATTATATTTCAAGCATTTGAATACCATTTTTTAAGTTCTTGAGTTTTGCAATAGATAAAACGGGTTGTGCTGAAATCCTCCTTACCATTGCATTTTGAAAAGGGGGTAGATGACAGATCTCAGTTAATACTGTCTTTCTCTAAGAGGGTAAGGGTTTATTTGTTCATTTTCCACCTAAAACAAAATGGAATCCACAAAATATTATTCCTATAGGTGAAATGAGAGTGCTGTTACATTTGCACTTACCGGGGTTTGATTGCTCAAAACAACGGCCAACGTGCTCTTGCAACGGGGCCGTGGTTCTACCATCATGGTTGTTATTTCAGGCAAAGTGGTCACATTCCTCACATGTGCCTCATAGGTGAAACTATGTTCTACCTCTTGATAAGTAATAACTTGTGCAAGGAGGCCGTGGTTGCACCGGTCACATGCCTTACAAGTGAAACTGTGTTCTACCTCTTGATAATTGATAAACGGTGGATACTCACTTCAATCTAATAAGGAAGCATGTTCATTACTAAAAAAAATGCCAAAGTTATCAAGACTACAAATCCATTTTTACCATGTATTTTCAATGCACTCTTATCATGCATTTTCAACATGCCCTGCAAAAACTAGTATTTTCAACATACACTTGTCATGCATCTTCAACATGCCCTACAAAAACTATTTGAGTATTCTCCATCTAGCTTAATTTGCAATTGGTTGGACTTTATGCAAGAAATTATTCTGTTGACATCGCCAAACATTCTCATTTTCAACCAGTAACCCAATTTCATAGTGGCTAAATGAAAGAAATACTGTATATTCTCTTGCTTAACACAATTGCATAGTGACTATATGAAAGAAATACTGTATATTCTCTTGCTATTGTTTGTAATTAAAAATATTTCTATATCTGCAATGCTTCCTTTTGACTAGTCACATAAGACAACACGATATTCTATTTCTCAATTTCTTTCTTACCTTTTCTGTAGACATCATTTGAGGGCCAAGACGACAACAAAACATTCAGCTGTGTTGATCTCTACTTTGTATCTCAGGTGAATTGCCAGATATTTTTATTTCAGAGTAATTGATATTCATGTCTGATTTAGTTGCAGTATTGTAATACATTTCTATACTATTGGCATTGTTTGGATTCACAATGTGATTTCGTTGTGCTCTTTTGGGTGGTAGGATGGATCTTCATTCAAATCTAAGTACAAGTTTGCTTCATATTTCTACGTTTTCCACAAAGGTCAGTAATATATGATCAACATGGGCATGATTTTCCAGTGTTCAGTCTGTAGACTCAATGTGATGACAACCATGCTTATAAATTTAGAACTATTGAAGGAAAGTTTAGAACTAAGCATTTCTTGTAGCACGAATCTAAACATGTTTCTTGTTTTGGATATCCTTAAACATCTAACTTATTCTTTTTCTGTTAATCACTGTCCTAATTTTTGTTGTTAGTCACAGTTGTCTATAGTCATATAAAGGTCAGGCCACCTGATATTGACAATTGGTTTAACACTTATGTCTGTGTATAAAATACCTTTCCTGTACTATTTCCATTTTAAGGAAGGCATTTTCAAACACGTTGATTTATAGGATAAGTTGCAGTTGGACGGAGAGGCATAATTACGCCGTCGCTATGAGGGTCACATTGCTGACATAGAAATTGTGGATAAAGAAGATCTTGATTTGGTGGGTAGTCATGGTCTTTATGCCCATATTCTCTTACTCTAGTCTTTATTGATAGTGAAGTATGCTTTGAAGTATGACATGGATGTTTCTACTATTACATTACAGACTTTTGCATGCCTTCTCATTTCAAACATACTAACTTCACGGTTTTATGGTTAATACATGGCTATCAAATTCGATAAACTTACTTTGTATTTGGTATATGACCACACTTTTAGTTCGGCATTTAAATAGAAAAATTTATGGTATGCCTATGTTGATATTAAGCAGATTACTAAATGAGTTTTCTATTTGATATTGAGCAAATTACTAAATGATTTTTCTATTTATTGTATCTATGGGTAGACAATTCTTTTAAACAGAAGTTGTTATGAAATTTTTTTTCTTACATAATTTATCTTAGATCATTGTATTTTAAATTCCTTAATTATATTAAGCAATTGAGTGTCATTTAATGTTTCTTGAGGATTTTAAAGAACTCGGTTACTTGAATTGAATTAGTAAATGATAGATGTTCTATAACATGTTTATATAAATGGTTTGGCATGATAGCATCAGAGATAGATTGTTTGAATACTTGGTCAATTGTAGCAGGATGCATTTAGTTTCGCAACAAACTCATGTCTTCATTTTAGTCACAATAGCTTTAGACTCAAATGGTCCAAGGAAATAAGGATTACAGGCGAGGATTTGTTTGATGTTTGTATTTGGTAATCCATTGAATATTTTGACTTGTATTTTGTCCATGACTATTATAATAGTATCTACCAACTATTTTGTTCAAAAGGGGTTTGGTTAACTATTTTGTCCATTCATCCATATGTAAAATGGAGCCACCCTCCTTTCATCACTCACATCAGATTGGCTTGAGAGTGTCAAACTCTGCTTTCTCCTTACCAGGGAGAGTAGTATGGAGATTTTCATGTGCTTAGGGGCCTTTATACTTGAGTTTCCTTATTTATAGGCTATATCATAGACCATCTTAGTGAAGGGGGAGAGCATGCCTCCTTAAAAAATATTTCTTGTGCATAAAAAAATAGCTATTGCAAGGTCATCGTTTCCCTATATTGTCAAACAAGGTTGAGATCAAGGGAATGGTTTTCCTTTTCTGTGGAATTCTAGGAGGAGTTTGTGTTTTTAAAGAGAGGTTGAATGGGAAATAGAAGAATATCCTCTAGTAGCACCACCAATAGCAGTAGTAGAAGAATAATTTCCTTTAATGACACATTTGTTTATCCATCACTCTCTTCATTCATGCAGTGTTAACTTAGTGCTTCTACATGCAGACACATTATAATGAGGGAGCTCAAAAATTCAGCCTTGAATTTTGAATAGCTTGCTTGCTAGTTGGCATCATACAAACTGCACCTCCCTTTTTTATACCAATACTTGAGTAAACTATAAATTTCTAGAGCGGGGTTTTGGGATATTTTTGGGTGCTATTTTTTTTTTGAGAAATATGTCTTATAGAATTTCTTTGGCTAAGCTGCTATGATATGACAAGTGAATCTATGCCATCAAATTCACTTGGGACTTGCACCTGGCTTCATCTCCACCAACTGGTTGGGGGGGTGTTGAGCCTGGGTCTCCACATTAATACAAGCCCGATCATCTCTCTTCTTGTTGTTTGAAATTGCAGAGGAAGGAGGCTAGATTTATCATGTACACCTAGACTTTACCATGTACACTATACTGGTTCAGTATTGGTTGGTTAATAATACATTGCAAACCTGATACTTTACTGATAAGCTAGGGGTTTATAGAAACATGCAATTTCAATCCAGTCATGCATAGTGGCATACTGTTATGTTTTCAAGATGCTTTTGAACAAATAATGGTTTGTCTCTACATCATAAGTCCACATTCAATGTTTTCAAGATTATTTTGAACAAAGAATGGCTTGTCTCTACATCATAAGTCCACATTCAACATCCTTTAGAGCAAGATTTTTTATATACCCAAAAACTAAAATTCATTCTTTACTTGTTTATGGATTTTGCAATCCTGCATATGCAAGATGTGGACAATGGTACATGGTTAAAGTGGACTCTTCAAAGGTTACCTTGGAAAATAGGGTATATCTTCTTCAATGAGCTGAATTTTGTGTGTGTGCTTTTGATATAGAGAAAACCAAGCTTCCTTTGAAGTTCCCTGATGTTGAATATGACATGATAATGATGATTTCACACATGTGGATGGTCAAGGCTATCTTATTATAAATCGAGAGGTAAAAACACTTGTCATTGTTTTATTCCCATTGGTCAGCCTATACTTTGTTTTGGGATTTCTTTCATCTATGCTAAGCTGGTCAGGGAGGAAAAGTGGTGTGAATCAGAAGTTTGAAGACATAATTATATTTTTCTAGTAAATGGAGAAATAGGAAACACCTTGGGAAAAATCAAAAAGTATTAACTGATTTATTGTAGGGAAACTAGCAGTCATGGAAAAACTAAATTATGTGATTAGCATGGAAATTTATATAAGTTCATGCAGAAAGGGTGAAATTGCAGGGGAAGGATGTTGGCTTTTACAACAGGAAATCCTAGGTTGATTTGAAAATGTTCTGAAGCTTCTTGCTCATTTTGAAGCATATTAAAAATATCTTTCTAAGCTTTGGAAATGCTTTTTTGGTAATGAATCTCATTTTAGCTGCACCAAGTGATAAATATCAAGGATTAGGTGATAGTGTCTTTTCCAATTGGACTATGCTGTAATTATCAATACATTGACTGTCTCATGTAATCTTTTGCAAACTTCTACATGTTTTAGATGATACTTTGATTTTTGTTATGTAATTCGCTTAGTGGCCTCATGAATGTAAAATTTTATATAGCTCTGTGAATCAGTCTATTCGTGCCTTTTAATTTTGTTTTATAGAGGTTGTGTATTGTACTATTCTTAATTTCAACTTAGTGAAATCCATGATTAACTTGTCTAGATTCAATGATAGTTTGTACCGACACCTTTTCTTATAAAGTCCCCTCTATAACTTTTTTATAGTAAGTTTTTTAATTAGGTTAGAATATGGTCTGGATTTTGTTGGCAAAGGTTGTAAATTGTAATTATGTAAAATTGATTCCCCCAAAATAAATGGGTTTTTTTACTGATACAACAAGAATTAAATGATTAAACAAGCGATCTATATCCTTCTTTGGTGTATTTTTATTGTTTGCAGATTGCCACTAAAACCAGTCCATTTTGGTCTGTAAATGACATATTTTTATTGTTTGCAGATTGATGTTGCATTGATTTTTATGAACATCATTGCTCTTCTTTATTTTTCCAATTCCTTTTCGTTTGTTTCCTGATTGTGTAGCGGGGGGCATTAAAGACTTGGAGTATACTCCAAAACCAAAATTTGAAGGAAATTTCAAAGTAGAAAATGTGCCAAATGAGGTATATCTGGAATTTACTATTTACCCTAAGACTATAATTCTGAAAACAAATATTGATCCCCTGGAAGTTTGCTATGTTATCCAGATAGAGCTTCTTAGGCGGTGGTTCAATCACCTGGGATTTATGTGACGTATAATGGAGATTTATTTGATTGACCTTTTGTCGAGCAACAAGCTAAGCATCATGGAATGAAAATGAGTGATGTATGCTAATTTTATTATCTAACATACGGCATCTTATGCTTGCTGACTATTGCTGGATTTTCGCTCAATTCTATGTTTAATTGGAAAAGGAGTTTATTATTCAGTGTATTACAATGAATGTATTGATCCATAGAGTGGACATCTCAGGGCCCCAATGTATACTGTACTCTTGAATCCTTTAGAAGTTTTTTTCTACCTCTTAAAATTCCTGCATTGTTTTGCAACCAAGGATAGGTTTTTGACCATCATTATAAATTTTGACCCCTCTATTCTCTAGCCACTTCATTTAGCAAGAACAGTCTATGCTTACCTTGGTTGTTTGGCATTTGCAAGAGTGAAGTTAAATATATACTGTACATCATTAATAATGATTTAAGGTAACATACTCTGTTGTTTCTTTCTCTCTTTGCTATATGAAGTGGTTATGTATTTGTAGGAGTCAATCATATTCTATATCCCTTCCTTGAGAAAATCTAGTCTATTCTAAAAGTATTGAATGCCTCTTGGTCAAGAAGTTTATTTTTGTTATTTTTTTATCTTAACTATTTCCTTTGGTCCCCTCTTCTTAGAGACTCTGAAGGTTCAGTGCCCTCCATCATCACTTATTAAGATTGGGGATGTAAAGCACTATTTGCATGAGATCTCTTTCTTATACAAGGAGAAACTTATGTATATACTTATACAATTAGAAAAATGCATATGGAGGATAAACACAATTCTTTATACCCATTTCATCTTAATCATGTCCGAAAAATCCACCCTTTAGAACTTTAGTCTCCTCAAAATGGAGGTCAGGGACACAGACAGTTTATGGGGACTGCTTCATTCCACTTTCCAACTAATAGTCTCACCCAGAGAAGCATTGCATTGTGTTCAACTAGGAAAACTTTATTGTAAACAACCTTTCTCTAAATCTCTAGAAATCCAAGTCACATAGGAAGAGAGAAACAACTAGTTTTACATGGCATTTAGGTTAGAAGTCAGTTTAGGCCATTTCTAAGTGGGTAAGTTGGAACATGCAGGCATGGGATTACTTGAACTTTGTACATGTGGTTCACACTACCTAAGTTACTTGGAGAAGTGTGTAGGCAGAAGTTGTGTTGTAATCACCTACCCTTAGCACATGTAAGGTCTCTAGTTAAGGAAGATTCTCTTGGAGTGTTCATGGATTGGTTAGATTGGACTTTGTCTTGTTAAGTGGTCCACTTGTAGACCTAGTACAAGGTTTGCTTGTAATTACTCTCTTCCTTATTCCATAAATAAAAAGGAGGGTGCTTCTCTTGAGGATATTAGGTTTTATATTTTACGAAAAGTAAAGTTAAGAGTAAAGTAGTTGTGATAATTAGATGTAAAAGCAATAAACCAATAAAGGATAACAATTATTGTGATAACTAAAGTGGAAGGATATTGATAACTAGAGTTAAACCAATAAAAAAGGGAAAGAGTTAAAGCATAACTCTATGAGGCATCATATTTTCACAATAATTGTTGACTTAAAAATATTTTATTTCAAGAAAAATATCCAAGAAGCTCTCACAATAATTTCCCTGAAATGTATATCAGCTGAGATTGATACTAAAGTAGTAGAGAGAAGGTTGATTGGAGGCATGTGCAGTCAAAAATTTTCTTAATGACTCTTTTAGGTAGGCCCTGAATTATATAGTAAATCCTCTTACATTTAAGGTTAAAGGACAGTTATTTGGTTAAAGCATTCTTGTAAATGTATATTATTTTTGTGATATTTTGTCTTATGTAACTTTCCTTTGGGACATCTTCTGAATAGACTAGCAGAGAAAGAGATTTGTTTCTATATAGTTTCAAATCGAGTTCAAAGCACAATTTTGTGGAAGATGAGCATTCCAGATGAAGATGCTCAGGTAAGTCTCAGACTCTCAAGTTGTCTAATTTAGAATTTGTTTATATAGGAGCTTTTATATTTGCAGTTTTCTCATCAATTCACTCTCAATTTGTCTCAATTTGTAGTGGTGTTATTTATGATTTTGCAGTGGGTTTATTATCCTTCATTCTCCATGAACATAGTTAATTACATCTATGTATTTTGAACAAATTTATAGGTTTGAAGTAGATCTGTTAAATAAATTGGCCATGAGTTTGCCTCCAGAGCAATCCCGTCCAAAGGAAATTTCAGCTGGTGGAGATGAGTTTGGATGAGGATCCTGTTGGAAAAAACCTCCAAGGCCTCCTAGAAGAGTAGCAACGAATGCCTTAAGAGAAAGGGATATCAAGGTAGTCACCATTACCATGTCTAAGTTTATCCATATCTACTACCTTTGCTAAACTAATACCCTAAGATTGTTTTGTAACAACAGGAACAACAACATCGTTTAGTGCATTGTGATGAAATGGAAATCTCATCTCAGATTCTTTCCCTTGGATAGAGTCATAGACCCAAATTGAATGGATTTGTTCCCTAAATTTGCACCTATTGAACTCTTAACACTCTGAATTATGCATAACCCACAATACCCAACTCTTCCAAACAATTTTTTGGCAAAAGGAACCTCTGGTTCACTGACCTGAATGCCACTTTCCAAATCAAATCTATTTTCTGCTCCATAATTGCTCCTTTCTACTTTGTAAACAGACATATCTACATTTGAATACACAATTGGTGTGTTTTTCTATGTAGATGCACTGGAATCCAGAGACATAATTTGTGCTAATTGCTTCTGTGGCTTGAAGTTCTCCAACTCATCCATTTCATTACAGCAACGAAACTAAAAGACACACTAGATATCTGAATCTAAAGAAAAAGAGCCACCTGATGCAGCCATAAGTAAACAGACATATCTACATTTGAATACACAATTGGTGTGTTTTTCTATGTAGATGCATTGGAATCCAGAGACATAATTTGTGCTAATTGCTTCTGTGGCTTGAAGTTCTCCAACTCATCCATTTCATTACAGCAACGAAACTAAAAGACACACTAGATATCTGAATCTAAAGAAAAAGAGCCACCTGATGCAGCCATAAGTAAAGGACACACCAAGCACAACTACGGCACGACCACCATCATTCCTGCCCTGATAGCCATTGTTGTAGTTCTAGGCAACGCTTTATTGGTGGTAAGTTACTACAATATTTTTGCCAAGTATTGTAAAGCTTCTTGAGAGACATTTTTTTAGGAGGAGACAATATTGTAAGTATATAAAATCTCCCTTTTCTATCATAAAAAAGAAATGTCCATGAAAGAAATAATCCCTTTTCTATAAGAAAAAAAACAAGACATCCATGAAAGAAATAATAATAAGCATTCTCCTCTCAAAGATTGGAAAGTGCTAGTGCATAAGTTCATATTCAATAAATGACAGAAACAATTGAATTTATAGATAAGAACAAATATCATCCTTTTGAACTAAGTTAAAGACAATGGTATAGGAAGCTTGTGTGACAATCACTCAAGAGTCAAAACAAAAATGGCTTGGCCTCCATTTAGAAAGATATTATGATTTCTTAAGAAAAAGGGCATTTTCCTATATTAGTGTTAATTCAGTTTTATATAGCAGGTAAAGATATCCAATCTTAGCAAAAGGATAAAGAAATTGTCAAGACTAATATAATAATATTTAAAGTATCAGATGAAATACTACGCTCAGATAATATTGTAAAACGTAAGGTCTATTTGAACAAAAATGCATTCTCCCTATGAATATCAATTCTTAAGGCATGTGCATGTAGCTATTATTTTCTAAAGCATACAGATTTGAATTTTAGTTTAGTTTAAGACTCTAAGTTGTAGTCCATTATTGCTTTCTAGTTGATTTGGTTAGCATATATTGGGGGCACAAATAAATATTTGAGACCTGTAATGACTGATATTCACTCAATCTACAAGCTATGTGTAGAAGGACGAAGTTGATAAGTCGACTTGAACGATAGCCGACTTAGTCGATCAGCCGACTAAGTCGGTCGGCCGACCAAACTAGAGATTAGGTTGGCCACCTAAGGTAGTGTCGGTTCACCGAACCGACAGGTAGTTATTTTGTAACCATTATGTAATCATATATATTAGGCTGTTGAGCCAGATGAGAACTCAGTTCAGTTCTCTATGTTGTATGGACTCATTCATATAATATAATCTATTAATTCACCTATTTTGTTCTTATCTCTTGTCTCTGTTATATATATATATATGTTTTAGTGTGTATTATTGGTAACCTTATGTGATCTATGATATTACAACATTGGTTCCATTGCCGGTAGTACATGACTGAAATGTATGCAAATAGATGATACCAGAGCAGGCGATTAAGGATTGGTGGGAACGTAAAGTTGCAAACTATTTGCAGAATTATGCACGAAGGAACAGATTAATAGATGAGATGTAGAAGGAGCAAGTCGATAAGTCAACTTGAATGATAGCCGACTTAGTCGATCAACCGACTAAGTAGATGGGCCGACTTAGTCGATCAGCTGACTAAGTCAGTCAGCATACCAAATTAGAGATTAGGTGGGCCACCTAAGGTCATGTCGGTTCACCGAATCGACAGGTAGTTATTTTTTAACCATTTTGTAATCATATATATTAGGCTGTTGAGCCAGATGAGAACTCAGTTCAGTTCTCTGTGTGGGAACGTAAAGTTGCAAACTATTTGCAGAATTACGCATGAAGGAACAGATTAACAATCGCACAAGCAAAAGAAATATTTTTCATAGAAACACATGAAAAGTTTTTCGAATCAGTGCCCCAACTTTTGAAGAAACTCCTGGATGAGAAAGCCAGAAGCGACTAAAGAACAACAGTTGCTGGAAAAACTGATCCAAGGAGGTAGAACAAACTTGTCAGAGTGGTTTGAGAAAATCGTCGACGACTTCTGTGAGGAGAAAGCAGTCAAAGACATAACTTTGGTGGAAACATTCAAGGAGAAATTTTACACAGATCTCACCAAGTAATTTCTGTGTTCCTTACTGACCTTGCTATTCAAATTCCTGATCGAGAAGGGAGTAGGACATATTGTTGAACCTCGTCCATCACTTCACAAATTTCCATCTAACTCTAACTAGGCAGAGACGCGGAGGAAGTGGGAAAAATTTATTGTAGAAAGGGAGTGAGAATACTTCCTAAGAAAATAAACCAAACTATCTGGTATTTCTAAAAGCGTCGGGTAGGCTATAGGGGGGTATCTGGTCATATGTCGAGATAGAGTATAGTGGATTCTAGTAGACTAGAAATAGATACCAGTCACCAGTAATGAGAAGTTGACTAAAAGGGAACTCAAGAGAATAGTATCATATGAAGGTATGTCGGACATTCAGAAAATAGAGAGAGAAGAGAGACACCAGAGGAGGGAAGCAAGACGATAAAGAGCCTTAGAGCTACACAGAGGAAGGAGTCCTAGGGAGATCAACAAAGAAGAGAATCTGCTAGAGTCGAGTCATGGATGACATGAGGAAGGTATGGAACAAGAGGCGTCCCCTATGGAGGAAGAATTGTGGATAGAGCAGCCAAAAGCTCTCCAATTAAGAGCTCCCAATGAAGGAACAACCCTCTCTCCATTGAATCCACGTACTCAGATACAGACTATTGTCAAAGAGGACCTCCGACTATGAGCTGGTGACTTTAGTATATGGGTTCTCCTAGGCGACGGAACATACACTAGACGACACCTCATTATATGTCAACCAGACGAAGGGAATTGGGTGACCTTTCAAGTGGCACCCTCCCACCGAAGTATCCACTTACTCTTACTGACACATGAAGGAGCACCCCTCCCCCATTAAATAAAGCTCTAGAAGACACAGACCATTTAGAACTACAGAAAAATAGATGCAATGGACCATCGACAACAAAATTTGATATCAACTGACTACAAGTTGATGAAGAATCGACAACCAACGGGAATGGAAGTTTCGTTGACCAGAGTTCTGCAGAGATGAATAAATCAATAAACCCACCACCCCCACCTCCACTATCACCACCTCCTGAGAGCAGTGACAGTGATTCAGACATGGGTCACGGATCGGCTCACATTCCTCTATATGAGGGGGATGAGGACCCCAGATGACACCGGTTCATGTGCGAGTCAACTTGGGAGGCCAACCAAGTTACAGACTAAGATAGACAAATGGCACAGTTCACCGGTGCCTTGAGGAAAAGGGCATTGACATGGTATATGAACTTTTTGGAAAGACAACCTAGAGCAACAAAAGCCGAGATTAAGTCACAATTTTTGTCATTTTTCAAAACTCCAGATGCAAAACCTCTGGCAGCGAAAAAACTAAAAACTACATCTCAAAAGCCAGGGGAATATGTCCATGACTATGATAAGCATTGGAAAGACCTCCTGAGCCAGCTGGACTATGTTATAGATGAACAGTTACTAATCCAATGGTTTCTTGCAGGGCTATCTCAGAAAGTGCACCGACACATCAGTCTGGAAACGTTCAAATCTTATGAAGATGTGCTAACAAAATCTCTTCAAGTGGAGATGGACGAGGACATACCCGCTTACCCCACAAACCACAGATTTCAAGAAAAACTAAAGAATGTACAGAAGTCTCTAAAGGAGTTAAACCTCAAGAATTAGGAGATTTGGTGCACCAAATTCTCAACAGTCAGCCATTCCAAAGATAACTGTCGACAGGACGTTCAATTCGTGCAGACCAAATCATTTTGTGACATTTTCCAGGAGCATGGGGATCACTCAATCAAATACTGCCCGTTCAACATGAACAACGGCAAGGCCTCCTGGTGTGCCATCTGTGAAACCAAAAATCATAACAAGGCCAGCTGTCATTTGAACCTGAAGAACCGATAGAACTATCAGGCGTTCTACCAAACTACTGTAGTGGCATAGCATAACGATCAAAACAATCTAGAAAATGATCAGAATGGTCAGAGATACAATGGTCGATGATACAAGCACTGGTATGACAATCTACACGCAGGCTACAGAAGAAGAGGTCGATTCCTTGGGAATCACGACAACTGACCGCGTCGACCCATCTAGTGCTTTACATGTTATAAAGAGGGACATTGGTATGCAGACTGTCCATATAAAGACAGAACTGATCTCAAATTCTGTACTCACTGTGGGGTAGGGGATCAATCACCAGAGGATTTCCCTACCATGTTAGAAAAAAATAATACGAAAAAAGATGTTAATGTCTTGTCTTGTGTGCAAAAAAATGATATAATAAACACAAAAAAATTTCATATTGTAACTCGACAAGGAACAAAAACAGGAGTTGATAACCCAAGAATCAGTAAAATAAAAGAGAAACATGTCTATCCTGACCCACTAAAAGAAAAACAAACATACAAAGAAGAAACCAATGTATTCAAAGAAATTGCACGACAAGAAAACGTTCATGACATTCGACATAACACAATAAATGAATTAATCCAGCTCATTCAAAAAGACAACTTAGTATCCCAGTTCATCGATTTGCTGTATGAAATAAAATGTACCAACTCTGAAAAACAAACAAAGAACATCTGCAGCTTAAATAAAAAATACAAAGGTGATGCCGACCCACTTGTCGACCTGGAAATCGAGGGATACTGTGTCCGACAAGTAGTGCTCGACTTCGGCTCACAAGTAAACATTATGAATCATGACACTTGGGAAAAAATGGGCTGACCTCGACTCTATGAGTCAGACATATACTTGAAACTAACCGACGAGGGCCTAATTTGTTGAAATATTGTAACTTCAAAGAATATTCTATATGTATATTTTGTGGTCCTCGAGGTTCCTATCAGGAGAACCACTTGTATTAATTTGTACCCCGATGCTTCTAATTGGAAGAACTAATAAGAGTCATGAGGTATTCCCCTCTAATTGTAAAGGTGGGTCATTAGCACCCCAGTGTGGTTACTTGAGCCTACATGTGTAACTCGAGCCTACATGATTAACTCGAGCCTACATGTCAGGTGAGTTAATTGAAGTGAACGGATGAATATAAATAGAGGTGTATCTCTCCTCATTTGTGACAAACACACTCACTTGTGTAGCGCACTTGTGGAGGAGATAAGTAGCTGGAGAAGGAGGAGGATCAGGTTTTTGATCTCCTTGTTGGTTTTACCTTTTTACCTTTTTGGGGCATCTATATTGAGGAAGATCTTGCTAGGTTTTTCCCTTTAGGGTTTTCCCAAGATAAATCTTTGTGTTCCTTTTGTATGGTTGTTCTTGTCTATCTTTCAGCGATCCTGTTTATATGCTTTTGTTATGAAATCGAAATGAAATACTAATGATCTAGCTTAGCATATGAAAATTTAACATGGTATCAGAGCCACCATGAAAGAATACATTGTGCAGCTAAAGAATCTAAGGATTCTTATTTTTTTGGTCTCTATCCGTGATTGATCAGCAAAAGAAGGCTATATTGACTCTCCATTGAAGGGCGCATCTTTTTGTCGAAGTGGAATTTGATTCCCAGCATTTTCAGTTTTGGTGTAGGAAATTAGGGCTTTCTACAGAAGAAGAATTTTTTAGCGATCCCAGCATAGGATTTTTCTCCTCATCAAAATCGAAGTTTGGAGACCTAGATCAAGAAATTTGGTTGGGTGAAACTCCAGGAAAGTCAAACCCTAGTTTGACCCCGATCTGGAAAAACCCTAAATGCTAAAACTGATAAGTTTTGGTACATTTGCTATATCCTGAGATTGGAGAAGGATCAGGAGTTGCAAATTGTAGAGGCCAAATATAAAATCCTTATTTACACTGTGTCTGAAATTCAGCCCTATATTCACTATATTCTGGCAGATATTACCCATCCAAGTTAGGGTTCCAGCCTCTTCCATAATTCATCCCTAAACAGGACACCTGGGGAGAATTGCTTCAGCGTGGGCTACAGAGGTACAAATGGAATTCCTGAAGATGTTCCAGAAAGAGCATAGAATTTTATTTCTATGTTCTAAATTTAAGAACCTGAATATGAACCACTGACACGTGACATTCCATACAACTTCACTGTTCTGAACAGTCCTGTAACAGGTCACCTTGGGAAAATGATCATAAATCCCAATTGGGGAAACCAATTCTAATGAAACCTATTGTTTTGGATCAGGAACATGTGATTTTACCTCATTAATAAATTTCAGACATAGAGGAGTAGTAATGTCAGAGATATCATAGAAACAGTAACAGGCATTTCTGCAGAAGGAATTGGAAAACTAGGGCTTCCTGTTCCAGGAGCTTCCCTCCACTATTTTCAGAAAAGGAGTACATTGGACAGCTCCATTTGAAGAGATCTATATTTCTATCCAATCATATTTGAAATATTCCAAGTTTTTAGAATTAGGTTTTCTTTGACAAACCCTAGATCGGCCAGCTCTGGAAGCAGGACGGACACCTCAAATCGGTAAGATCTAATCTTTTGTTATTTGCATTTGAGGTTCTCATTTCAAAGTGATCTATCACATCAGCTTGATGATAAGCTTGAAAAAATTCCAAGCATGGAAGTATTTGATCTCTCTGAAGAAAATGAATTGGACACCTACATGAGTAGAGAGGTTCTAGTTCTAGAGGGAGATGAGCCTCAAATCCTTACACAAAAAGAACTTGATCAAGGCCAAGAAGATCATTGTTGATTCAATCACAGATCAACTTGTGCCACAAGTGTCTTCCCTAAAGACACCAAATATGTTTGATTCCTTGATCAAGCTATTTGAATATAAGAATATAATTCAGAAGATGGGTTTGAGAAAACAGTTGAAGAATGTGAAGATTCAGAATGCATAACATCTTGAAGCGGTAGAAGAAGCAGCAGAGAATGCAGAAGTGGTGATAGCCACCTTGAATGGCCTCCCATGATCATGGGATTCATTCATGCGAAGAATGTATGCCAGAATTAAGTGATTACTTTCAGCTCGACTAATAAGAATAGAAGAAGAAGATGGGAGCAATTGAAGATCAAGCTCTCAACATTCAAACAAGATCCCTCAAGCGATGAGGAATATGAAAAACTCAATTCTTGAATATCCTCTTATTCATCTTATCATTTGGATAAGAAATGATGGTTTCATGAATGAATAATATGATAAAGCAGAATGATCAAGATGGAGTCTACCCATGAAACAAATAAAAGATAAGTATTCAATTGTCATTTAATGATATTGGTTTGTTATGCATTTGATTATATTCAGTTGATGTGTTATGCATGATAGATTGTTTGCATTAATGACTGTATACTACTAATATGCATGTGATCGATAAGTAGCTCATGGTGCTATACATCTCTCCATTGCTGCTTATCTAGAATGAAACTTCTTTGCTGACATATTGGATTAGTGCACAATCTCAATGATGTCATGATAGAGATGGAAGGAATCTAGAAAGTTTCTGTGAGATATGGATGAACGTTGTATTGGCTAAATACTTGCATGATGCATAATAATTTGTCGTTATGCATATGTTTTATGAAATAGTTCTAACCATGCAACTAGTGCATTTGAATTGTAGGAAAGGTCCTGTACAACCTCCTACAAGAAAATAAGGACGAGACTTGTTCCGAAGAACAAGTGATGACAATTCAATAAACATGAATCTGAAGCTCCCAGTGTCAGAGACACCATGACGGAAGAAAGAGCTTCAGAGAGCGGTAGATCCACATCAAAGGATGAAGACCACCATGGGTATGAGAGATAACTCAAGATGAAGAAAAGAATGCTATGAAAGAAACTATTATCAAAGAATAACAGTTGATCATGGGGAATGATGTATACGATATGATTTCGAGACATAAAGGGAAGTACATAGTATCCTCCATATGGATCTATAATAACAAGTGTACAAAGAAAGGTTCATGATTTGACTCAGAAAGAATAGACTATGACATGACATACTCTATTGACCAGTATATATCCACCTGTACAGAATGAAGAAGGAAGATAATACTCCACTTCAGGGGGAGTGACTACAGAAGATATTTGATTTCGACACGGTACGACATGATGGACAACTTCTTGATGGTACGAGACTTTACCAAGAGTAAAGTGGGTTCCAACCTTCAAAATTGAATGCAAAAGACTAGGATATGTTGATGATCTGACACGATGAACTCATGAAAGATGTTATGATGAAAGAATACTAGAATGATGTATGGGATATAATTCCCAAACCAGAAGGAAAGAGTATTGTATCCTCCAAATGGATATACAGCTGACAGATGTATCGAGAAGTATAAAGCAATATTTGTGGCCAGAAGTTTCTTTTAGAAAGAGGGAATTAATTTTGAAGAGACACTTACTCCAGGAAGCAAGCTACACTTCCTTCAGAACTATCATGGTAGTTTCTTCCATGGTGAAGTAAAGACAAGCCTTCCTTAATGGTATGATGGAGAAAGAGTTTTACATTGAATAGTCACGAGGATTTGAAGTTGAAGCCAGATGGAATCACATATGCAAGTTGAAGAAGGCCCTCTATGGCCTGAAGCAAGCTCCCAGAGCTTGGTATGGAAGAATAGATAGTTTCTTGTCGAGCATGGGATTTACCAAGGGTAAAGCTGATCCTAAACTTTATCTCAAGGTTGTAGAAGATGAACTTGTCATCCTGTTATTATATGCGGATGACGTATCCTTGACAAGAAATGAGAAATAGGTCATGGAAAGCAAGAAGAAACTAGCAGAAGAATTTGAGATGAAAGACCTTGGGTTAATGCATTATTTCCTAGGTCTGGAAGTATGGCAAAGTTCAGAATAAATCTTTCTCAACCAGGGAAAGTATGTGGTAGAGATATTGAAGAGATTCAATATGTTGGAATGCAAAGTCATGTCCACACCCATGGACTCCAACCTGAAGCTGTTAGCTGATGACTCATCAGAGTTAGTGGATATGACTCATTACAAACAGATCATTGGGTCATTGATGTACTTATCAAATACCAGACCAAACATTTGTTTTTCTATGAACACCTTAAGTCAATATCTTGTTCAACCAAGACGGGTTCACCTAGTAGTTGCAAAACATGTGATGAGATATCTAAAAGGGACTATAGACTTTGGTCTATAACCATGACTACAGATTGTATGGCTATACAGATGTAGATTGAGCTGGAAGTATCTCAGACAGGAAAATCACATTAGGTACATGCTTTTGTTTGGGGTCTACTATGAGTTCATGGTTTAGCAAGAAACAATCCAGTGTTTCTCGTAGCATGGCTGAAGCAGAATACATAGCAGATTGCTCTGCTAAGTTGTGAAGCCATATGGATTCGGAAGCTGATATCAGGTCTCTTTGAACTGAATATGGATACTACATTGATTCTATGTGATAACGAGAGTTGTGATAATAGAGAACCATGTGTTCCATCGCAACACATATAAATTTGGTATTTATACATTCAAGATAAAGATGCAGATGATGATGTTTCAGTATTCCCATACTGAAGATATAGATGATGATGATTTCAATATTCCCATACTGAAGATATAGATGATGTTTCAGTATTTACATACTGTAGATGCAGATGATGGTGACTTGATGATAGTTCAGTATTCACATACTGAAGATGTAGATGATGATGGTTTAGATGATGATGTGCTGATGAAGCCTTTGTCTCGAGTAAAGTTCGAACACTTTCAAGACAATCTTGGTGTTGTTCGAAAAGACCTTCCTCGAAAGGGGGAGTAGTGATGTGGCAGTGGGATTGTATCATCCCTGGGAACTTTCCCTAAAGTGATCCGGTGGCCTCGGTCCTCGAGAGTGAAGAGGGATTGTGTCATCCCGATACATCTGTCCAAAAGTGATCCGCTGACCTTGGTCCTCGAGAATGAAGAGGGATTGTATCATCTTGGGACATCTGTCCAAAATAGATCTGGTGACTTTGGTCTTCATGAATGTGGTAGGATTGCATCATCCCTGAACTTCGGTTCAAAATGTATCTACAGGTCTTGGCCCCCATGAATGTGGTGGGATTTCATCATCCCTGAAACTCGGTTCAAAATGTATCCGAAGGTCTCAGCCCCTATGAAAGTGGTGGATTGCATCATCCCTGAACCTCAGTTCAAAATGTATCCAGAGGTCTCAGCCCCCATGAAAGTGGTGGATTGCATCATCCCTGAAACTCGGTTCAAAATGTATCTAGAGGTCTTGCCCCCCGTGAAAGTGGTAGGATTGCATCATCCCTGAACCTCGGTTCAAAATGTATCCGGAGATCTCGGTCCCCATGAATGTGGTAGGATTGTATCATCCTTGAACTTTGGTTCAGAATTGATTCGGTGAATTCGGTACTCGAGAACGTGTGTTGATCCTATAATTCCTAGAGGAAGGATTGTCTGAGTTCCACATCTGTGTTGATCTCATAATTCCGAAAGGAAGGATCGTTAGTAACTTTGTAAAGACCTAAATCCCATAATTCCGAAAGGAAGGATCATTGAATTGATCCTATAATTCCAATAGGAAGGATTGTCTGAGTTTCACAGATGTGTTGATCCCGTAATTCCAATAGGAAGGATTGTTTGAGTTCCAAATCTGTGTTGATCCCGTATTTCCGAAAGGAAGGATCGTTAGTAACTCCGTAAAGACCTAAATCCCATAATTCCGAAAGGAAGGATCATTGAATTGATCCCGTAATTACAATAGGAAGGATTGTCTGAGTTCCACAGATGCGTTGATCCCATAATTCCAATAGGAAGGATTGTCTAAGTTCCACAAATGTGTTGATCCTGTAATTCCGAAAGGAAGGATCATTAGTAACTTCGTAAAGGCCTAAATCCTGTAATTCTGAAAGGAAGGATCATTAGTAACTCTGTAAAGACCTAAATCCCGTAATTCTAAAAGGAAGGATCATTGGTAAATCTGTAAAGACCTAAATCCCGTAATTCCAAAAGGAAGGATCGTGTTGATGTTTTGATGATGTTGATGTTTGTATGATGATGATAATGATTATGATGTACTGATCGAAAGATCAGAGCATGATGATGATGATGTACTAATCAAAAGATCAGAGCATGATGATGATGTACTGATTGAAAGAACAGAGTATGATGATGATGATGGACTGATTGAAAGATCAGAGTATGATGATGACGACGTACTGATCAGTATGTGATGATGACGACGTACTGATCAAAAGATAAGAATATGATGATGTTGTTCAAGAATTGAAGTATGATGATGGTGTTGATCACGATGTTACTAATCAGGATATGATGATGTTGCTGATCGAAAGGTCAAAATGCTGAAGATGTTGTTGATCGAAAGGTCAAAGTGTTGAAGATGTTGCTACTGATTGAAAGGTCTAAGTGCTGAAGATGTTACTGATCGAAAGGTCAAAGTGCTGAAGATGTTGCTAAAGGTGTTGCTAATCGAAAGGTCAAAGTGTTGAAGATGTTGCTGATCAAAAGGTCAAAAGATGTTGATGCTAATCAAAGAGTTGCTATCGTTGAATATTGAAGACGAAGACTATATGATGTTGAAAATATTCCAATGATTTATAGATGTGTTACCCTGATGATGTTGATGATTTCATATCTTTCTCTCTCCTATTATTGTTGTTGTTGATGTTGTTGTAGAATACCCTTCTCGTTAAGGGGGAGTGTTGAAATATTGTAACTTCGAAGAATATTCTATATGTATCTTTTGCGGTTCCTGAGGGTCCTATCGGGAGAACCACTTGTATTACTTTTTACCCCGATGCTTCTAATCAAAAGATCTAATAAGATTCATGAGGTAGTCCCCTCTAATTGTAAAGGTGGGTCATTAGCACCCCAGTGTGGTTACTTGAGCCTACATGTGTAACTCGAGCCTACATGATTAACTCGAGCCTACATGTCAGGTGAGTTAATTGAAGTGAACGGATGAATATAAATTGAGGTGTAGCTCTCCTCATTTGTGACACACACACTCACTTGTGTAGCGCACTTGTGGAGGAGAGAAGTAGCTGGAGAAGGAGGAGGATCAGGTTTTTGATCTCCTTGTTGGTTTTACCTTTTTACCTTTTTGGGGAATCTATATTAAGGAAGCTTTTGCTGGGTTTTTCCCTTTAGGGTTTTCCCAGGATAAATCTTTGTGTTCCTTTTGTATGGTTATTCTTGTCTATATTTCAGTGATCCTGTTTATATGCTTTTGTTATGAAATTGAAATGAAATACTAATGATCTATCTTAGCATATGAAAATTTAACATAATTGAACCCATTGGAGTTTGGAAAAACATCAACATGACTATAAAAGGAATCTCGACCAAGGTAAATTTTGAAATCATTGACCCAAAGGAAGGATCCAGTTCCTTCCAAGCATTAGTCGGTCAACCTTGGGGTAGAAAGATGAAAGCATCCATATCGCTGGACAAGGAATGAATCAAATTAAAAGGAAATGGACAAACGGTCATTGTACCTATTCATCCATCTCAAGGGGAACCTTGGACTAAACCTATTGATGAAGAAGTCCATGTCCGAATACTCTACTAGATCCAAAACAATGCAGATTACACAGAACCAAATATCCATGGAGAACTTCATTTAGGAAACCAAGACTCAGTTGGTTATAATTATGACATTGAATTATATGATTGGGAGATCGAGAACTACGAAACACAAGAAAGAGGGTGCTGGACTATACAAAAAGTGCATAAAATCCCACCCAACAGTGCTTCATAGTGTCCATTGTCCCAAAAATATTTGAGAAGAAAATTAGGGAACACCCTACCTTCCAACCTACCAACCTGAATACTACACAACTACCAAGCTATAAGGAAAGGGAATCAATAGTCATGCATGTCGAGCAAGTGTCCAAAAATATTGGTGAACATGGCCGACTTCAAAGCCTAGTCGAAGCTTTTATAAGACAAGCTGCTAGATGGTGGGATACCCATCAAACAAGATTGCAGACTTGGAAAACTGCTTCGACTTATTTTGTCGAAAGGTTTGGAGGAAAGAAGTTAACCCAACAAGCTTAGATACTTGTATTCACTCAAGGATAGAACCCAGAGGATCATATCAAAACCTGTGAAAAGGATTGGAGAAGACTTGGATACAAGGATGAACGAGCGTGGCCACACTTGTTCCCATCAACCCTAGACGACTCACCAAACAAATGGTATAAGATGGAAGAAGCTAGAGGTGAAACCTTCTTATGGCACAAACTCAAGGAAAATTTTATTAAATATTTCAACTTTATACCATAAAATGAAAACTTGGTTGAAACAACAAAACAAATTAAAGAATTTAGCCAGCCGAGCGAAAACAAACCCTTACAAGATCACCGAAAGACAAGGAAATTTAACAATATACAAACACGGCTAAAGCCACAGTCGACAAGATTACAATTAGAAAATGAAAACACAGAAGGTAAAATCTTTCGATGGAAATCCAACCATGTCGAAATGACCAAACCTATTTGTACAATCCTGAAAGTTGAAACAACTGACAAACAAGATACCGACAGAATGACCCCAACCTTACAAGATCACCGACAGACAAGGAAATGTAACAATATACAAACACGGCTAAATCCACAGTCGACAAGATTACAATTAGAAAATGAAAACACAGAAGGTAAAATCTTTCGATGGAAATCCAACCATGTCAAAATGACCAAACCTATTTGTACAATCCTGAAAGTTGAAACAACTGACAAACAAGATACCGACAGAATGACCCCAACCGAATTCCTTGCCACATTCTCACAGTTCAAATAAGGAATTCGACCGATCAATGAAGCCAAAGCACCAGAGTGGCTAGATGCTAAAGTCAAAACTAAAGAATTCAACATCTCAAATGATGATCGACAAAAAATGGAAAAGATTGGTGACTACTGGAGCAAAGAACATACCATAGAGATAGTGAACTTATTAAAGGAGTTCCAAGATGTATTTTCTAGGGATTATAAAGATTTCAAAGGATTAGTCCATGAAATGGGAGAGATCAAAATTGATACTAAACCTGATGTTCGACCCGTGAAGAAAAGGCCTTATAAACTAGCTTCCAATGGTTGTACAACCTAAGAAACATGATCTGACCAGACTAAGAATTTGTGTCAACTTCAGGGAACTAAAGAAAGTAACACTGACAGACCCATTTTCAACCCCTTATGCAGATGAAATCTTGAATGAAGTCGTAGGACATGAATGCTACTCATTTACAAATGGATTCTCAGGCTATAACCAAGTGCCAATAGCTAAAGAAGACCAGAAGAAGACAACCTTTGTGTGTGAATTTGGTTCATTTGCTTACAAATTTATGTCTTTTGGATTAAAGAATGCACCTGTAGTGTTCTCTCGAATTGTTGTCAAAACATTTCAAGAATATATCTATAAGACCATGGTATCATACTTTGAGGATTGGACAATATACTCCATGCTATAGGATCATTGCAAATGGCTCAGACTTATGCTGGAGAGATGTCGATATATTCAACTATCCCTAAACATCAAGAAATGCATATTTGTGACCCCCATAGGGATATTATTTGGGAACATTGTTTGTTAGGAAGGCATTAAGGTTGAATTTGCAAAGATCAAAATTATTCTTGACCTAAAACCACCAGTAAACCCAAAACAAGTCAGGGTGTTACTTGGCCACACAGGCTATTATAGAAAATTCATAAGATATTATTCAGATATGACCTATCCTCTTGAAGAACTATTAAAAGAAGATCAAGATTTTAACTAGACAGAGGAATGCCACATATCATTCGAAAAATTAAAAAGAAAACTAGTCGAAGCACCAATCCTAAAGTTTCCAAACTGGTCGATCAATTTCCATGTTCATATTGATGCATCAGGCCTCGCAATCGGAGCAATCCTAGCTCAACCAAGAGATGATGGAATGGATTATCCTATAGCTTATAGTAGCATAAAGTTAAATAAGGATGAAAGAAACTATTTGACAATAGAAAGAGAATCCCTAGGAATGGTCTTTGCCCTACAAAAATATCGACATTATCTGTTAGCTAACCCATTTATATTCTATACCAACCATCAGGCCCTGAAGTATCTCGTCAATAAACCACTACATCATGGAAGGATCTGTTGATGGCTACTTCTTTTCCAAGAATTTGAGTTTAAAGTCATTGTCCGACCAAGAAAGTTAAATGTAGGTCCCCACCATTTATTTTGAATTAACACAAGAGAAGAACAGATAGGAGTCGACGATGACTTACCTGATGCACATTTAGTTTGGATAGAAGTAGTCCCGACAAAACTAGAAGAAATAGCTTAGTTCTTAGAAGATGGACATGCACCAGAAGGTATGAGCACCAAGAAAAAGCAGATCTTAGCTATGAAGGCTACACCATACAGTCTTATCAATGGATTTTTATACAAAATGGGATTAGATGACATCCTCAGAAGGTGTGTACTAGAACATGAACGAGACCACATTATGCATGAAGCACACTATGGACCTGCCGGAGGACATTTTCAAGTGGACACAACTGCAAAGAAAATCCAACAGTTAGGATTATGATGGCCGACACTCCACAAAGATTGCAAAAATTTTGTTAGTCGATGTGACAGATGTCAACAACTAGGTCAACCCCTACCTAGCACAGAAATGCCTTTGATATCAATAAACCCTAGTTTGACATTTGAAATATGGGCCATAAACTTCATCGGACCATTTCCTATACTAGCGAAAAGGACAGGTGCAAGGTATATCATTACTGCAGTTGAATATGTCACTAAATGGGTAGAAGCTGAACCAGTCGATACATGTTCTAGTGAGATAGCTACTAAGTTTATTTATGATAATATCATCACTAGATTTGGATGTCCACTAACCCTAATTAACGACTAGGGGACACACTTTATCAACAGAACTATCAAAACCCTAATCGACCAATTCCAAATCAACCATCGTCGGAGTACAACATACCATCCTCAGTCGAATGGAGCAATTAAAGCATTTAATAAAACACTAACAAGAGGATTAACCAAAATATGTAATGCTGATAAGGACGACTGGGATGAGAAAATACCTCCAATCTTATGGGCATACAGAACAGCGTATAAACGATCGACCGACCAAACTCCTTTTCGACTAGTCTATGGAAAAGAAGGAGTAGTTCCACTACACTTCCGAAAACAGACCCCTATCATCGCAGAAATACTACATGTCGATGTCGAACAAGGAAGGAAGGACTGACTATTGCAACTCAGCAAGTTGGAAGAGCACGGACTTATGGCTATACAACACCAAGAAATCCAGAAACAACAACAGAAAGCATGGCATGATTGCAACATCAAGAACAAAAACTTGTCGGTCGGAGACCTTACTTTACTATACAATAGTTGGGTCAAAGGTAAACCTAAAAAGCTCCACACATAATGGATGGGACCGTAACCACTTATACTATGAAATGATAACTTTATACTAAGAACGAGAACTCTAGCCATAAAATCAGTTATTTTTGCATAAAAGACACAAAAAACACCCCCAGATAGAAAAGTGTTGATACCAGTATACACATTTTTTTTTTCAGGGTAAAAAATAGAGTCATGGCCTAAACATCCCATACTGTTGTTTACAAAATTTTTGAATCAACACCTAAATCGTTAAAAAAAAAAAAATCTTTAAGAGATAAATTACAAGCTTTTGAAACTTGCATATTAAACAAAAAATATGTTTCATGAATAATTTCACCACTCTAACCATATAAAATCCAACAAATTATGTTGTGATTCATAATGAAATCATATATTAGACCATACAAGAACAAATTATTCATATAAATAATCAAAAAATCCTTTAGAGGTTCAGTTACAAATATGATACTAATAAAAACCATCTAAAATGTTTTATGTGAAATTATTAAAATTCATTAATAGATTTAGAATCTATATTTTAAAGAGATGAAAGAAAGATTAAAACAACTCCCCCTAACCCCAAGAACATAATTATTATAAAGACCTCAAATCATTATTTTGTAAGAAATGAAATGTCCAATTTTGTGAATAAGGTTGTCCTTTTTAATAATTTATTAGAAATTTAATTTTGTCTTAGTTGTGTGGTTGTTATAATTAGTCACAAATATGACTACTTACATCATATTTTATTATGAGATTGTTTGTTTTTATTATATTTTAATAATGATAAGTATTAATTAATATATGAATATTTTATGAATAAATGTATTGAGTAGTTTTAATATAAAAGAGATGTTGTAATATAAAGATATATTATATCATTAAAATAAAAAAAATATTTAAAAAAAACTATACGAAAATCTAAAGATAAATTTATATTGATTAAAATAAATTAAATTAACAAATTTTTTATCACACATATATTTGAACTTTAAAAAAAAAAATCGACTTGATTTTATCACTAATATACCCTAAAAATATTTCACAAATTTACACATCTTTTCAAATTTCATTAAATTTTTTATAATTAATACAATTAAATTTAAATAAATTCTATAAATAATAAATATATGTAAACAACTATGGTACCCATACTAAATACATGTAAAAAACTATGGTAAAGCACTCCATGTAAAGAGCTATCTATATAAATCACATTTACTATTGAAAACGACAAAGATATGAAATGGGGGCGGTTACTATTTTTTTTAAGTTATTTAAATAAAAATTATATAATAGAAATCTATGCATATATTGTGCAAAATACCACGTGCTTATCTCATATACTTTGGAGAACTATTTCAACATTTAACGTTATTGTAACCTTTGCATAATTCATGATAAGGATATACAATGAGACGGTTACTATTTTTTCAAAACTATTTAAATAATAAATTATATAAATATCAATCTATGCATATATTGTGCAAAATACCACGTGCTTATCTAATATACTTTTGAGAACTTTTTCAATGTCTAATATTGTGGCCTTTGCAAATTTCATGATTAGAGGTACAAGGATATGCCATGGGACGGTTACTATTTTTAAAAAAATATTTAAATAATAAATTATATAAAGACCAATCTATGTATATATTGTGCAAAATACGACATGCTTATCTCATATACTTTTGAGAACTTTTTCAAAATCTAATATAGTGACTTTTGCAAAATTCATGATTAGAGCGCCAATACATACGTCGTCGCGCCCCTCGTCGCGCCGCTCCTCCCTTCGTCGCGCCCCTCCCTATTGATCTAATTACATACGGAATTTCTCAATATATAAAATGGTCCTAAAGAAATGAATACGGGATACTTGCACATCGCAATTGTCTTCAACATGGCAGGAATCACTATCAACAATGCTTGGTGAAATCAACACCTAATTTTTTGTCTCAAATAGTTATTCCCTTTTACCGAAGATACTGACTAAGACTTCAAGCTGGCTCGGAGTTAACTTCATGGGTTCGATAATTGAACCATGGAAGTGGGAGGTTCCAAGCCGTAGAGTTCTGCGTAGGAAATTCACTTAGCATTTTCTTCCATGGACGAGGCTCAGATGAGTTTGATAGTAGTCATTATAGCAGTTGACAGACTGACTCTACGTGTCATGACGGAGGTGCTGGCGAGTACAATTGTAGTCAAATTGTCAACACTAATTACAAAGGCATAATTATGTAGATTGGAGGGTTTTCATTTATTCAAAGAGAAGCATGGCATTCCAGCTATATGGTTAAAACCATACACATGGAGCATTCTCTTAAATGTTTTCAAGCTTTGAAGAACTTTAGCATGAACAACAATTCTACATTTGTTTAGGCAATCATTAAATTTTTAAAATCTTATACCAGAAAATTGCCATGGGAAATTCGATAGTTCCCTTAATGCAAAAAAAATCCAAAAAGAGTTACAAATTTTCCTATAGGCGACAATTTTACAGGTCAACTTCGGGTGTGATTTCTAGCCAAATCTCAAAAAAATAAAACATTGATTTTTTGCAAAACATGTCAAATTAAGTGCAATACGAACATTTTCTTGAAAAAGTGAACAATTTAGTGAAAGTCTTTCTCAGGTTTCAATGTCAAATTTTGTTTAATGCCCAATCCAGATTTCATGAAGGCTGGAAATTGCACAAAAAATCTGATCGAAAAGGAGATCCTATCGATCGATAGCCTATTCTTGCAGTTTCATCCATCATAATATAATTAGCTGATAACGATTTATTCCCCATGACATGAGTACACGAGGTACGAATTGTGAAGAACCAACCCCAACTGGACGCTTATGAAACACTTCATTTCAAATAATTAAGACAAGCATAAGGCGTTCCGTGCAGATGAGATAATGGGGGCGGAGGAGCGGAGCTCCGCTCCCTCGGCCGCCAAAGGGCCGCCCCTCATGGGTGGCGCGATTCTGAGAACCGCGCCACCCATGAGGGGTGGCCCTTTGGCGGCCAAG